>OZ017774.1:21155779-21755779 GCA_963969385.1 Philonicus albiceps
ACTATTTTAAGAATCTCTGAAGCCTTCGAACCACGACAAGGTTTCACTCGTTGGAAGGAACTCAAAACGGAAAAAAATATCAATATATATATGTGGGAATCTGCAAGTCCCCTGTAAATCACACTCATTTCGAGTGCAACAAATTCGGGCGACCGCTAGTCTCGATCACCAAACAGTAAACCGGCCCGTTAGGGATCGAAGCGAATCGATCGAATTTCACTTAAGAGGAACACTTGTGCTGTAATCCTCGAGCCGACGACTTGATAGTTTTGCCGTGCTGCTGTGCCGATATATTTTACTTACCGCGCCGATATATTCTACTGTGCTGTGCCGCTATATTCCCGCCGTGCCGAGAACATCTGTGCTGCAAATTAAAGTCTTACCTTTTGAGTGCCGTGCCGAGAGTTGTTCGACCGGAGCTACTTGAATCTAACTTAAAGGAAGGAAGCATTGAACTTACCTTGAATTTACTCGAAGTACCCTGAATTTTAATAAATGACCAAAACTGAATTCAATTTGTCGTGTTAGTTAATCGACCCGAGTCATCAAGCCCCCTTTTTCCGGACCGAATACAATCAATATTACAAAATACCACCTCCCCTTAACTATATACCCCACATATATATATATATATACCTAGTCGTGCCATAAATTCTGTCACAACTTTAAAGAAGCATAAAATCTAAACAATAAAAGATAATATGTTTATTCCAACGAAATTTATTTTAATAAGATATTGTTAATTAATTAATAAAAGCTTTACTCGAAGTGACCTCCTTTAGCTTTTATACAAGCTTTTAAAAGTTGTGGCCACTGGTCTATAGCGGCACGCACGGTATTCAACGACATTTCATTTGCTGCTTTCACCAACGATTTTTTCAGACTGTCGAAATTGCGGTGGGGAGTTCTACAGGCCTTGTTTTCTAACTCTGTCCATAATGCATAATCCAGCGGATTTAAATCTGGGCTCCCGGATGGCCAATCTTTTTGTGCAATAAAATCAGGAATGTTGTTGCGAAGCCACTCCTGTGTGCTTTTTGCTTTGTGAGCAGGAGCAGAGTCTTGCTGGAAGACCCAATGTTGTCCACCGAAGAGAATTTGCGATAAAGGTTTCACAACACTTTCCAGCACATTGGTTTGATAAACCGCCGCACCGGTTTTGACACCTTTTTCGCAAAAATGGAGTGTTGTGACACCTTTATGGGATACACCCCACCAAACCATTACAGAAGCTGGATGATGGCCTCGTTGCACCCTGGGAACCGTTCTTTTAGCTTCTTCTGATGATGTTCCATAAACCTTATCATTTAGTTTATTAAAAACTTGCTCCACAGTAAACATTTTTTCGTCGGTAAAGAGGATGTTCTCATGACCATTGGTTGCGTGCCAAAGCAAGAGACATGCATCTTTCCAATCTTATTTCCTTTAACCGTGGAGTCAACATGTGGGCTGTTGACCGACGATAAGCCTTCATATGAAGATCATCTCGAATGAGTCTACTCATCGATCTTGTGGAGATTTCCAACTCCCTCGACAAAATTTTTTGTTTGCGCAGTAAATTTCTACGGATGCGCTCTCGGACAGTTTTGATGGCACTGACTGTTCTAACGGTACGTGGACGACCGGTCCTTGCTTTATCATCTATGCCTAAGGTTTCATTAAATCGTTCTATGGCACGATAAATGAATCTTTTTGTTATTTTTAGCAGTTTCAACAAATTCAAAATTTCAGAAGCATTTTTTCCACACTTATGGAGTGCTATTACAGCGATACGATTTTCTTTTACTCCCCACTCCATGATTACGAGTCAAAGACTGTCACCAAACTGATCGAAATATTACACCGTACAGTTCATTTGTTACAAAGTGCAACATAACGGTACAATTCCAGGCTAATTTCTGAGAAAGCGCGCATTAGAAATTGTGTGACAGAATTTATGGCAAGACTAGGTATATAAATTAAAAAAAATATATGTTTTCAGACCTTGGGACGGCAAAGCATATCAATATCTTCTATGTTCAGCCCCAAGCAATTGCATCAAATTTTCCTATTCGTCCTTGTGGTGGAGAATCTGTTAATATAAATATAGGTTTAATTGCATAAAGTTAGAAGATCAAAGAGTAACTTACTTAAACAAAATTTCTAGGTTCGTCACCATTTGCATATTAAAGAATCCTGGCACGATTCAAGAGTCCATTTCTTCCTTTATGTCCTTTATTTAACTCTATAATAAGAACAATTTAATGAAATCAATTTAAAACTGTAGTATGTAGAAGCTTACCAATTTTCGTATTCTTTTACATGTAACGAAAACTACATTCGAAATACCGAATCAAACGTATTAAAATATATTTGCAAAACAAATCACAAATTAAAGCAAACGCCAGATAAATCGTTATACAATTAATTTTAAAATATGAAAGATTTTGTTCTTTGCTTTCAGTCAAGGAACAATTTGTATATATCTTTTCACAGGCATACATATAAAATGGACGGCTCAATATTCCTTCTCAAGCGTCCGCCAATTTGACAACATACTGCCTCAGATAGACGAGAGAGGATATATACAAATTTATATAGCACTGTCTATTTTTATCGTATTACATGGATTCCACAGATTTTTTGAATGCGGAATTGCTAAATGGTGACAAAAATATTTGATTTTAAATATTTGTGGAACAAAAATTTATAAAATATTTGTTTTAAATTCAATGAATGTTAATAAAAATTATAATTGCCATAAAAATGCTTTTAAAGCTTTATCCCTGCCAGATTACAAATATTTTATATTTATAATTCGTGATTGCTAAATTTTAAGTTGTGAAAATGTTGTAATATTAAATCTAATTGATTGCACAATTGTTGTGTTTTTATTAAAGAATTTCGAAATAAAAGCAAAGTTTTTAATATTTTAAGTGCCAAATTTTTGTAATTAGCCTACTAAATTTATAAGCTGCCAAGAATTGTTTATTCACTTGACTGAAAGCGAAAAACAAAATTTTTAATATTTTAAAGCCAATTGTTTAACGATTTCTCTGGCGATTGAGTTAATTTGTGATTTGATTTGTAAACTCTTTTAAAGCGTTTGATTTGATATTTCGACTGCAGTATTTTGTTACGTGTAAAATCATACGAAAATTGGTAAGTTTCTAAAATATGTGTATAATTTTAAAATGATTTGATTAAATTGTTTTCATTATAAAGTTAATTATAGGATATAAAGGAAGAAATGAACTCTTGTATCGTGCCAGGATCCCTTAATACATAAGAAATTAAGAAACCACTGTGTCGCACATTTTTTGTAATTTGCTAGTTCTCTAGAGAATTGTCAGATAGGGAACTAAAATCACACCGCCTGTTTCTATAGGAAATCGTGTGCATAAGCAGTCCATTGTGCACCATTTGAGTCAGAAAATTGAGTGATACATTTTTGGCGTAATATACCTCATTTGAAATCCTTAAAGGAGTCTACTCCCCATTTTACCTTTACTGGAATAAATATACGACCAGACAAACTTCTGGGGCGATTATATTTATTCACCTCTATGCAGATAATCCCACATAGGCATCCTTGGGTTCTCTTTAATTACGATGGGATTTTGGTAGCTGGTACCAATGCCTTCCTGTATGTTCTTTCTTTCCGGCCCTAAGCTCAAAATTTACCGTCTTGTTTGCCTTAATTTATCTGATTTTGGGACCGCTGAAGCGGGCTTGATTATTGTTTGCGGACCAGCTTTCGGGATTCTGCTGGTGGAGGAATAACCGCCCGTCTTATTGGGAATAACAGGCGGAACATACAAAGAATTTGCAATATGGGATACTAAAAGACCAATTTTAACTTGATAGGACAAATTAGGGTAGGATCTGAAAATAAGACTAGCCGCCGGGATTTTTTGTTTACATTTTAATGGGATCAAAATTCTATTAGAATAGTTATAATCTATGCTTATTAGATACTCCTTAAGAAAAAAATGGCTACTGTTTAACCGGGTACTCTAATTCGTAAATTTTAATTGATAAATGTTGAGTTAGTTAAATGGGAAAGTGTCAAATTGTTTGTACGCAATTTGGAGTACTAAATTTCTATTTCAAATAGAATAAAGTATCTAGCAACATTAAAAAGCCAATTTTAATGAATTTTCACAAGTAATCAAAGAGTAAAATTCATCACAATTTTGGAGCGTATATCACTTAGTGGCAATCATTGCCAACCTTTAAAGCTTTACCTCTACTATATTACCAAATTTTCAAGAATTTATAATTGATAAATTTTAAGTCGTGAAAACGTTGTAATTTAAATATACATATTATTATTAAATGCGATTGATTGAATAATTATTGTGTTTTAATTAAAGTATTTCGAAATAAAAGCAAGCTTTTTAAAGAGACAAATTTCTGTGATTAGCCCACTAAATTTAAAAGCTTCCACTAATTAGATAGTTCTCCACAGAATTATCAGATAACATTCATAACGGCAATTCAGCGCTCTGAAATATCTCTGATATTATAGAACTTTATTTTGACGTCAGTCAATTCACGAGCCGTCACTGCCTAAGAGCGAAAGAGAGGAAACTAAAATTGCACCGTTCGCTTCTATAGGAAATCGTGTACACGAGCGGTCCATGTAGAAGATCTGTGATGTAGCGATCCATTGTATTACATTTCATTGCGCACTAACTACATTTTTTATTAAATTCTCAATAATTCTTATGTAACGGGTGTTTTTTTAAAACCTTGAGAACTTTAAATAATAATACAAGACAGATATATATTAGTGGAATGATTTATTTATTATTATAGTCTAGTAGATATTTTCAGGACATTTTTTTTTAATATGATTTCCGGCATATGTTCGCCGTGACTACGAGTTATATACTCCATTCGATCATTCCAATTTTTCACTACTTTTTCCAATAAATCATCAATGGTGGCTTGGATATTGGCTTTCAATACTTCAAAAGTTGCTGGTTTGTCGACATAAACCAATGACTTAACATGGCCCCATAAAAAGTAATCGAGAGGCGTTACGTCGCACGAACGAGGAGGCTAGTTAACAGGACCACTTCTGGAAATGAAGTTGTCACCAAATTGATGGTTCAGCGCGCTGTATGGCAAGTTGTGCCGTCTTGTTGGAACCAAATGTCGTCGATGTTTAGCTGATTAATTTTTGGAAACAAAAAATCAGTCAGCATGGCTCGATAGCGCTCGCTATTCATCGTAACGGCAGCTGCTTCCTCATTTCGAAAGATATAAGGACCGATGATGCCGCCAGCGTGCAAATCGCACCAAAAAGTCAATTTTAATGGATGTAATGGTGATTCGCTAATGGCATGGGGATTGTTTTCGCTCCATATACGGCAATTTTGCTTATTCACGAAGCCATTTAACCAGAAATGAGCTTCATCACTAAACACAATTTTTCGATAAAAATGCTCATCTTCGGCCAGTTTCAAATTAGCCCAATCAGCAAAAATGCGACGTAAACGATGGTCATTTGGCTTTAATTTTTGCACGAGCTGTATTTTATAGGCACGTAAACCAAGATCACACATTTCTTTGCATTGTTGATGGTTTTGAATTGAGAAGAGTAAAATTAGTGTGAAAACGATCAATAACTGTACGAATTACTTGCTCACTATGCCGATCATGTTGACCGTAAAATGGACGAAGTGGTCTGTAAACTTCGCGAACAGATTTATTTTTTTCAAAGTAAATTTCCACAATTTGGAAGCGTTGTTCTGGCGTTAAACGTTTCATGGTGAAACCTTACTGAACAGTACAACACAGTATTACATTCTCAACTGCCAAACCATAGACAACAACCGTCGAAAGTTTTCATGCAGTTAAAAAAAACACCCATTATTATAATAATTACTAAGGTTATTTTAAGTAATAAAACACAAATTTCATTATTTGTGTAAGTTATTTCAAAATTTCCACAGATTCTTCATATTTTCGTTTAATTCTCCTTCAAATGCCGCTAGCCGTTACATCGCTGAGAGTACCATTTTACCCCAACATGAAAATCGTTGCGGTTCGATTAACCTCAAGTGGTGTCAAATAGTCATCGAACATCGATTTAAAAACCCGTAGCGCCACGAGACGAATTTGTTGTTAAAAATCTCATCGAGCGCTTTCAGTGCTTCTCGGTGCGAATGGTGGCGCCACGGGTCTTATCAATGTTACCTAACAAATACACCCATAAAAACAATAATTTGTATATATTACAACGTTGTTACATTTAACAATAATTTGTATATATTACAACGTATTCACGACTAAAAATATATCAATCATAAATTCTAGAAAATGTTGGTAATCTGGCAGGGGTAAAGCTTTAAAAGCATTTTTATGGCATTAATAATATTTTTTATTAACATTCATTGAATTTAAAGCAAATATTTTATAAATTTGTTCTTCGAAAAAATTCAAATTCAAATATTTTTGTCAGCATTCAGCAATTCCGCATTCAAAAAATCAAACCATCCACGCAATGCAATATAGGCAGCGCTATATAAATTTCTATATATCTTCTCTGGTCTATCTCAGGCAGTAGGTTGCCAAATTGGCGGACGTTTGGGGCAAGAGATCCCGGAGCGGTCAATTACATATACATATATGGCTGCGCGGTGATCACATATATCTTCTCTCGTCCATTTTAGTCAGTAGATTTTCAAATTGACGGAAATCTGAGACAGGAGACTGAGCGGTCCATCTTATATGCATAGCCATCATCAGTATCACTTCCTTCGTTAATTTACTTTTTTTATATTAAGAACAAACGTATATTTGAAAGCAATTTACTTTGCTAATGGCAGTCTTCATACTAAATACTGATTTTTTAAAAACTTTTTGTTTAAATAAAAATATCATTTTATTTGGCAAATTACAAATACACTCTATAATTTTATTGATAAAATACAAATGAAAATACACGTAGTCTCTAAGACCTTATATTTATCTATATTAGAGAGTGATGCATAAAGGTGTTCGAACATGTATTAATCAATCTCTCAAGGGTGCTGAACGCTTGTTCCGATAATATTTCGCCAAGATGTAGGACAGTTCAATTAAAAGTATTTAATAAGAAAAGGTAAGGAATATTTTTAAGGGAGGTGCCGAAACCATAGTCTGCTTCATAGTCGGACGTTGTTCTTGCTTACAATAAAAACGCAAACGAAAAGCTCTTTTTCATCAAAGGGAAATTGTTTCAATCATGTATACGGATATCATATCCTCTACTCTTTATGAATCAGATCATTCATCAGATCGATTGCGAACTCGATTCGATTTCATTTTCATATTCTATAACTTAATCGAGTTAAGTTAGATCTTAAAAAATTAGGTACAGCACGCTTTAATACATCGAAATTAAATTGTTCGTAAACGATTTTTGAACCATAGTCATACCAAATCAAATATAAAAAAAAGCTTAAGTTTGATAATAATAACTAAACATTATTTGATCCAACAGTTTTAAGAAATTTTATATATAATTGAATGTTACACACGTCCTTTTAAGAATGAAATACTTACAACGTGTCCGTAATACAAGACCACACAAAAGGTACTTGCTTAACCCCTTGAGTTGTAAATTAATTTCTCGATCATTCAGATAAGTTCAATATCGAATTATAGAATATCAATTTACGATTTATAATTTTGCGAGCGAATCGAACCCCATAGAACTTATGCAAAGAAAAAAATGCATAAATATATTAACTGCAAATTAGTATTTATCTTACATTAAATACTACTTTAATACGTACTCTTTAAGATTCTTATGAAAAACAGATTTAAGAACTTGATTTTTAATAGATTTCGATGTATTTCGTAAGCTAGAACGAATAGTTGTATCTCGTTGAAATGGTTTAGCAGCGTGATTTGGAGAACGAAATACTTTTCTCTTTGGAATACCTAAAACGGAAATATTTAAATCCGCATTATTTTTACCTTCAATATTTTCAACAATTTTTGATTTCGTTTTATTACATATGGGAAAGTTTTGTTTGACAGTTTCAAAGAAGTTAATACCAGATTGGTGTTGCTTTAATGGCTGTTTTGAATACGAATTTTCCTTGGATGGTTGCATTGCTTTTCGAAAACTTTTACGAATATCATTTACAAAATTAACTCTTTTGCTATGATTTTTTAAATCAATATTATTTTCGAGTTGTGGTGCCTTAGAACGAATTGAAATTTGTGGCTCAGAGTTTTTATATGACCCCATAAAGGGTACTGGTTGTTCATCTTCAGAATGCTTTTGATCACACATTTTTATCGAGGTGTTATAATTTTCAGGCAAAATATGTGCTGTAGTTTTTATGTGTAATTCGGAGTTGTTTTCGCCATCCTTCTGATTTGCATGTACTTCAGAAAATACATAGTTACATTTATCATCATTTGCTATTGCAACAACCGGTGATATATTTAGATTGTTTACTGCGTGAGGCAGATTTAATGAGAATGATTTTTGCTTTGAATTATAAGTCGATTCTTCAACAACTTTTTGTCTTTGGTCAAAACAGTTTCTTCGAATTTTTGCCTCATTAATACTATTCTCAAGTTCCAACTGGTAATAGTCTAATTCTTTTCCTATATCTACGGCTTCTTCACTGATGGCAGAAAGCGATCGGTTCTTTTGAGACAATTTTAATGGCGCATTAATATCTGAGCACAATACCAGCTTTTCTGCTAATAATTTTGAAGGTGTGTTGGATTCTGGAAATCCTAAGTTTAACCCGGCAAAATCAATTCTGCAGCCAACTGTAGGTTGAAACGGAACACTGATACGCAAGTTAGATGTAACTTTTAACGCAGGGTTCTCAATTCCTAATATATTCCCTTTTATTATTTTTCGCCGTTGGATTTCGAAAGGATTTACTGCCAAATTTTCTTCTTCAGTCCGAATATTCAAACCGGAATTCACAAAGCAATTTTGAGCTTTGTCAGTAACTGAGCGTCTTACCTTAAAACATAAAACATAATAAAAAAAAGAAAAGATTAATAATGCATACTAAGACAATTGTTCATACCTCAAAAGGATTAACATTGTTTTCTGGTAACTCTAAACTTAATGCGGGATTGACAAAGCAAGCATCATCCTTTTTCTTTTTTTTTGGCGGTCTACGTATAACTTCGTAGGGGTTGTCTATTACTATTCGTTGACTCGTAGCAATTTCGGTTATCTCTTTTACTTCATTGTATGCAGTGCTTGAGAGTCTAGTTGTTGATGATACAATTTCACGCTTCGGGGTTGAGCAGAAGGCTGCGTTCGTTAAACCTTCCGACAAATTTTTTTCTGAATCATGTTTTCTTTTGAGGTTTGGTGTTATTTCGAGTTCATTTACGTTCAGCATTTCTTACCGGGAAGTTAAGAAGTTTCTGAAAAATTAAAACATTTTAAATTCTCAATGTTTATTAAGTAGATTTCATAGAATTCAAAAGCTTCCTATTGTAGCCTAACTGATGAAACGATTTCGAAAAATGAATGTCAAAATTCATGTTAGTTGTGGGAGCTACTTTTGAAGTCTACGACCAACATGAGTTTTGACATCATTAATTTTTTGAAATCACTTCACCAGGTAAGCTGCCTATGTAAAAATACACCAGAGAAGATACAGTCATGCATTACCTTTTTTGGAAAACTCATTATTAAGTATCAGGCGTTTTCCGCCTCAGAAACATTTCGTGATATTTATGATAGCCTCTAGATTCCTCTTTAAAATGAATCCAAAACCAGATTCTTATAATAAGTAGTAAGATAATTACTAAGATTAAAGTTCAACATATTTGAAATGATCTCATTGTTCTGTTTTATATTTGTACGAAAAGCTTCTCTTTTACATAAAAATAACGTTGTGATTTTATGTTGCCTTATTGATAAAGTGTTGCTGAGGCTATGTGAATAAAAACTAACAAATTACATTTAATTCAAAGCATTAAATTTCTTTTTAAAAAAATATTGCATTTGCTTTTATTGGACCTACAATCTGTTTGGTAAGAGCGTATTGACGATTTCTCAGAAAGCAAGATAAAGAGACAGAAATATTTAAAGTGGAGAGTATTACCTATATATATGCGCGTCATGTTTAAAGTTTCACTTTGCGTTGAACTTTCTACTGTTAAGATCGATTCTCAACATGAGTGCCTTATTTTATAAGCGTTTTGAAACGTGTTTTAGTGCCTTCATCCGAAAGGACTTAAATGGACTTATGCCCAGGCAGCGAGATATATTAAAAAGGATGCGTCTTTTGTAAGTTTTCTGAGGAAAAAAACCTCGACGACTTGCCAGAGGTAAAACAAGAAAAACATCAAAAAAGACATCGCTATTTTGAAGCTTTGAAAAGGATCCACAAGTGACACTGAGGCGAGTTAGAAGCAAACACCGCAGTACTATAATAAGACTACTTTTATCCGAAAAGCATATCGAATACCGTTCGAAATGGGCTAATGAAAATTTGAACCACAATGGGACAAACGTCATATTCACTGACGAATCATCATTTTGGGCATATCAAGAACCTAAACAAGTATGGTTAAAAAAGGACGGATACGTACTGTAAAACATCCAGTAAAAGTTCATGTGTGGGGATTTTTCTGTTCGGAAAAAATTGGAAATTAACCAAAACGGGTTATTAAAAAATCTGTAGATTCTTGGTTTGGAACAGGAATCCGATCGTGGGTCTTGCAAGAAGAGAATGATCCAAACCGCAGAAGTCGTCTTTGTATCGAATGGAAAGATCAAGAGGATATTAATGTCATGGAGTAGCTCTCACAAAGTCCTGATGCTGATCCAATTGAAAATTTCTGGGCCCTTATGAAGGCAAAGCTGCAGCGGAAAAATGGTTTTACTTAGCAACAACTTAAATCATCGGTAAAGAAAGCCTGGAATTTTCTAAAATTCACTTTTACCAAAGATGCACAGTTAGGTATAGAAGCGACATCAAGAATATTTAGCGAACTATTTCAAACTCAAAATAAAGCAATATTTAAAATGTTCCGTTGAATAATACTCGTTCTTTGCCCTTAGTATTTGATATCAGATCCCAAAACATGTTGCGGTAAAATTTCTTTTCAGGAATATTCTAGAGCGCGGAAACATACTGTCATGAATAGATCTGTTCGATGAGAGTCGTTAAAAAAACCTGTAGTTACCCGCGGCGAACTGAAAATTTTCAAAAAAACCCAGAGCAAATAAGAACAAGAAAAGTAGAGCCGTCAGTTGTGTTTGCGATTTGGCGCTAATTGAAGTTATATAAAGTTAGTAAAAGTATTTAAAAGTCGTAATTTAATAGTATTGCGATTAAAAGTCCCAAATAAATTCATTGAATTGAACTGTGCTTCAGAGTGTATAATATAACTCTTCATGGATACATTTTATAAAGATTTGATTGCATTTTCACTCATTTTTTATCAAGAACTATCAGAATGTAAAACAAAATTTAAAACAATTAGTAAGTTCACAAATTTGGCAGTATGAAGTAAATTAAAATATTAGCCGTGCTTAAAATCTAAACGTACACATTTGTACCAGTATCCCTGACTCAACTATCCATGGACGAGCGACCTTTAATTGATAAAATAAATACCGCTTCATTAAATTAATATAATTAAATTGGATTTATCATTTATATTATAATAATTACTAAATAATTAATAATAAAACACAAATTTCATTGTTTATATTATTTATTTAAAAATGTCAACAGACAGATTTTTCATATTTTTATTTAATTCTCCTTCAAATGCCGATAGCCATTACATCTCTGTGAGCACCATTTTACCCCGTTTTAACCAAACATGAAAGACGGAGTAAGTCGACGCGTTTCGATTCACCACGAGTGCTATCAAATAGTCATCGAACACCGCTTTCAGTGCTTCTCGATGCGAATGGTGGCGCTACGGGCCTTGTCAGTGTTACTCAACAAACAGACCTAATGCATATAATTTACTGTATGAAAAGTGCTGTGACTGTGTATATGCTGCGTCGGTGAAATCAAAACTTATTTGTGTACGCGCCACAGAACATACATATACAATGGATCGCTCAATCTCCTATCTCAAGCGTCCGCCAATTTGACAACCGAAATAAAAACAAACTTTTTAATCTTTTAAGTGCCAAATTTGTGTAATTAGCCCACCAAATTTAAAAGCTGTCATTAACTGTTTATTCACTTGACTGAAACCGAAGAACAAACTCTTGAATATTTTAAACCGAATTGTTTAGCGATTTCTCTTGCGATTAATTTAATTTGTGATTTGTTTTGTATTTTAAAACGATTGATTCGGTATTTCGAGTGCATTATTTTAATCGGTAAGTTTCTAAAATATGTGTATACAATTTTAAAATTAATTGATTCAATTGTTTTTATTATAAAATTAATTAAAGGACATAAAAAAGAAATGGACTTTTATATCTTGCAATAATCTCCGGCGGTAGCAGTATCGTTATATAGAGAGGTCTTACTGGCCAATAACTCTTGGTGGTAAGATCACACAATTGCTGTGTGATCGGCCCCTAATAGTTGTTCCGGATATCACACGCATGTTGTGTGAGCGGCCATTAAGGTGTTACACACGAGACTCAGAAACAACTATGTCGCACAGAAATTATCATAAATTAGTCTGTATTAAAGAAATTGTTGGCCATTTGATAGTTCTCCAGAGAATAGTCAGAGAATATTTATAATGGAAATTCAGCACTCTGAAATATCTCTGACATTATAGACGTCGTTTCACGAGATGTCACTGCCTGAGAGCGAAAGAGAGCGAACAAAAATCGCACCGTCCGCTTCTATAGTAAATTGTGTACATGAGCGGTCCATTATATATGTATGGCTGTGGTGTGCGCTTACGTCCTGTAGCAAAGATTATCTAATACAAAATGTGACACTCGTGACGTTTTTCCTTTTCTTTTTTCCAACTTTGTGCCGTTAGCTCATCGGCCTTGCAGATTTTGCTAAAAGTAGTTGGTAATAAATAGCTCATGTGTGAGCGAAAGACAAAAAATTAGGGGGCGACGGAACGAAAATTAAAAGCACGTTTCACCAGCCAGAGCAACGCACACGTTCGAAGACTTTATCCCGCCTACGACGCTTTAAAAATGCATAGTAAAAAAAAAAACATGCTGCACTGTAAGTGTTGTAGATGAAAATATTTGTCTACCTACACAGTATGTCGCAAAAGAAATCGAACTTCTTATTTAAATCATAGAACCTGTAGCGCCATCTATAGAATGTTGGCAGAAGAATTAAATACGAGTAAAGACACTATTTGTAGAAGTTTTATTAAAGGAAAGGTTTGTGCGCGTTTTGTTCCACATGCTTTAAACGAAGATCAGGAATTCGCTCACAGAACCAAAAAAGTTCAAGACTTTTTGCTCAACAAAACAATTTATGTCCTCGATCATCGTCCATATTCGCCGGATCTATCACCGTGTGACTATTTTCTATTGCCAAAACTGAAAATTGCAATGAAAGACAACTACTCAAGCAGCCGAGATAGCTGCTCAAACACATTCCTATAAATTACATTAAAAAGTCATGCATAGATTGGTTGACCGTGCTATACGTTGTATTGATTCTAATGGAACCTATTTTGAATAAAAATAATGTTTAAAAGATAATACAATGTGTATTTTATTATATATCTAAAAGAGCCTCTCACCGCTCTATTCCAGCTTTCCCTTTCAGAGGGAATTTTTCCCAACCTCTGGAAGGATTGTTACATCACCCCTATCCATAAAAAGGGTTGCAAGAGCGACATTTCCAACTACCGACCCGTCGCCAAATTATCGTGCATTCCTAAGCTCTTCGAAAGCCTCATCTATAACTCTATGTCATTCCACTGCAAGTTAATCTTGTCCCCTTCTCAACATGGCTTTCTTATAGGCAGGTCCACGACCACCAATCTAACAACCTTTGTTTCACGCATCCTCCTTGCTATGGAAAATGGCGCTGAAGTTGACGTTATAGCAACTGACTTTAGCAAAGCCTTCGACAAAATTTACCATGAAATTATCATTCTAAATAATTGGTTTCCCTCCCCGTCTTATTTCATGGATCTCTTCCTACCTAGATAACCGTCAGTACAAAGTCCGCTTCGATTCCTCCATTTCTCGCCCCTTCTCATCCCGCTCCGGAGTCCCGCAAGGCAGCCATCTCGGCCCACTATCTTCATATTGTCCACTAACGACGTTGTGAACTTGATTAATCATTCTCACATTCTAACTTATGCCAACGATATGAAAATCTTTAAACCTATCTCCAATGCCTCTGACTCCGCACTTCTCCAAAACGATCTGAACAACTTTTTTACCTAGTGCGAGCATAATTTTCTTGAACTTAATATATCAAAATGCCAAGCAATTACCTTCTCCCGCAGGCGCACTTCCTCACCCCCCAGACCTTATCTCCTTTCCGGTGTGCCGGTTCCCTCTGTCACGTCCCTTCGTGACCACGGTGTCGTATGTGATAACGAACTCAACTTCCGATCCCACATAAACCTTTCCATTAACAGGGCCAATTCCGCTCTTGGCTTCGTTAAACGATGGTCTAAGGAGTTCTCCAACCCTTATGTCACCAAATCCCTTTTCATCTGCTTTGTCCGTCCTCTCCTTGAATATGCCTGTCAGGTCTGGTCACCATCACACTCCACCACCATCAACAGAATTGAATCTGTCCAACGAATATTTATCCGCTTTGCCATGCGTAATCTTCCATGGTCCGACCACCTTAAACTTCCTCCCTATGAAAACCGCCTAAAATTAATCGATCTCCAGCCCCTTTCCCTTCGTCGCGATGTAGCCAATATTTTCTTTGTCCACCAAGTCCTTGTCGGCGCTATTGACTGCCCAGACCTCCTTCATCGAATATCCCTCAATACCAACCCCTGTAACGTCAGATCTTTCCCCACTTTTCGCCTCGAAACCCACCGAACAAATTATGGCCACTTCGAACCTTTTACCCGAATGCTGCGTAAGGCCAACAACTGTTCCACCTTCGACTTCCATTTAAATAAGCTCTCTCAAGCGAACTCTTTATTGCCCCCGCCCTAGCCTACCCAGTCCCTAATTTCATTTTATTTTTTTCTTATTTTTTTTTTTTTTTTGTTTAGCTTAAGTTAAATTAATTTTTACTTATTAATTTATGTTCCTAGTAGCTTGTATTAAGCAAAATTCAATAAATAAATAAATAAAACTTTCGTTCGATTCTTTTAAAAAATACTGTGTATTTTGCTCTCTCGTTCTTATTGTAATTTGCATAAGGCATGGCAGTTATTCTTTGCTAGGGTAATTTTCCCCGCGTCGTTTTAGAAACTGTATACGGGTTAGACTTTGGGCTTTTATAGTATCACATTTTGTTGTAGGTACTAGAACGTTCGAGAAATTTTGTCGTTCATGGCGATTTCCGTGCTCCATATCAGAAGAAGTACAGATATTTTCATGAGATTAGAACCATTCTCCACTAAAGGCTGACTGCATCAACCGGAACAAATAGTAATCTGAAGGAGCACTGTGTGGTGAATAGGGTGGGTGCTGCTTCAGGTCATTTCTGCAATAGCTCTCTTGGAACGGATGAGTTGTCGTCTGTAGATATCGCTAGCAATGATTTCAAAAGGTTTTAGCAACTCAAGATATGCAACACCTTTCATATGCCACCAGATGCATACCATAACCTTGTCACAATGAATATCCTACTTTGCCTGCAATGGATGTTCCAGGCTTTACCCAAGCTTTTTTAGGTTTAGAATTCTCATAGGGAATCCACTTTTCATCTTCGGTAACAATCCAATGAAAAAAACTTTTCTTTGTTGTCTTTGCAGCAGTATTTGACAAATGGTTTTCCGCTTTTCTTGTTGCCTTTCGGTTAATTCATGTGGGACTCAATTAACTTGTTTTTAAAGAAATCCCATTGTTTGTAACCGTTTTTCAACAGTTGATCGTTCAATATTTAATGTTGCTTCCAATTCTACTTGAGTTTGGCATATTGATTCCAATTGTTCATCTTTAAAATTTGTCGATCTACCTTCACGTTCAGCCTTTTTAACATCAAAAATATCTTCTCATCAGAAAGCATATTCACCGCATGCTTTTCTACAAACAATTATAATAGGTCATCAATAATCCTTCATTTTCTTTTACAAAAATATTAAAAAAAACAGTCAATCTAATTATTAAAATAATAACGATCAAGTTCTAACAAATAATAAAATTTAGGTGGAAAAAACTAAAGTAACTTTATTATAACTAAACGAAAATTACAATAAATACAAAAACTCCAATATTTAGTAGCGAACTCTTGTTGCCTGATCGCAAATTGGCATCATTTTAGCATTGATAAAATAAGGTTTTCAATGTTTTTCTTTTGGAGTTTGAAACCACTTCGATTTAATTGGTTCTTATTGGTTGGTGGGCCTCGGTCTTCTCACTCCACTCGTGACAAATTCGCACCTATTTTCAATTCAATCAGTAAACGCGGCATTTCATCTTATGCATGTTTTATCAGGTAAATTGCCAGAATTTCTTAATATTGGAAACTGACCATTTTTCGTGAACGTCTCCCTTTATGAAGAGCTTTCACAGTACGGGATTTTAATTTTTTTTAAAAGTCTCGATATTCCAGATTTGTACTTGTTATACTTTTCATTTATGTACTTTTGGCTTTTCTTTGTAAATTCATTTCACTTACACCTTCCCAATTTAAAACGAAATTCGTATACACTTGACTACCGACATTGTTTAAAGGAGAGCACAAAATAAACACTTCTTAATAGTTCGCGCCGAATAAAAGACAAAAATATTGATAATTAGTTACAATGTGACGCTCTTCATTTATATTTGTTGAATTAGCATAGCACTTTTTTAGTTATTTTCATTCTATGTTTATTATTTTCAAGGGGTTTATCAATTATTGTCATATTGTGATGTAGCTGTATTTGTTTGCAAATACAAAATAAGATAAAACAAAACAATTTTGAAAAAAGAATTGTTCGAAGATGAAGCATTCAAATATTAAAAAAATAAAAAAAAATAACAAATAACTCTGAAAACTATCGTATAACATGGGCAAGAAGCTAATGGATGTGGGGGGTTCGTCTAGGTTGCACAAGCCCACATTTAAATTAAGTTATTACATTTCAATAAACAATGTAGCTTTGCTGATTTTAACAGGTTCCCAGAAACAAATGTTATAACATGTAGTTGTCGACAATTTTGAAACACATCACTTCCCTCTTAAGTAAACCCAAAAACAAAAGGAACTATCCAATATCCGTGAGCAATTTCTATTTCAATGTGAATTTCCAGGAATTACTTTGATTGAAATAAACTTCAAACCATAAAAGAACTATAGAATTATAAAATTATTACGATTATATTAGTACTCTCTGACGCTGTTGCGTAAAATTTATTAATTTAAGACAAAAAATCCTATCTAAAGTAACTAGTGATTTGAGATTTTCTTTTTTTTTTTTTCAAAACAGATTTAAAAACGAATTAACTTACCTTGCTAGATGTTTATGGCTCTATTTATATTTGAGTTGGATAACTGCCACTTTTGAAAAAGAAAGCCACACCTGCCGCTTCCGAGAACCTTTTCTGAATGGCACGCTTATTAAATATTCTAGAGATTGTGCGATACGTTACTTAACAAAAGGTTAACTCATTACTATTGTTTAGCCCTTCTATACATATAAATTACAAATAATGCCAAAAATCCTATTCTAAGTATAACTTCATTCGAGCAACACAAATTGACAGTTCTTTCAGAACACCTAAAACATTTTGTGGAGACCTTTTTTATTTTGCCAACAAACAAAAATAAAATTTAATGGCGTTCTAAAATAAAAGAACTGACATATAGAGATGGACCACTCTTTAAAATTAAGGATTGAACCACTGAATTATAATTGACTACTACATCACACAACGAGAGCATAGTTCTGTCTATTTCTTACACATTAGACAAGATTGAAGCTTTTAAAATGCGGTAAACTTGTATTTATTTTATTTGTATCCTGTGCCCTTAAACTAAATTCCTCTAAACGTATCATCAAATCTTAAATAGTTAAGCATTAGAAAGATTCCGAAATAACAACGGCGGTTCTCTACCGCCATTATTATCTCTTCTATACCCTTTTTATGCAAATCTTTTAATCACATTACTAGTGAAGCTTAACTTAATTTAAAAATTATGATAGTCTTCGCTTTTCCACATGTAAACGATTAACTCGTTAGGGTTTTTGATTAACTCTTTAGGATCTCTTTCCTTCAAATCCCAAATTAGTTGCACCACATGGACTGCATCTCCGAGAGCGTCAGTTTAGTCTCTTTAATTCTCTAAATTTACATCTGATTTTCTGAAAAAAATAAATAAATAGCAAATAACAGTTTTAAGAAGTCAGAATAAGATACTTTTGGGTTTTTCTGATAATCTCACAAACATACATATACGAAGGTCTGCTCAATATCTTGTCTCAAGCCTCCACCAATTTGACAACCTGCTGCCTGAGATAGACGAGAGAAGATGTATAGAAAATTATATAGTGCTATCTATTTTTATTGCATTGCATGGATAGGTCGATTACACATATTTTTTGAATACTAACAAAACTATTTCAATTTAAATATTTGTGGAAAGAAACTGTATAAAATATTTGCTTTAAATTCAATGAATGTTATTAAAAATTATTATTAATGCCATAAAACTGCTTTTAAAGCTTTATCCCCGCCAGATTACTTATTTATTTATTTATTTATTTATTTACTTCGCTTAATACAAGCTACAAGAAAAGAAAACAAGCTTACATTAAGTTAACAAATGTAAATGGAAATGGAAATTAAAAACTATGCCTAAGGACTATCGCTAAGCCTAACAAATAAGGAATAGGGAAGAGGAAATACGACAAGAACAAGGATGAAACGAGAATGAAAGCAAGGGAAGGGGTAAGAATAGGGAAAAGGTCTATTTATTTATTTATTTCACTTAATACAAGCTACTTAGATAAATAACAACAAAGAGAAAAACAAATTAACTAAATTATATAAACCTACTTATGAAGAAAACAGGGAATCAACAGAAAGGATCACTGGGGAGTTAAGTTGGTCAAGAGTAGGGCAAGCTAAGGTATTGGTAGGATTTATTTATAATATTTAACAAACGGAATGAATTAGGGACTGGGTAGGGTAGGGCAGGGGCGATAAAGAGCTCGCTTGAGAGAGAGCTTATTTAAATGGAAGTCGAAGGTGGAGGAGTTGTTGGCCTTACGCAGCATTCGGGTAAAAGGTTTGAAGTGGCCATAGTTTGTACGGTGGGTTTCAAGGCGAAAAGTGGGGAAAGATCTGACGTTACGGGGGTTGGTGTTGAAGGATATTCTATGGAGGAGGTCTGGGCAGTCAATAGCGCCAACAAGGACTTGGTGGACAAAGTCTATATCGGCTACATCGCGGCGAAGGGAAAGGGGCTGGAGATCGATTAATTTTAGGCGGTTTTCATAGGGGGGAAGGTTGAGGTGGTCGGACCATGGAAGATTACGCAAGGCAAAGCGGATGAATCTTCGTTGGACAGATTCAATTCTGTTGATGGCTGTGGAGTATGAAGGTGACCAGACCTGACAGGCATATTCAAGGAGAGGACGGACAAAGCAGATGAAAAGGGATTTGGTGACATAAGGGTTGGAGAACTCCTTAGACCATCGTTTAACGAAGCCAAGAGCGGAATTGGCCCTGTTAATGGAAAGGTCTATATGGGATCGGAAGTTAAGTTCGTTATCACAAACAACACCGTGGTCACGAAGGGATGTGACAGGGGGAACCGGCACACCGGAAAGGAGATAAGGTCTGGGGGGTGCGGAAGTGCGCTTGCGGGAAAAGGTAATTGCTTGGCATTTTGATATGTTAAGTTCGAGAAAATTATGCTCACACCAGGTAAAAAAGTTATTTAGATCGTTTTGGAGGAGTACGGAGTCAGAGACATTGGAGATAGGTTTAAAGATTTTCATGTCGTCGGCATAAGCTAGAATGTGAGAGTGATTAATCACGTTCACAACGTCGTTAGTGGACAATATGAAGAATAGTGGGCCGAGGTGGCTGCCTTGCGGAACTCCGGAGTGGGGTGAGAAATGAAGGAATCAAAACGGACCTTGTACTGACAGTTATCAAGGTAGGAAGAGATCCATGAGATAAGACGGGGAGGGAAACCAAGGTAGGTTAATTTGAGAATGATAATTTCGTGGGAAATTTTGTCAAAGGCTTTGCTAAAGTCAGTTGCTATAACGTCAACTTCAGCGCCATTCTCCATGGAAAGGAGGGTGCGTGATACAAAGGTAGTTAGATTGGTGGTCGTGGATCTGCCAATAAGAAAGCCATGTTGAGAAGGGGACAAGATTGACTTGCAGTGGAATGACAAAGAGTCATAGATGAGACTTTCGAAGAGCTTAGGAATGCACGATAATTTGGCGACGGGTTGGTAGTTGGAAATGTCGCTCTTGCAAACCTTTTTATGGATAGGGGTGATGTAAGAATCCTTCCAGAGATCGGGAAAAATTCCCTCTGAAAGGGAAAGCTGAAATAGAGCGGTGAGAGGCTCAATTAAATAGGTGGCGCACTTCTTAAGAAGAATGGCAGGAATACCGTCAGGGGCCAGGTCAATAAGTCTGTTCAATGAGAAAGTCCTTAAAAAAACCTTTGGTTCCTGGAATTCCAAATTGTGTTTGATTTCATGTTCACTTATTTTTGAAAAAATTTAAAAATAATTAGTATATAAAAATAAAATTCATAGATTTCACAGTAAAGCGAAAAAAGGATTAAACAAAAATATGAATAATCTGTTGGTATTTTGAAATAAATTACATAAACAATGAAATTTGTGTTTTATTACCTAAAATAAGCTTAGTAATTATTGTAATTTAAATAATTAATTCAATTTAATTATTATATTAATTTAATGAAGCGCTAATTATTTTATCAATTAAATTAATAATTTGTAGTATAGCAGTACGGATAATATTTTAATCTACTTGAAACTCAGCTCTGCTTTAGAAATATTTCAAAGTTGCCTTTGATTGTCGCAAGATTTCTTTTTCGGTTAGTTGAAAATACGTTAATGTTTTATAAATAAATCACCAATTGTGTAAAATGTTATTGGTTTTAATTATTTCTTTATTTTAATATTGTTAATATTTTATATATTTTGTAAAGTTAGGTATTTTAATTTTGTTTTATTAGCGCTTTACTGCGAAAACTGTGAATGTTTTTTTTATATACTAATTATTTTTAAATTTTTTCTTACATTCTGAATAATTCTTGATAAAAAATAAGTGAATATGAAATCAAAAACTATATGGGATCCCTTTTTTATATTTTTAAAAAATTAAATAAAATAAAAGCCCTTTTAAATAGAGTTAAGCTCAGTTCAATTAATTTATTTGCGACTTTTATTCACAATACTATTAAATTACTACTTTTAAACGTAATGTTACAACTTTTAAGCCCTTTTACTAACTTTATATAAATTGAATTGGCGCCAAATTTCAACCACAACTGACAGTTCTACTTTTCTTCTTATTTGTTCTTAATCGGCATTCGATGAGATTTCAAAACCTAAGGTGCTCTGGGTTTTTTTGACAATTTTCAGTCCGCCACGGCTAACCATAAGTTATTTTTAAGGACTTTCTCATCGAACAGATCTAATTATTCTAAACTGAAATTTTAGGCAACTTTACATTTAATTCCGTGCTGCTGTGTACTTTCAAAATGCCTTTAGTCGTAATATCAGGCTATCCCAGTAGTGGAAAGTCATATAGAGCGTCGGAGTTGAAATTTTACTTTGAAAGTAAGGACAAAAAAGTGGAACTAATTTCGGAACATGAAGCAATGTTAAAGGCTGGATTCGACAAAAACGAGTGTTTTGCCAACTCGCAAAAAGAGAAGTTGATACGCTCAGATATGAAATCTGAAGCCGTTCGTCATCTTACTAAGGACAAACTTGTAATTTTAGATGCCGGAAACTATATCAAAGGTAAAATCGAAAATGTTTATCGTGTTTACTATCACTGTTCAATGAAAATAAATCGCTGAGCTTAGCCGGTCGGGGTTTTGTTTTTGGTTGAGAAGGAGCAACTGCTCAGTCTTATAGGTTTTGTTAAATAGCCCATACTAATTTTACTTGTAGTCAGTAGGCATCATCTTTTGAAAAGTTGATTTTAATTCATTCATGATTTCAGTATTTACGAACCTCAGCTCGGCCTATAAAATGGTAAAAAATAATAGGTGTGACTAAAAAAAGTGGCTTAATAGGAAACATATAAAATATATCTTTTGTTAATTTTTCTAATTTTATTTATTTATATATTTTACTTTAAGAATTGAAATAACTGATTAGAATTGCATAAATGTTGTATTTTAGACACAAATATAAAATTGATAACCTCTGATTGTTAACTAGTATACAGGGTGTTTTTGGCATACGAGCTAGTGAAAATGAGTAGGATGAAAAATCTGATCTGAAAAAAAAAATTGTTTCGGAATTACAGGGTGGTTCGTAAATTTAAAATTTTCGTGATTTTACCCAAAGATCATGAAGTACAAGATGTGACACTCTCTATACAAGCCCGAAGCTCAAACCATATGTAATTCCTAAAACAGCCTGGGGAAAACTTTCCCATTAGATAAAGCAGCAAAGAACTACTGCTTCCCATGCCTTATATAAATTCAAATAAGAACGGAAGAGATAGGTAGCCAAATATTCTCATCTACAGCACGTACAGTGTAGACAATAATGTGCAGCGTTTTTTTATCACGCAGTTTTAAGGCGGTATAAAATCTCTGTAGCGCCGTGTGCCTCTGTATGCATGGTGTTCGTGCCGTCCTCACGCAATGCTCAAGTATAGGAAAATCCTGAATCGAGAATGGGGAAGAGGCAGGCAGCACGCTCAAAGCATATATACGGGTGCGGGCTGTTTACAGTTTTGAACTGTGCATTTTTAAAAGTGGGCAAAAGTATTCGATCTTGTGCGTTGCCCTAGGCGGTGAAACGTGATTTCAATTTTCGTTCCGCCTTCCCCAACATTTTACATATCCAATATCCATGTGGATTTTTTCGAATAGAGATGAAGATATTGGAAATGAATCAAAAAAATTCTTTACTGAAGAAGAACTTTTGGTTTTTTTTTTTGCACGCTAAACAACTTCGACACCAATTGTTGAATCATTCATATGTGAGCTATCATTGTTGATGGATATAGAGAGCATATCTCTGAATATTTCTTACTCAAAAAGCGGAATATATTAATTTATTTATATTTAAATGCAGCATGTGCAATTAAATAAAATTCCCGTAAACGGAAACTTTCCATTTTTGATATTTCCTGATTCAAAATGTGACATTTATTAAATAGTAACATCTCTTGATAAGCCTTTTCTTGTGTGCTTGTTCGCTATGCAGTAAGATATTTATATTTTTCGCAGCAAGAGTTATTATGTTCTTATTAGTGGACGTTCATAAATACTTTAAAAGAAATTAGCAAATCCTCCTGTTGGTATTCGGTCGTCACTTTGAAATTCTTTCCGCCACAGGCTATGCTAAACATAATTAGATTATGCAAGGTCTTCCAATAGGGACTTCCGAACTTTGACAGTTGATAGTGGCCATATTGTTGAGGCTATATCTGTCAAATTGTCTGTTTTGCCAAATTTCCATGGACGGATATAGCGTTCAACAGCATGTGTAAATGATAAAATTGTTTTATCAAAATGGGTGTTCTGTTCGGGCAACGTTCCGCGCGCTTCGCCCATTTTACGGTGGCCATAATCGTCCTATCGAGAAGACTATTGGCAGTGTGGTAGATAAATTTGGGTCCACTGGTGCACTAAACAATCAACTAACATTTGTACGTCAACGAAACGCAAGATCTGCCGAAAACATCGCCGCTGTCTGTGAGAGTGTGCAGGAGAATCCGAGGTAGTCGATTTCGCGGCGCTCACAAGTACTCGGCCTTTCGCAGACCACAACTTAGTGAATTTTGCGTCGTGACTTGGGCCTGCACCTGCACAAAATTCAACTGACCCAGGAGCTAAAGGTAAACGACCATAGGCAACGACGTGTGTTCGCTGAATGAGCTCTGAAGCAGTTTTTATTACCTTATTTCTATCAATATTGATCCTGGTTACCGCCATTTATGCCCTTCCTGATGATCATAATCCAGGTCATCGTACTGAAAGATTGCGTTCTACACTTGATCGGACCCCTGACCTCCATCTTTCAAATCTATCACCCAGGGTTTTTTCCCGGCCACTCCTATATCATCCCCATCCATAAAAACGGTTGCAAGAGTGAGATCTTCAACTACCGTCCCATTGCCACACTCTCCTGCATACCTAAACTCTTTGAAAGCATCGTTTACGACTGCTTGTTCTTTCACTGTAAATCGATTTTTTGATTTTTTCCCGTTCTAGCATGGTTTCCTAAAGGGCAGATCGACTGCCACCAACTTTCTCGAGTTCATCTCTAGAACACTGTGTGTTCTGGAGAATGGTGACGAAGTTGACGTCATTGCTACTAACTTCAGCAATCACTTAGGGCCGTTGCTTTTCATTCTGGCCATCAATGATGTCCAATGTGTTATTCAGCACTCGACATTCCTATATACGCCGACGATATGAAAATCTCCAAACGGATATCCTCTACCTCGGACTCCCGACTGCTTCAGAATGACCTCGACAATTTTAGCATTTGGTGCAATAAAAACTCTCTTGAGCTTAATGTCTCCAAATGCCAATTCATCATTTATTCCCGTAGATGCCCCTCTTCTTCCCCCAGAGTTTGTCACACACACATATACACACACTTTGTTTTATTTAAATTTAAAGATAGGAAGTGCTTAATGAAAGACCCTTTATTTAGAGCTTTTTTAAGACATTATATTTCGATTCTGTTTTTATGGATATTGCATATCCGCCACCTCTTCCCTTGTCAATGGGAATAATTTAATGTACGTAGCTTGTATTAAGCTGTACTTTCACCAAATTTGCATAAAATATGTTAAAATCTTAATTTTAATAATTCAAATCATTTAAGCATTTTGATTTAATTTTTCAAATTGCAAAACTTTTTTGACACTATTACGTTTCGCCAGCCACAGTCACACACACCGTTTGAGACTTTGGTCCACCTTTAAAAATGCAAATAACCCGAATTCGTGTGTTGCCTGCCTCTTCCCCATTTTCGATCCAGAATTTTTCTATGCCTGAGCATTGCATGGCGATGGCACTAATATTATGCATGCGTAGGCACACAGCATTTGAGACATTGACATCTTTTTTAAAAATACATGGTAAATAATGATGCACATTATTCCCTAGATTCTAAGTGTTGTAGATGAGAATATTTTTACTTTATTTTTATTTAGCATACGACTGTCTGAATATTTTGCTGTTGCCTCGAATCATTCAATTTAATGGTAATAAAGCAATTTTACTTTAAATCTCACTGAAGTTCTCCGCATTTTGGTTCTTTTCTCAATTATTCTACTAATGTTACTGGTCACAATCTTGCCGTTATCCGTTGAACACATCCACATAATTTTATCACCCATCTCCTTTATTTATTTATAATCCATATCGCTAATATTTGCACATTCCGCGTGCATTGTTCACATGAACCTTTGCACTGAATTCTTCAGTCATTCATATTCACTTTTTTCTGCATTTTTTGCACTTTAATCCCTTCGTTCTCTTCCGCCCGTTATTTTTCAAAATTTATTGCATCTTTTAAAGATGCACTTCATTCGCCTTTATTATCATTGCTTGCTGCCCTCGCGAAATTAAGCTGATTTAGTAGCACTCAATCGGACACTTCCCGTGATTTATTTGTATCGTCAGCTTGGTTGGATCGCAGTAACAGCTACGAATACGAATTGTTGTTGCGCCTTTGAACATTTTCTGAGCGAGGAACGCCTGCAAGGTATGCAAAGGCGATCTTACTGAATTAGAGTCATTTTTTCATGCAGTTTGTCTGAAGTACGCCACTGGGCCACTGCTATTGCCTTTTCAACATGCATCCTCAGAAGTTAAGCCATGCCATTTTCTCCGTGTCTGGCTACTATTTCCGATTCTATTGTCAACGAGCGATCCTTCTTGATTAACAAATTGCAATGCGCTCTGTTTACCTGGTCCAGTTTTCAGTCTATCTCTGATGACCTTGCCTTAATCAACGCTAAATTAGAAAATTCTAGATGTCGCCTCAATAGCCGAATCGAGGACATTTTCCATATGAAGTTTCACCAGTGCGTCTTTTCTATTTCTGCTAGCGCTGTCAGTTAAAGACGTCCGTTGAAGCACGAAACAAATAAGGAACGACCTCGGTTGCTGCATGGCGGCAGTTACTGCTAACACTGATTCTTCGCTGATTTATCCGCCCTTTTAGGACATGGTGGTGCGTTCTTTCTTCGGCCAATATCGCAGAAATAAAATCTGTGGAAATATCAGCTATTATGCCTTTTTCCGCGCCGGTCTTGTTAGCTCAAGCCGTTGCTGTCCCGATTACAGGTTACGCAATTGGTGCCATTCCCTTCACTGCATACTACATTTGACCTCTCCAAACTTCCGATTCGGACGCTATGTCTTCTGTCGCGCCACGCTTGACGCAACATGCTTATCATCATTAACATCTCCCGTTGATTCCACGACCTGCGTGTCCCTGTCCAGACTTTCCATTCGGGCTTTGCCACTCCTGTCCGCAAATTTGGTACTCTATGGGCTGCACCGAGTTGCACCGAGCCAACGCAGATGCTTTTGATGCGTCTTCTTCGCTTCTCATGGATCGTGCCCCTAATCAAGTTGATGTGTCCTTTTTCATCACACCCATCTCCTACCCAAACCTGACAGTCCGTCTAAATTCAGATTTTGTATTAATTTTCCCTTCCTAGCTTTATTTTTATTACAACCTTTATCTAGAGTAGGGTACCACACAAATAACCCGTATGCGAGGGCGTATTACAGCCGAATACATCTGTCCCCACCTCCTACCAAAGGCTCTCTTACATGCGGAGAACGTTATGCATGCCTTAGTGATTCGTTCATTTATATTTATCCTCCATCTGAGCTTAGTATCTGGCAATATTCCGTAATACTTAGCAGGGGGCGATAAGGTCAAGAATACTCCACCTAATCTTGGTAGTTAAAACTCCGGAAGTTTAGTTTTCCTCTTTAAAAACATTAGTTCACTTTTGGTTGAGTTAACTCCAAGGTTGGCCCAAGCATCCATCTTATCTAAGGCTCCCTGCATGATATCATTTATCACGGAAGGAAACAAGCCCGGCACCAAAATTACAAGGTCGTCAGCGTATGCAACTACCTTGATCCTTTCTCTCTCCAGACAGGACAGAATTTTATCAATTATAAGTAGCTAGAGAAGAGGAGAGATAACACCCCCCAGGAGTGCATCTGCTCACATATCTGGTTAACAGATTGTTTCCCAATTTAACTGAATAGTTCTAGATTTTAGCATGGTAATTAGCCACTGGTTAAGGGCTCCTACCCCGAAGGAGAGAACGCCTTCATGGATTTTATGGACTCAGTCTCCGTCTCTGTAGACCTACCATTTAGGTATGTGTACTGTGCTGTGAAAACTGAAGATTTTTCCAGACAAATCTTCATTCCACCAAGGCGGACACGAAATCCTAGAGGCTACGCCCATCGCTTTTTCAAGCTTCCTAACCTTCGAGTTTAGTTCCTCCACCGCATCGTTCAGCGCAGGAAGTAATGCAGGAAGATTAATTTTAACTATACGAATTCTTCCAGTCAATTCTTCTGAGATTTCTAAAAGGCTTAGGGGTCTCAATCTTAAAATTTAAATAGAAGAATATCCAGCTATGATCCAGTTTTCAACCCTAAGGAAGTCATTTTCTGTAAGTAGTGTAACATCAAGTGCCTCCTTCCAACCTACAAAGCTATCCGTACTAGGAAAGTTAAAGGTAGGAATTGTGCCTACATTACACACCGATAGATTGAAATTAATAATAAAATCAAGAAGTGACTTACCTCTTACATTTATCTCTATGCTACTCCAAAGATTGTGCCTGGCATTGGCGTCACTGCCCACTAACAGTATGCGAGTATAACTCGGTATGGGCTATGTATACGAAGGCGGTCAATAGAGATCCGTCTGCATCTGCCAATTTAACGACTATTAAATCGGTCGAGCTAAAATTTGGGCACATAAAATGTTTATATGCTTTTTAGCTAAAATGATTGTTTTTGGCCTACCTTGTGTATTTTTATGGCTGCAGAAGTTGTAGTCCATGTCCTGGAGGCCTTTTGCCTTAGAGTTGCTAACTCAGGGCTCCTGCAATAGAGCAAGGTCGATGTTTTCCGCTCTTAGGAAAACCAGCAGATTCCCCGAAGCATATTTCGAGTGCTGGAAATTGATCTGCACGACTTTGAACATTGCAGATTATTTAGCTTGTTCGTCCAGCCTCATCCCCTCCATCAGGACACCGGTCCCGTTGTCCCGGGTCCAAATTGCTGTCAGGGTTTCCGGATCTTAAAACTTTTAACTTAGCATGCCTTATGCCAAACATTAATTTGAATTCCGCCTTCTCCAATGCCTCGTCGTTTATGACGAGTAGGAAGGACAGGCTGTTTTTCTGAAAGCCCCAGGCTTCCTCTGTCAACTTGCCACTAGTATACTACTCGTCCACTAGGGTAAACTGCTGGTTATCTTTAACAACATCGCTGATGAGTCTCTTGGTATCAGAGAGGATTTTTCCTACTTGCAGATTAGGTGCCGCTTTGTTAACTTTACTACGTTTGGCAGCTTGCTCGTTCTCGTCTCGAGAACAATTTTGCTTCGCCGCCTCCTGCTTATGAGGTTGCTGCTTTAAAAGCTGCTAAATTCCAGGCACTTATTGTATTCTTCTGCCTCGTACTTAACCTTTTCAGCGGCATCTTTTCACAGCACCTGCCTCTTCATTCTTAGCAATCTTACTAAGTATGAAGATAGCCTTCTGGTACTGGTTTTTAATGAGGATGTTGCCGGACTTGCGCGTCCTTTTTGGCGTTTTTTGGACACTATGACAGGTGTTCTTTGCCACCGTTGCGGGAGTCTGACTTAGCTGGAGGCATATGTGTACTATTCCTCGTACTCACTGCACCAACGGAATTCCTAATTGTCTTCTGACTGGAGGCCAAAAGTTCTTCTTCAGAGGAGGTGGTGATGTCCAAGGGCATCACTGGAGCCACGTCATAACGCTCCATAATACTTTCTGGAACAGTCTTCACTGAATTTGACCAGTCCACGCAGCTGCTCTGTAACCTCAAAAAGTTAAGTTAAACAGAAGCAGCATTTTCGGCCTTCGACGGTAGCAAAGAACTCCCCGTTCCCATAGGAAGAAGAGTACTCCGGGAATAAGTAATCAAATTAAAAACACTAATCTGCCACTACCTACAAAAGTAAAAGTGTAGGTCGGTGGATTGGGCCACTTGTTGCTGGTGGCTGGCACTCGCAGTGATCCCTTCCGATGTATTCCTGGGGGAAAAACATGTACCGGGGCACTTTCACTTGATGGGTGTTGATGGGGAGGACGATTGAAGCGCTGTAAAGGGCGGTTTGGCCGCCAGCAGAGCAAGGAATAGCGGAGGAGGCACTGAGGAAAGGACTGGAGAGGTCAGACAGAACAGATTCTCTGGACTGGGGACTGATATGAGGAAAAAGCTGCAATTGCTAGTCCTATTGTTGGTAAGAATACTAACAATATGTTAGTACAGATAGATTAAGAAAGAATCAAAATGCTAGCAGTGGGAGAGCTGCAAAGAGTAATTTGAGGGATGAAAACAGTAGGAGTACGACTCGGGGTGTGGAAGGGCGGATGAGGGTAAGTGTTCATGTTGAGCATCGCGGTAAGACTAGAATTCCATCTATTTTTGTTAGAAAATATAGTATTAAAAAACTTAATAACTTTCTGACCAATAATTTTATGAAAGTAAAAGTTGACAATTCGGACCCAAATACTAGTCAAATTTATTTTTCTAGTAGTGCCGAGCGCATAAACATCATTGATGTTTTTAGGGTGAAAGGAATAGATTGTTATGGCATGAGTTGGTTCTTGGGACTTTCTTGGGACCTATTTGGGTTACCCTTATAGATTCTTTTTAGTAAGCTTGATCAATTTATGATTAAATATAATAATTATACTTCGTTAGTAGAAAAACGCAGGGCTTTTTTGATGTTTCTTATGGAACTCTGATATGCTAAGTAGGGGCCTGGCATTTGATTTTATCCAAAATAAGTAAATGAATTTCGTTTTTGGAGCTGAATATGCAATTTATTATTATTACAGGAGGTTGGAATTGTTTGACATGATGAGGTTCATTAGCCTTGATTTCGTTATTTCATTAGTTTCGGAAATAACTAAACTTGATAGTAGACACATGGTTAATTTTCCGGGTTATGAAACTATGAGAAATGGCTGTAGGTAAAGAGTTGCTCTGTTTATTAGAAATGGAATTAAGTCAAGGAGAATTCACGTAGCTGAGTCTGTATCCCTCTGATTTTGGCGGAAGTTTTTATTCAATTTGGGCCGAATATTAAAAGAGTTCTAATGGGTTGTATATATGTGTCTTCGTACAGAATGCATCAGTGCTGGATTTTTTTCTACCGACTGAATGTGGATATAGGAGGCCCTGTTTAGTAATTATAGCTGCAAGACAGTTGAATCGTTTTCTGATCATTATATTATTAGTATGTCGGTAAAGCTGAGTGATTGATTTTGTTGGCCAAATAGTATGGAGTATAGATCCCTCTCCTCTAGGATTAACTGTCTGAGAAGCAGATCATAAGAGACAGAACCACTTTATATAATAATATTCTCCTTAGGGAGAGATTGAGCAGAGAGATTTTTAGAATAAGAGCAAAAAATAGAATAATGATGCCAGATATTGTTAGGGATTGTGTCAGCAATGAGGATAAATTGAGAGCCTTTGAGGGATATTATAAAGTGAAATAGATTTGACACTAGCTGATGAGGTTAACAGGGCTGTTGAGTTCTTCAAATCGAATCACTTGAGTCCTGACAGACAAATGTTGCCTTGGTAGTGCGAAAAAAATGCGTTTAATCAGGACAAATTTTTTTTGTGACTTTAAAAAGATTTTCCTCTATCATAAAATATAGAATAAATAAAAAAAAGTTCAGCGGCTCTGTCGAAATCTGTAATTTTATCACAAAAATGTTTTCGCCGGTCAGTCTAGTCTAGTTTTTGGCAATTAATAGATTACCACTGCCTTAATTTTTATTTCTCATCGGTGTGGAAAGTGTCTTAGTTGATCCCGATTCAGAAGAATAAGAAGTCTAATAATGTTAAGAAATTTAGGCCCATTTAGCTCCTTTCTGACTTCGGTAAGATCTTGGGGAGGGTTACCGCAGATTGGATTTTTTTGTGGAAGAAGAGAGAAAAATTCCTGAACATCAGTTTGGGTTTAAGCCGAGGCACTCTACGAACCATGCAGCTATGAAACTACATTCTGAGGTCCCTAGAAATCTAAAGGGGAGGAGGTGAACTGTTGTGTGCGCATTGGTGGAAAAGCATTTGATAGGATTTGGACGAGAAGATAAATATACAAGATATTAGTTTATTCTGTACCCCTGCCGTGATCAAAATGTTTTTGAATTTTCTCTCGGATGGAGGCCTCAGGGCAAAGATCATGAATTACTAGATGGGACACTCGTGACATAGTCCCTTATCTTTTTTGACCTTGGTCCCCTTAGTCCACCGACCTTGCAGATTTTGCTAAAAGTGGATAGTAATAAAGGGATCACGCGTGAGAGAAAGACAAAAATTTAGGGGGAGGCGGAACGAAAATTAAAATCACGTTTCACCACCCAGAGCAGCGCACACGTTCGAATATGTTTGGCCCGTCTTTATAAATGCAAGCAGCCCGCATCCGTATATATGCTCTGAGCGTACTACTTGCCTCTTCCCCATTCTCAATTCCGGATTTCTCTATGCTGGAACATTGCCTGGCGACGGCACTAACACCATGCATGCAGAGGCACACAGCGAGTCCAACAGATTGGTCCGTCTTTAAAAATGCGTGATAAAAAAACGCTGCATTTTATTGCCTACACTGTAAGTGCTGTAGATGAGAATTTTTGGCTGCCTATTCTTATCTCTTTCGTTCTTATTGGAATTTAGATAAGGCATAGGAAGCAGTAGTTCTTTGCTACTTTCTCTAATGGAAAAATTATCCCCAGGCAGTTTTAGAAGTTGCATATGGGTTAGAGCTTTAAGCTTGGATAAAGAATGTCACATCTAGTAATTCATGATCTTTGCCTCAAGGTGTCGCTTGAAGGGGAGTTGTTTGGCCTGGTGGATGTGCGCTCGGGTGTCCCACAGGGCACGATTACTGGACCAAAGTTGTACAATTTTTTCCTCTTGCACTTTCCTCATGTAAAGACGGATTTAAATGGTAAGGCAATGGGGGGACATTTTATATGCGGATGATACCGTGGTCTTCTTGGGTGATGAAGATTTATTAGTGCATTGGAGAGAACCGCGGAGCATATCAGGGACATAAAAAATTTCTACGAAACTTGGGGAATTAAACTTAATACTACTGTGTTCAAAAAGTAAGGTGAATTTTGTTTTAAAATTAAAAATTTTTATTTATTCTTCCAAATCGATTTCGTCCTACTCAAAATAATCCCCCCTAGCTACAATACACTTATGCCAACGTTTTTTCCAAACTTCAAGCCTTCAATGCGCGTAGCGATTCACGTTTGATCTCTTCAATCGACTCAAAACGATTTCCCTGGAGTGGTCTCTTGAGCTTTGGGAACAGCCAGAAGTCACACGGTGTTAAATCAGGCGAATACGGTGGTTGTGGAGCGACATGAGTGAAATTTTTGGTGAAAAACTCACGAAGAACCAGTGCTGTGTGCGACGGTGCATTATCGTGATGCAAAATCCAAGTGCTGTCTTTCCATAATTCTGGTCTTTTCTTGCGAATAGCTTCACGTAAACGATGCATAACACTTAAATAATATTCCTTGTTGACAGTTTGGCCGGTGGGAAGGAATTCGTAATGCACACCACAATAATCGAAGAAAACTGTCAACATGACCTTGATTTTTGAGCGACTTTGGCGTGGATTTTTCGGTCTCGGTTCACCTTTGGCACGATATTCGCTCGATTGATCGGTTTGTTTCCGGATCATAGGCATAAATCCAAGCCTCATCACCATTGTTCACCACCTCATCATCACCTCATTGTTTGTAGACGTCCTGGTAGTCAGTAATCATTGATTCACATGCTTGAACGCGACGTTCTTTTTCGAAAAAATTGAGAAATTTTGGTACTAAACGCGATTTGACTCTTCTGAGGCACAAATGATCCTTCAAAATTGCTTGCACTGATCCAATTGATATTGTAAGCATGTCAGCAAGGTCTCGAATTGTTAATCGACGATTTTCGAGCACCAATTCTTTGATTTTGTTGATGTGCTGCTCATCAATTGACGTCGATGTTCGTCCAGAGTGTTGCAAGTCAACAACACGTTCTCTGCCTTCTTTGAAGTCTTTGTACCACTTGTAAACATTTTTCTGTGACATAGTCTCGTTGCCGAAGGTCTTTTGTAACATACGATACGTTTCAGCGGCGGAAATTTCATTCCGCAAGCAAAATTTAATAGCGCTTCTTTGCTCAACAAAATTCGACATCGTAAAAATCGCCAAATTCACTTTTCTTTGTACACAAAACCAAGCGTAAAATAAAAACTAATGATATTGACATGTAATTTATCACAGATGTCACTAACAGTCTTACCAGCTTGAAAAAAAAAATCATTTGTCCGATTCGGTTAACGCGGGAAGTTTAAATTAAAAATTCACCTTACTTTTTGAACACAGTAGTATGCCAAAGACAGAGTTGATTTGTTTCAGAAACTCGTCGGGTAGGGTCCCGGTTGTTGTGGTGAGTAGAAATAAAAATCTAGGTTTGATTGATGAATTGATCAAGTAGAGGTTAAATTTAGATATAAACTTAAATATTTAGGGATTAATTTTAATAATTTATTAAAAGTTAACGAGCATGGTTTTCCCTAGAGAAGACAAACGAGGCATACAGTATTCTTGCTCGTCTGTTTAAAAAATCGGCTGTTTGCTGAAACGAAATTGCTTATGCATAAGCAGTTAATTAGACTATATTGGTATATGGCTTTGTTAACTGGTTTAAAGTTTCTCTCACGGTTGCTTGTCAATTGGAGATTTTTGAGAGAAAAATGTTAAGGGCCTGCATTGGTAAGCATTATAGTACAATAAATAAAAAAAACCGCTAATTAAATATACAGGCTCACTTCTTCCTTAGGAGAATTCCGAATCTAGACAATTCCTTAATTCAGGATATATATAATAAGAATTTAAGTTCGTGGTTGGACGAGTACTACCCGTCACCCGTCTTTTTAATTGGACCGGATGGTGAAATGCTTTTGGCAGATGTAAATGATGGCACTGAGATGCCTGTGCTCTATACTACTTTATTAAATTTGCAAGGTAATAGAAAATACCAGGAATAATTGGTCTAACCATGATTTTATCTCTATTAAACAAGAATTTTATCTACTTTTATCTATTATACATACATATATATGTTCTTGAATTCATTTTATATTAATAGGTACAAAAATTAAGCAACAATGATACAATACAGATGTTATAATTTATCACCATTTTCTCCGGCTCAAGCTAAACGTTATGAATTCCGGAACATAATTTTTTATTCCTTTACGTAATTATATGTGTTTAAATAAAAAAAAATCGCTCTAATTCGAATTAAAATTTTTAACTAATGATTATTGCAAGGGCTGTACTTTTTGAAGTAATGTAAATTCCTAGTGTTGATTTGTCTAGTCAGGTTAGTATGTGTAAGCTGGATACCGCCATCGGTGGTATAGATATAGTGTTGTATATTGTATGAGAAATATGATTTGAGCCAGTGTACAGTTATACTATATTTCTAAATGTATTGTAAGCACTGCACAGCCACTTTGTAAGCGGCTGTTTTTTATGACTAATATACTGTATCTTTATATGTGCACATAAATGATGATATGATTAGTATATGATCAAATACAACGAACTTCAACTTCTCCACCCCTCTTAAATACCCTAATTTTGTTAAATCTCACACCATGAATCCCTTTCTTCCGGCTAATTCAAATCCGCCCATCTCCCCCCGTTCTTCGGTTCAACCTCATTCCCATCCGACCCTTCCTCTCATACCAAACCTTCGGTCATTGACCCCCTTCTCCCTCCTGTTGTTAAGCTCGCAATGCGATCTGCTGGGTCCTCCGAAGAACGCTATCTGCTGTCCCGTTTTCGCGACCATAGGATCTATAATAACGTCCGACTTCTCATAGCCTACCTCCATGATAAACCAGGCTCTGTATGTATTGACGGTAAAACCAAAACCAATGTGTTGGGTTCAATTCATCAGGAAGGCCTTCCCACTGAACTCGCTACTCTTCGCGAGCTCTTTCTTAAGCTTCACGCTGAATTTGGCATTTCTCCCAACAAAGTGTCCTCTGACCTAGCCATTTTCGCTTCCTACGTCAGCTCTCGGCGTATCTCCCACCTCCAAAGAGCCCGGCGGAATCACAAGTCTTATTTTAGTTCCTAACCCGACCGCATCTCCTTTTCCTATCACACCCGTCCGGCTACGCCCACTCCCCTAGCTATCTATGTCAAAATGTCAGAGGCCTGCGTACCAAAACTTCCTCAGTTTTTCAGAACTCTCTTGCTTTTCCTTACGACATTTTTGCCCTTACCGAAACTAATTTAACTCCCAACATTTATAGTAATGAATTATTTCCCGCAGATTTTTCTGTTTTTCGTGCCGATGCCTGCGACGACGACTTAACCCCCGCTAATCGCGTCGTACTTCTCGCTGTGGCTAATCGTTTGGGTGCTAGTCTTCACACTTCCTCTAATTCCTCATGCTGTAACTTTGTCTGCGCCAAAATCACATTAACCAGCAAATTCCTATATATACTCTGTGTATACATTCGCCCCTCCCAACCATTTGAGTCCTACAAACTTGTCACCAATCATCGGTCATCGTTCTTGGCGACTTCAATCTTCACCGTCTTGAATGGCTTCGATCTGATGACGATCTCTACTACTTCCCTTCTAACGCCCTCTCTGATAAGGAGATTTTATTTGTCGACCGCCTTTCCCACTCTGGTCTCTGTCAAATTAGCGGTATAACTAATAATCTTGGCAGACACTTTGACCTGGTTTTCTCCTCTGATCCTGTTAATTCGGTTGTCTCTCGTAGCACTCATCTTCTCTCTACCCTCGACCAGTATCATCCTCCACTCTTCCTTACCCTTGCTCTAGTACCCACACTTCTCCACTCTGCTTTTGAGATTTCTTACCACTTCAATTTCCGTAGGGGCAACTTTGGAAAATTAAATTACCTTCTTAGCCAATCGTCCCTCCATTCCATCACAACTGGCTCTCCGCTTTCCGTTGATGAAGCCCTCAATGTTCTTTATACCGAAAACTTCGCCAGCCTGGCTCAATCCTTTCCCTTTCAACCTCGGAGAGGCCATGCCTCTCTCTCCCCCCCATGGTACAACAAAGAACTTCGTTCCCTTCGGAATAGGAGAAATAAACTATGGCAGGCTTATCTCCTTTCTCGCTCCGACCCCGACTCCTCCAGTTACCTCTCCGCGACGTTCCTTTTCTCTGTACGCAGCGTATCTTCCTATCACGACTACCTGAATCGTATGCAGTCAACCCTTATTTCCGACCCTAAACGTTTTTACGAATTCATTAACATAGAAAAGAAATCCAGTGGCTACCCCTCCACTTTCAAGCTGAACGACAATTCTTCTTCCGACCCCTGTGCAATAGCTAATCTTTGCTCATCACTTTAGTCAATCCTTCAGTGAGTATACTTCCGAGCCTGACGCTAACTATTTCTACTTCATGGATTCTCGTCCTCAGACCTCCCTTGTTTCTATCAATATTGACCCTGCAATGGTTGATACTGCCATTTATGCCTTTCCTGATGATCATAACCCAGGCCCTGACGGTATTCCGGCCACCGTACTGAAAGAGTGCGCTCATCACTTGATTGGACCCCTGACCTCACTCTTTCAACAATCTATCACCCAGGGTTTTTCCCGCCCAGGTGGTTCTCCTTTATCATCCCCATCCATAAAAAGGGTTGCAAGAGTGAGATATCCAACTACCGTCCCATTGCCAAACTCTACTGCATACCTAAACTCTTTGAAAGTATCTTTTACGACTGCTTGTTCTTTCACTGTAAATCGATTTTTTCCCCGTTGCAGCATGGTTTCCTAAAGGGCAGATCGACTACCACCAACCTTACCGACTTTGTCTCTAGAACACTGCGTGCTCTTGAGAATGGTGACGAAGTTGACGTTATTGCTACTGACTTCAGCAAGGCGTTTGATAAGATCTCTCATAAATTAAGTCTCTTCAAACTACAATCCATTGGCTTCAATCAGCTCTTTATTTCCTGGATTAAGTCTTATCTTGAACAACGCCAGAACAGGGTCCTTTTCTGTTCCTCTGCCTCCAACTCTTTTGTGGCCAACTCAGGGGTTCACCAGGGAAGCCACTTAGGGCCGTTGCTTTTCATTCTGGCCATCAATGATGTCGAATGTGTTATTCAGCACTCGGACATTTCTATATATGCCGACGATATGAAAATCTCCAAACGGATATCCTCTACCTCTGACTCTCGACTGCTTCAGGATGACCTCGACAATTTTAGCATTTGATGTAATAAAAACTCTCTTGAGCTTAATGTCTCCAAATGCCAATTCATCACTTACTCCCTTAGACGCCCCTCTTCCCCCAGAGTTTATCGGCTATCTGATGAACCTATCCCCTTCGTATCCTCTCTTCGCGATTTAGGCGTCATTTGTGATAGCGAACTTAACTTTCGTGAACACATTGACAGCGTGATTGCTAGAGCCAACTCCATGCTTGGCTTTGTGAAACGTTGGTCCAAGGAGTTCCTTGATTCCTACGTAGCCAAATACCTCTTTATAACCTTCGTCAGGCCTCTCCTTGAATATGCTTGCCAAGTGTGGTCACCATTTCAATCCAATCGAATCAATAGGATGGAGGCTGTCCAGCGTAGGTTCCTTCGCTTCGCTTTACGTGACCTTCCCTGGTCTGACCATCATAACCTTCCTCCCTACGAAAACCGCCTCTTACTGATCAACTTGCAGCCGCTGTGGAAGCGACGGGATCTTTCCGATATTACCTTAATTCATCAGCTGTTTACCGGTGAGATTGACTGTCCTTCCCTGCTCTAGCAGATCTCCATTTACACCAATCCTCGTAACCTCCGTTCGGCACCTCTTTTCGCCCTGCTTATCACCGTACCAACTATGGACTTTCTGAGCCTCTCACCCGTATGTTTCGGAAAGCCAACTCCCACCCCTTTTTTGACTTTCACCTGAGTAAATCTTCTCTCAGGAATGTCCTTAATTCCTCCTACTGTTGCCTGTTTTCTTTTTTCTTTTCTATCTTGTCATGTGCCATTATCATTCTCTAATTTTAATTTATTATTTTTTACTTTAATTTTAATCTTTTTGTTAATTAGTTTTAAATTTATTGTAGCTTGTAATAAGCGATAAATAAATAAATAAATAAATACAGCTACATGGTAAATTGTTATACCATATATATATCTTCCACAACTGTTGTCAATGTAGGCTCTGTTTATTATCAGGTATACATTTTATAGTATAATAATTTATTATTGAGTAGTATATAATAATATATTGCGACCAAATGAGTTAGTCAAATCCTTCGATATTTACAAGCTGTAAAGTGGTCTGGCGCACGGACACATCTATAAAGCAAAGTGGTTTGAATCTTCAAATAAGTTACCAAAAATTATATGGGGAATGACTTAAATGGGAAAATTTCGCGACAGCTTCTAAACTAAAGATTATATTGAAAAACGACTTTCGATACTGCGGGAGTACACTTCCTTCCGAAAAAACCGAAAATTAATGCACTTTCGCCAGAAATTCATTAATATTCATATATGGAATGAAAGTTACAATGATCCTTGTGATTTTAATTTTAAAGAATTGAAATGTCCCTAGAATACAAAAAATCCCATTTGATTGAATTTTTCTAGAGATTTCACTTCGCCGTCATACGATTTGGACTAAATGTCAGACTACTTACGCACACATGAAAAAGCCCAGTTTACGGCATGTAAATATTGAAGGTATTGGTCAAAGGCCAATCTAAGAACACCGGTCGCAAGTGTGCGCTGGGTTAGAGGAGAAAGGAGAAGTATTTCAAGAAGGTATATTGTTATTTATGCATAGGTCTTGTATGTAAGAAATGATGTCATTTAGGCAGGAGGTTAAATGGGCAAACCGCTATACTGTTTCGTCGTTAAAAATAAAATAAGTTATTCATGTGTAGTGGACTCATGTAATAGGCATCAGTTAAATAAAGCAATCTAAACATAAAAATTGGCCGTTCAATTATTCGTATCAAATACAGATCTTACCTAGCGTTCAGATATAGATAGAATAAGTCCGATATTGCCCAGGATTTTACGAAAATATGTAAACAAATTGTCACTTATTTTTGGGTATAGGTTTCTGAAGAGCTAAATAGCTTTAGTGTAATTGAAAAAAAATCCAAAATATTTACAAGAATCCAGAAAACACATAAATAAAGTAGCTCGGACATTTCTAAGTTCACTTTCGAAATAATTTTTATGTGGCAGCACTTCGTTCGTAATGTCGAATATGAATTTTTTCTACGACGTAACATTTATGTCATAGTGTAGAATAAGACTAATTATCAGAACCCTATGTTGAATACAATGATTGCAGAGTTTCTCAGCAATTTCGGAATGTTTCAATAATGATGTAAAGATTATTTTTAAAATCTTGGAATGGATTTATGTAAATCACTCTCAGACCGAAACGAATCAAACAGAGTTGTATCAATCCTAAACATTCAGTCATTACATTAGTCAAGTAGACCTTAGGCAATTTTCTTTTTAGTTTTTTTTTTTTTTATATAGTATAATTTATTTCATTTCAGGATTTAGATATGAACTCTTTTGTATTTCAAAAGCTGCTCGTACAACACAATGTACCCTTTTCTGCGGAATTACAAAGGAAAATGCGTGGGAATTTAATGAAAATAATGCTGCTTTACTAGATAAAAGTAAAGAAAATAGCAACTTAAACACAGCATACACGCGTGAAAATTTCGAAGCGCTGTGTCTGAGATTTGAAGAACCACAGGGAAATTGCCGATGGGATAGTCCACTTTTTGTCTCATTTCCTAATAATGTACTCCCATTCGACGAAATATTTGATGCGTTATTCGTTTCGAAACCACCTCCCCCTAATCAATCTACTCAAAATGTAAGTAAAAACAATAGGCCCTACTCCGAGATACGTTGCACGTTCGATTTTATTCTAAAATAATAAGAGCTATATAATACAGTAATACCCAAACTAATTTTGTTCAAATAGTATACAATTCGTATATTGTATTCGTAACTGCATACGCATCTTGGAATAGGTATCTTGACTGTTTAAACTCTATTTTTCTGACATAATGTTTTTTTAGCCTCCACTTAGTTCTACTAATTATTTGTTTGAACTTGACAAAATAACTCAGCAAATAATTAACGAAGTGATATCGGCTCGGAAAATCGGTGCTATGGGATGTGTGCCAATAAAGGGGACCGATATAAAAGTTGATATTCCCTCTAACGTAAATGCAATACAATTAAATCGAATCCGTAGGCAGTTTATCAGTTATAGTAAAATGCACGCATCCAGTAATAGTTTGGATAAAGTTCCACAACTTTTTGTACAGTTCTTAAATTCAAATTATAATAAATAAGAATTGTATTTAAACAATTTGTTTTTTAAACAAAATCTATTATGTACACTTCATCTAGGTATACTAACCCATTTTTCAGGTGGCTTTAACCGTTAAGAAAAAAATCATGACGAAATTTTATCTAGTCTAGTCTCGTAATTACGTCATCAAAGAGGTAAGTATGTTTTAATCTGAGTAACGATTCTACACGAAAGAAATACGATCGTATGTTCGTTTTTTCTCAAAGTTACGCAACGAATCTACTTTCGCTTTAAAGTTCAAAACCGAACTTCCTAATTGTACGTCTATAACTCAACTTATCAGCCCATTTCTTAAATTTTCCTGACAAAACATATTCGTGTTGCCTGATTATTTGTCTACCTAAAATACTCTAATAATTATATATTTACGTGCAATCCTGCATCCTTTTTATCTTCAAGGTAAGCAGGCGTTTATTCTAACAAACAAGTCTGCGTTTATTACTCCTAACGGATAAATCTAAATTAACAGTTGTATATTTTGCTGTTAGCTTTCCTTTTTCTCATTACGATAATAAACTACTTCTTTCATTGTACAATCTAAACTTTTATTAAACACAAAAAATATATAACTTTTCTGGCTTGTTCGAACATTATTGTTCCTTCCACGATTACAAAGTACTTATGGCTAAGTAATGCTACCTGACTTAACTCAGATAGTCGACCCCCTTAAAAATATGATGTTGATAAAATGCGTTGTTAATTTTTATTTACTCTAGCTCCTAATGGGGTTTATTACCAGTATCGCCAAGGTTCCGAACCTTTAGTGTTTTTTAACGGGCGGTCCTATAACGATCACGCCAAATGGAACTAGTTTGGCACTAATTGTTACATAAGAGTATATTACAAAGTTAATTGAGAACATGTTTATTTTAAAATTTAAAAAAATTGTAAAGCGTTAAATTGCTTTTTTTTTCATTTAATGCTTAAAAAAAATTAGGAGGCGAATAGCATCCAACGGACACGCGTATGGAAAATATAAGGAATAGCTTTTATATACTTTTTTTTTATTTGTTTTTAATTCAAATCAAGAATTCCCTTATTACATTGAAGTTTGGGACAAAGAAATTTTTTTTCCGTGTAGGTTCTAAATTAGGAAATACTGGATCCAGCTTCAACACCATTGAGAAATAATGCACACATTTCCTTACGTTGTGCGACATGAATTCCACTTATACTTCGGATCCCAATTTCAGTAATTGATTTAAAAAAATGTGTTCTACAAACTTTAGTTGTGGGTTGTAACTTTTTCTAAATTATTTGTACAGCTATTTTGCTAACATTAATTAAATTATGTAGATATATCGAACGTCATCTCTTTATTTTTCTATATATGGTATAGTTATAGGCCATGTGGTCTAGTCTATTCATCTCATCTTTGTTTTTATTGTGCTGGATTTCTTGAAATTTAAAATGTGCCACACCCATTATGTATTGAAGATTTGAAATCGTTTTGACATTATTTTCCATGCAAATTACTTACCAAAACCACTTAGTATTTAATTTCATAGCAATCCCTTGAAGTTTAACTTTACTTTATCCATTTTGTCTTCGACATCTTGAATTTTGGTATATCGGCACTCAGACCGGGCCAGCGGCCCTAGCCACACCAGAGGCGGCTCCAGCAAGAAGTCGGTCCCTTAAGCCATCGGGGAAAAGGGGTGTCACCAGCCTACCACTCCGGACGGAGGGGAAGGCTCAGAAAAGGAAGAAGGCGTAGCTGACCCCGACTTGGATTGAGGTGGTCCAGAAGGACAAAGAGGCTAAGGATAGCCTAGGCAAAGCTGGTGGCAAGAGTGGGGCGGCAGAGAGGAAAAAGGGAAAGGAAAAGGAGAGAACCCTCGCAAACGGCAGGTCGGCGCTGCCCCGGTCGGAAGCTCCTGCGAGGAGGACCAGGCTGGAGGCGGTCCTTGGGTGCTCAGCACGTTCCGCAAAGCAGTCAACCCCGAAAGTTGCAGGGTTAGGATTAGGACCGTTTGATAAACCAGGGCAGGCGAGGTCCTTCTCGAACTGGCGAAGCCGACGCCCTAGTCGAGGGCGGCCTTATCGGCTGCTCTTAAATCTGCAGTCGGGTCAGCGAGCGCGGGCAAGGAGCTGGTCCCCAGAGCCTCCATGCAGATCAGGGAGCTGGACGGCTGCACAACCGTGCTGGAGGTGGAGGAAGCCCTCAAGAGGAACCTCGGGTGCTACAACGGCCACCTCTGGTTCACGCTGATCCGTACAAACGGCCGTGGCCAACGGACCTCGACGAGGCGACGGCGAGGGTCCTGCTGAAGGCGGCCAGAGTAAAGGCTAGGTCAGCTGCAGGCTGCGCAGTCGAGTGATTGTGCCCAGATGTCTTAAGTACCAAGGGAGTGTGTTTTCTGCGATGCCTTGGACCAGGCCAAACGTAAGTAATGGCATCTGTGCTTCAGGGCAACTTGAACAGGAGCAGGACGGTCCATGACCTGTTGGCTCAGATCCGTCTCGAGAAAAACACTGATGTAGTTCTCATCAGCGAACAGTAGCGAGACGGTGACGAGCCAACATGGAATCGAGGTGACCTTGGGACGGCAGCAATCTGGGTCCCGGATTTGCGACGCTTCAGCATCCCAGACCATAGCGCGGACGCTGGCTTCGTTTGAATGAGGTGCAATGACGTTACTTATGTCAGTTGCTACTTCATTCCAAATGAGCCGACAGCCGACTTCCACACCAAATTAGATGGTCTAGAGGACGCGCTGCGCGGAATGAATGGGGAGCTGGTGGTGGCTGGAGACTTCAACGCGAAGGCCTTGGAGTGGGGTGAATTCAGACCGGGCTGGTGGTGTTAAACACTGGCTCGATGTCCACCTTTCGGCGTCCTGGGTACAAGGAGACAATTATTGACGTCTCCCTTGCGACGGAGAGTTTGGCTGCACGGGTGCAGGACTGGCAGGTGGTCGAGGACTATACAGCCAGCGACTATCAATATATAACGTTCCGCGTACGTGGTATGGGGCCCGTGCGGGTCCGGCGCGGGCGGCGCCCTCTCAGATGGGATGTCGCTAGGATGGATACCGAAAGGTTGTCTCTAGCCATCACACGCGGCCAGCGATTCGTGGAAGGGATTCCGGAGGAACTGCCTCTTGCCTAGCGGGCCTGGCGATTGGTCGACTCGACAATGAGTCTCATTCATTAGGCTTACCGAGAGGCCGTGCCAAGGAAGAGGCCCGGTATGGAGGGGCGATGTCCTGCCTACTGGTGGACGGATGAGATCGCAGAACTGAGAACGCTTTCTCAGAGCGCCCCACTCGAAGCGGGGACAGGCCGCTCCATTGTGGATACCCTTTTCCCCATCCAGCCGCTGGAACTTAATCGCGCACTCGAGGCTCCTCTCTCCACAATGGAGGGCCTCGCGGAGTCTGCAAAATCGGAGGGTGCCGGGGCCCGACGGGCTTCCAGCATAGGTGTTAAAGGCGATGACGACGAGCTATCCAGGGCTTTTGCTGGATATGTACAATGCCTGCCTGAAAGCGGGAATCTTTCCCTCCCTCTGGAAGGCAGCTAGGCTTGTGCTGATCAGCAAGGGCAAGAGACCCGTAGGGTCCCCCGAGTTGTATAGGTCACTGTGTATGCTCGACACAGCCGGAAAATTCTTGGAGAAGCTGTTAATGCCTTGCCTCCATGCGGCTGTTGTAGCCGCTGAAGACCTTTCCGAGAGGCAGTATGCTATTCAGGACGTGGTCGACGCGGCCTGGGCCACCGAGAGCCATTATTCCCGCCCGGTGCATACTGTGCTCACCTACTGGGGCGAGATCCGGAGCAGGGTGGACAAAGCGGCTACGGTGACGGTGGCGTTAAGTAAGGCCATGGCTAACATTGGCGTCTGTTGCTCTGCACCGTTGAGGTCGTCATACCCCACGGGACAGAAGTCTGGGATGGGGAGTCGCAGGGCCGGTGGACAGTCCGGGTTATTCCCCGACTGGACACTTGGCTTAACCGTCGGCATGGGGAGATCGATTACTACCTCACACAGATGCTGACGGCTCATGGGCACTTTTGGGCCTTCCGAAGGAAGGTACCGGACCTGTGCTGTGTATACTGCGACTCCCCGTCGCTCTCCGCTCTCATTCAAAGAATGTGCTCGTTGGAGGGCGGAGAGAGACGAAGTGGAGAGGGTGACTGGCAGCATAACCCCTAACAATATAGTCGCGGTTATGCTGCGTGGGAGGGATTTATGGCGAAGGGTCGCCCTTTTCGTGAAAGGGATCCTTCGCCAGAAAGAACAGAACGCTCACAGGGACCGCCTGTTAGAGTAGGAGGGTCTGACGGGGAGGAAAGACGATTTCGGGGTGGAGCTCCTGGGGGAAGGGAGCGGGGTTTTAGTCGGTAGACCGGCACACGGTGCGTAACAGCACTTCCCCGCTTCTATAAAAAAAAAAACTGAACGGAGATCCGCAAACAGAATTTCAAATACCAATTAACATGAATTCCTTGATATTTACAAATTTTGGTCCGTCATTTTGAAATCTACGAATCTAAATATGTTAGGCCGGAATATGTAGTGCCTTCACTCAAAAAAGGAAAATTATCGGACTAAGCGTTTAGATGTGATGGAGCAACAAACAAACGGACTTTCGATTTTATATATAGTGTACTTGTATGTATTTGTCGTTCTTGTGCTCTGCGCGCGTTACATTGTTTTGACGCGCTGCTCTTGCTTTTAATGCATTTTGCCGCAAACGTTCGTTATGATCTGTTTGAGATTCTTGCATGTCTCTCTACTGCGGTGATTCTATGTTCTTCATTTATTTACGCAATTTTGGCGTCGTGCTCTTATGCTGCGTGCATTATTAAGGTTTGACCTTCTTCGCAGAATTTTACTTCAAATAATAATCATATACAAAACAATTAAAATAAAATGAAATAAATAGAACAGAAATAAAATAGATATCATAGAATAGAAATAAAAAAATACACAAAATATGTGGGTTTAGCTATTGTTGTTGTTTGTATCTCCGTGGAACACTACAATTTGTAGAATCAGGTAACCGTTTAAATCAGCACTGAAAAATTTTAATATATTTGATATATTTTACATTATTTTCATTAAATTCATGGAAAAAAGTAGAAACACGCTGAGGATAGAAATGCTAAAATAAATTTCCGCTGTGTTAAGTACACGTTTTAGGATGAGGTATATGAGAAAAATATTTAAAAAATGTTCCTTGGAAAAACAAATTTTAGATATCAACAACAGCGCCACCTATCGGATCCAAAAGTTTCCTATCTTTTAAGCTGGAATCAATCATACCCACTTACAAAATTTTATTGAAATCGGTTGGACGGTTTCGAAGATTAGCGTGTACGAACGCAGTGACACGTGATTTATAAAGGGTGGTCTACCTGGTGTTTGGAATTTGAACCATCGGTAATTTAAAGTTTAGTTGATTATATGTTATTCTCTACTTGACAGAAATTTAGTGTAAGGTGTGACACTTATGAAATATCAAAAATAAAATATTAAAAACTTATTTCTAAAGTGATGAAACTTCTACTCAAACTGTGAGACAAAAAAAAAACTTCCAAAAGTTTAATTTGTGGATCAATTCGTGCAGCGAACTTGTGAAACTGGAATGTTGGTGGATAAACCAACCCATGTACGTACTCGTCCGGTGCGCTGAATCGAAAACATTGCTGCTGTTGCTCAAAGATCAACATCAACTGGTCATCGTTCTCAATAATTGGACATTGCACAAACTTGCCATGAAGCCATATAAAGTTCAATTGGTACAGCAGCAATTGACCATCCACCCAATCTACGGTTCGCAAATTGGGTGGAAGTTCGTTTGGCGAATTTTACCGAAAAATCATCGTTTCGGACGAGGCTCATTTCCACCTCGGTGGTTATGATAAGCAAAACTGTCACATTTGGGGCACAGAAAACCCGCACGTCATCGTGGAAAAGCCAATGCACCCACAACGAGTGAGTGTTTGGTGCGGATTTTGGTCCGGTGGCATCATCGGCTAATTTTTCTTCGAAAATGAAGATGGAGCCACCGCAGCCGTCAATGGTGAGCGCTACCGTGTAATGTTGGCCGATTGGTTTTTCGGAGAAATTGAAGCCGAAGACTTGGACGATATATGGTTTCAACAGGACGGCGCTACGTGCCATACAGCGAATACCACAATTAATCTTTTGCGCCCTATCTTCGGAAGTCGCATAATCAGCAAACATGGTGATGTGATTTGGCCGGCAACAAGCTGCGATTTGACGCCGTTCAGTCGTGGTGGTCATTTAACCGAAATTGTTTTTCATAAATAAATAACCTTTCAAATAAATGTTCAACCATCGAAAAATATTAAGCCTTTTTTTTATAACAAAAAGAAATTCCAATTTTTAAATGGACCACCCTGTATATATTAAGATAAGTTTACGGTACTAATCTCTTTAGGTAAATAAAAAAAAAGTCATAGTTTTCCGAAAGCGGCAGTTACTCTCTATTAGTCTTTTTTATTTATTATAAAATGTTTGGGTATGACCCATTGACAAAAATAATTGAATGTTATATTTCTGTTAGTATCAAAGTAAGGTTCATACAGCTTCTCTATATTTTGAGCTAGATTTCTGCTTCTAGATGATTGTCCTCTTCCTAAATAATGCATGTCGTAGAGGCTTGCTTGAAGCTATCTACTGGTTTTTCAATTACTTTGCCTGAACTTTCTCTGAAGCTCTTCTTAAAACATTTTGTAAACGATTTGTATGAAACGAACATGAATTCCATTGAGTGCCAATCGTTGCTCACATATACAGTAACATTATTTAAAAAGTACTCCGGTGCGCAGATGTCAACGGCTGATCATCCTCCTCGTCCATCAATTTCTGTTGTCTTTTTCACTGTCTGACACCAAATTAAATTCAATATTTTCATCTTTCTTCATTAGCTACTCCTTCGATTTCTTCTCCACTTTCACCACTTCCTTCTACAGTTCATCGTATTAAATCTCTTAGTTTACGTTTTCTTACCAATGTTTTTAGGTATTGGAATGAAAAATGTAAACTCTTGTTTCAAATCTTTAAATTGAGAAATTTTTATATTGTTATTGAAATGAATAACTATATAAAAGCTGAAAATTCACATTCCAGTAAGAATCTGGATTAAATACAAATTGTAATTTGGGATATGCATCTTTTAAAACCCATTTATTTATTAATATTTTTATATAATTGTGCAATGAAAATTGAAATTGAAATAAATATTTTTGATATTTCTCCTTTATTGTTTTGTTTTACTAAAAATCATTATGTTTATTTATTTTTATTCTTGTAGCATGCATAGATATAAAAATGCGGAACGTTTTGAAATATGTTATTAAATAAGAATTGTGAGAGACTTTAAAATTCGAAATGTTTTCTATGGGCACTACCAGTCTCCCAAGGGTAAAAAAAGTTACACATATTTTAGATATATAAAGAAAGTATGTAATAATATCTTCTTTAAAAACGGAGGGTACTTTGCTTATAAAACAAAAAAGAATACTTCAAGCGATTGCATAATTATTATAATTCAATAATTGTGTGTTAAATTCACAAATAAATAAAAAAGTATTTCATTATATACATTCCCTAAAGTAGCTATAATTGGTCATATGGGTGCGCTGATATTTGCGACCCCAATTCGTCCGGCTTCTTACAAACGAAGAATACACTTTGATATGAACTTTGTTGCATTGATCTGGGATTTTGTGCGTATTTTGTTGTCACTCCGGTTTGACTTTTCAAAAGTTGAAATCCTACAGTATTTATAATTCCAATAAGATCTTCGAAGGTTGGTTCAATACTGAATTCATCTTGAACGTCGCTGTAATGGTATAATAAGGGTCCCAAATTTATCCAAATACCGCCAGGTTTTAATATTCTGGAAGGAAGAAGAAAATGAAAACATTTAGAAAAATTATTGGTATAGAATTGGGATTTTACGTCCCAGCTGCAACTACATATATTCACACCTTTTCGGGAGAAGATAAGCTTTAGGCACGAAAACGAAGTAAAATGATTTTGTCAAACTATACTAGACAAACAAAAAACTATGATTTGGATAGCTAAATTATACAATTGAGTGTAAAATACTAGTATCTTGTAATGTCTCACAAAAATGCAACAAGATAAAAGCGAACGATATTTTGTGATTTGTAAAAATTATTAAAAAAAAATAAAAACAGTTAAAAAAATCAAGATTTCCAACATAATTTCGTTATATCCTATCTTAAAAACAGAAAGATGGTTAACAGGGAAGAAAATCGAAGAAATAATGTATAACCATAGACGAATAACCCAGATGTCCAACGGCAATGCTGAAAAGTGATACACACAAGAAATGAGTTGTAGGTGCAGGTTTTTCCGTTTAAGCAATATTGGGAACAAGTCAATGATGCGGAACCTCCCAGATTTTGATGAACATTCTTTTAGAGTTGAAATCGAATACGCAACAAAAACAACATATTTTGGTTGTTGGTTTGTCGCTTCCTACGATACGTTTTAACACACAAGTTGTATTACATTTGAATAATACATAGTATATATTTTATTATTTGAAGTACAAACAAAACAAAACATTTCATGATGCATTCAACATTACTCAAACGAAAGCAATTTGGGAAAAATTTAGGAATAATTATTATATATATTGTATGTGAAAACGGATGTCACGAATAGCTAGTTAAAATTATTAAATTCTACTTATTCCTAGATATACAGGTTGTTTCATATTGCATTTGCCAAAATAAGTAGCATAAAGTATCTGACCTAAACAAACAAAAAACTATATGGCAATGTCCCCTTGAACCCCCTCAACCGTTTGGAGGTTACAGGGTGATTCATAAATTCGAATTTTTAATGGCGTACATATGCCAAAAATCGACTATACCAATTTTTTTTCCAAAAATGTTTTTCAATATTGACCTACAGTCCCTGGCCAAAAAATTACAAACACTTGTAAATTTCATCATTACCTGGAATTGTCTTCGTCCTTTCTTCCTGGATACGACTTTAGCGTATTAATGTTTATTGGTTGGAATTACTTAATTAATTTACGATAGTAAAACGATGGATTGATCCTTTTTTCAGGTAAAAAAGTGTAATAAGACGCGTCAGAGGTGTTAGCGGTGCCAGTTGTTAAAGTGCTTAAGGTTATTTGACTGTGTTCTTTTGGTGTCTTAATTGAATAATTTGTCTTAGTTTGGTTTGGATTTCAATTTTTTTGGTGGAAGTCAACATTGAATGGTTATGTAAGTAGTCAAATTGATGTATTTCGAAACATTATTACTGTACAAAACGCCAAATTAATGAAAATTCATATTTTTGTACAGATTTCGTAATGGAACGAAAAGCGGATATCTCCAATGAGAAAAAAAGCGCAATTTCTGCACTACTAAGAACGAAAGAAAATCATTCACTAAGGGAAATTTCTCCTCTGCAGGGAGTTTTACCTTATGTAGTGGTCTAAATATAAAAAAAAAAAATAAAAGAATATTCTGCGGTAACTTCAACAAAACGGGCAAGTTGTGGACGAAAAAAGAAGACCACGCCTGGGGCAAACCAAAAAGTGGTGTCATGGTGTCAATTGCTGTTGCACCTTTGCGGGAACTCAATAAAATGGTCCATGAAGCTGGCGTGGATATTTCGGACCAAACTTTGCGAAGGAGATTGAAGAATGCCAGCTTTCAATGTGAATGAAGAAACCCAGCCTTGCATTTGCTACTAAATATTCACAAGCCAGCATAGAATATTGGTAAAAGGTAAATATTCTTCCAGAATCCTTAAATTTTAAAAGCCTTATTTGCAATTTTTTAATTTTTCAATATCTTTCAGGTAGTGTATACAGACGAATCGACGCTCCAATGCGTTACAGAAGCCGGTGAATTTGTAGAAGACGTCCGGGAGAGAAACTTGATGCATCATGCATTCAGCAAACAATCAAGCAGCGTCTGTAATGGTATAGGGAGCAATTACCGTTAATGGACCAGGACCACTGTATTTCATCGAGGACAATGAGACAGGACCAATACAAAAAGGTTTTGGAAACCGTGGCGCTCCCATATTTTGATGAGATCGGCTTTTGGGCATCTTCGTTTACCTTCATGCAAGATGGCGCCCCATTCAACACCGCGAAATCTATTAAAAAATTCATTTCGGAAAAAAATGCTCCTCTTATGTCATGACTAAGAAATACACCTGATTTGAATGTAATTGAAAATGTTTGGCATGAATTAAAGAGGCTAATTTATAAAGAAAATAACACTAGTCGTCTAGATTTTGATTGATAATTATAATAATAATATTAAACGAATATGGCATGAAGCGCCCGAGATAAACAATGTACCAAAGCTTGCATAGAAAGTATGCCAAGAAGAATCGATGCAGTGAAATTAGCAAAGGGTGACAACACTAAATATTAATTAATATTATTATTCCTTATGTCTTATTCTTTGATGTCATATATAAATTATTGATAAATATATAAGCTTTTCTACTGAAAAATTCATTTCAATAAAAACATTATAAAATTTTCTTTTGGCCAGGGACTGCACACTCACTTTCGAAAGTGGAAAAAATGTTTTTAATTTTCTTAAAATTCAGGTTATTTTCACATTGTCTTCGAAATTCGTGTAGTTTAATACACCCTTTTTATTTAATTGGCCATCTTATTACTTTTCCAAAAAGTTTCAACATCTCCACGTAAAAACAAAGTATGCAAATTTATTCGTGTCACCTTTTGTGGTATATTAAAAAAATTACATTTTAACGAAATTAAACTAAAATTAACCCCAAAATGCGTTTTGATTAATTAAAAATTTATTTAAGTTAATACTAATTTCTCGCCACTTTCGAGGCATGCCAATAATAATAAAGACAATGAGTTTAATAAAAAATAAATTGGTGTATTACTTACTTGAATTCCGGATAAAGTGTTGGAAAAACCTGAGATTTAGGAAAATAAAAAAATTTGTTCTACTAACGAAAGTAAGTGCACCTGTAGTGATAGACGGTAGGTCACCACTGATGACATTTCTGAAAAAGGCACTGAGATAGTAAGTTTTTGGCGTAAATTCGGTGAAGCTGAATAGATCAAAGGATGAAAAAAAAAATAATTATATTCATGCCATGAAAAATTCGAATTTATGTTTCACCCTGTAACCAAACCGATTGATATGGCCCCCTCTCGGTCATAAATTTTTTGTTTGTATAGGTCAGATCTTTCATTCCATTTTTTTGGCATATGATATATGAAACACCCTGTATATATTTGAATTCGTTTCAAGAGATTTTAATTGATACCCATATCGATGTGTTTGCAAATAAAAAAAAATACACAATCGCAAGGCCTTATTTATTATTCTAAAAAGTTATATAGGTTATAGTACTTCCACAGCTAATACGAATCTAACGAGAACGCATTTATTAAAATCCACACACACAATCAAAAACATACCAAAATATTGATATTGATTGCTATTGATTGAAATAGCAAAGAAAATATTTTAGAATAAAACCCAGCAAAGGCAATAAGGATATTCATTTAGTAATACATATGTCAAGTTAGAATAATAAAATAATCATGATATAGAAAGAAAAAACGGTGAAACTAAAGCATGCTTGTAGGCTTTTATACAATATTCTACCACAACTGGGATATATGTTATAACATAGTAAATAATAAAAATAATAAAATAATAAAAATTGTCTCACTTAAAAATCGTTTCAACGAATTGAATCACATTATTCGCACAATCAATGAAGAAGCAAGTAGCAACGCAGTCCCAATAATCGGGTTGAGTGTAAACCTTTAAAAAGAACTTTAAAATATCACAAAAAAATGTAAGACAGCCTACCTCTAGAAAATCTCCTGCTATCATTGTAAAAGTACCTTTCGGTGGCGCTTCACAAGGACTAACGTCCGGAAAAGTGATTGGCACTATTTGGTCATTTCTAGTTAAATTGTTCACCCATTGATGGATCCACGGAAAAAGCGTATATTGGTTTTCAATTTCACATCTAGGAGTAAATTACTTAATTTAAAAGCAAAATTTAGAGCTAAATGTGTATATACTTGTTAAGTACAAAATTGGAAGCAATCAGCATAAATAGGGAAAATTCGTTTCCTTCGCAGTAATATCCCCTGTAAGCAAGCTCGTAAGTAAGTCTTCCTAGGCCTGCTCCGGGAACAAGTACTTTGATTTTGCTGACATCTCTAAAAATTAAGGATAATTATTATTCTTAATTCAGAACACAAAAATAGAAAACGCATGTTATAAACTACGGTAAATAATAAAAACAAAATTAAATTCATCGAAACAGTTTTAAATTTAATAGTAATGTAAAAATACTCGTTTCATTCGTATAAATTTATTTCCATATGATGGTGACCGATTCAATATTTTACACTTTACACTAGTTTTATTAAAAGGCTGTGAAATAAACTAAATATTAAATCTTTTCGTGACCAAAATTCGTTTTAAAATAGATTATATTTAATTTAATTGAGATAGTGCTTAAGCGGAACTTTAAAATTAAGAGTTTAAATTTGTTTAAAGATAACATATTCAGAAATATGTTGGTAAAATATTAAGTTAGAATTTCCAAAATTGGCTGACACAAAGTCACTGCCACACAGGTGCGGCTTCTTTCAAAATAAATAATCGCACGAATATGGTCTGTGGACCAAAAAAAAAGATAAAGGTGATACCGGATAAGTTGATGAAGAATCGTCATATGGTTTGGGACTACGAAGTTTAATGCAAGTATCACTATTCTAACTTTATATGAAGAAACACGCAACGAAAATTTTAACGTTTTTCCATTCTCCGCCATTTTGTATAAAAAATTAATAAACGGCATCCACCCGAAGCTTTCTAAACAGCGCAAACCCGCGTCATGAGCTTCAGAACTTCTGAGCTGTTTTATTATTTCATGAAATCTTTTTTAAATGGTCAAACGTTACTTAACCCATTATCACACGTTCAACATGATTTAGCCTGACAACCACTTCACTCGTACTTCGTGTTGCGTGGTTGCCTTTTGTTTTCTTGTAGTCTCTGTTTTTTTTAAAAACATTGACAACATTCAGCAATAACAATGTGAATGTTTCAATGTTTGAGGTTAGACCGCCGTCACAGATCATCTAATACAAAATGTCGTGTCGTTTTTCCTATCTTCTTTTGATAGTAATAAAGGGCGTGAGAAAAAGGCAAAATTTAGAGGGAGGTGGAACGAAAATTGAACCAACCAGAGCAACACACACAAGCGAATACTTTGGCCCGCCTTTAAATATGCAAAGTGCAAATATGTAAGCAGCCCGCATCCGTATATATGCTCTGAGTGTGATGCCTGCCTGTTCCCCATTCTCGATTCACAATTTCCCTAAGCTGGAACAATGCGTGGGGATGGCACTAACACCATGCATTTAAAAATGCGTGGTAAAAAAGGTGCACATTATTCTCTGCATTGTAATTGCTGTAAATGAATATATTTGGCTGCCTGTTATTACCTCTTTCGTTCTTATTGAAATTTAGCTAAAGGATGGGAAACAATAGTTTTTTGCTGCTTTATCTAATAGGAAAATTTTCCCCACGCCGTTTTAGAAATTGCATTGGATTAGAGATTTGGTCTTGTATAGAGGGTATCACATCTTGTATTTAGATGATCTTTGGATCGCCGTATATGATCTTCGTGCGGCATATGAGCGTACTGTGGATTTCGATTGTGGGAAAGGTGTAATTTTGCATGCACTGAATTGAGACGAAGGTACTTTGTTGCCCATTTACTTATAATAGTAGTTCTTCAAGTTCTACATTCGTAAATAACTTCCATTGCCACTGCCACTGCATTTTACATTCAACATTATACAAAATTAATTATTTAACTTTGCAATGAAATATTTAAAATATAAAATATAGACCAAGTTGAAAGTCCCTTGTCTTGGTACTATTAAAAAGTGTACTTTTTTACATTTTTCGTTACAATTGCTCAACCGATTCGAGACGAATTGCAGACCATGTGTGCAAAATTTTTTTCCAAATTAAAAAGACGGGTAGGGGTTACATGTTGACTAATAATTTCAATACCATGATACTGAAATGCAATTATTAGTGAGGATGCAAAAAGCAGCCATCCAAATAAGGTTTAAAATAAAAAGAAATTTTATTATATATAAATTTAATTATTTTAGAAATGTGTAAACTTGATGACAAGACCTTTGACGGCCAATTTTTTCGAATGTATTAAAAGTATTCGTTGTATAAATACAGTTTCCCTTTTCTTTGGAGATAATTATACTGGCTTCGATGATATTATTATCCAAAGTTTTGCGCCATTGCATACGGCGAGTTTCCGCAGTAAATGGCCGGCGACCCTATTTTCAATTTGAGCCAGTTTAACAGCAATCCTGACACATGCAAAGAATTATCGGTATTGATGGAAATGTAAATTTTTTTCGGAATGAGAATTTATCATACGTATATTCACTTTATTTATTTTAACTCTTTAATCCTGATTAAAGATCGAAATTTCTACAACATAACATCTGCAATTTCCGGTTCCAAAATATTCTACAGTAATCAGATGTTTTTTCGATTTTATGAGATTCTAGGCTTTCTCGAAAATTTAAAAATTTTTTAGAAAATTCGGAAACATTCCAGAATTTTCTACAAATTTTGGAATACCTGGAATTTTTTAGAAAATTCTAAACGAAACTTGAAAACTCCGGCATTTTCTAGAACATTTCGCTTTACTCATACATCTCTGCAACTTACCGGTGCACTTCGCCACTCAGTTATTGAGCATTTTGAAATACTTTGAAGCAATTTCAAGTTTCTCATAAGAAACCAATATGTTAGATATACATTTTCACTACCCACTCCCACACACTCACAGTCACTGCTATCAAACTCTCTTATTATCGATGGAAAACCAAGGGTTATTTACCACCACTACCGCGAATGGTTCTAAAGAAAGTTGAGTGTTAACGACCACAGACTTGATTTTTATATACAAAATGTCTTGCATTTATCGTATATATAAATACACATAGCGTCCAAGAGGCCTTATATAGTATTCCTTCGAAATTTAGTTGAAAAATGTTAGAAGGTTTGCCAAGCAGATGTGACGCTTTGATAGTCAATAAAGACTTCCTTTTAAAAATAGCTTAACAAATTAAAGGGATTAAAATGTTCATTACTTTTATTATATACCTATCTTTTTTTTCTTTAATAATTATCTAAACTATTGTACTATATTAGTCATTTCATTATGCAAAAACGCTTATTTGGATGCATATGCTTGGCACCACTGAAATTTACAATTGCAGATCCTAAATAATAAGAGAAAATTAAAATTATTATCTGTTTCCATGTAAGATTAATATTATTAAAAATCATAATAATAAAGTTCTAATACAAAATTATTTAAAGCGATATTTGTTCAATCATCGTCATATACTATCAGTTTTAAATGTTTGCTGAGATTTACACTTACACTTCTCCAGGATTGTAATATTGAACGATTTCGTCAATGATGGGTGTATAGCATTGGCGGCGCTCACATTCCCCTTCTATACTCCAGTCTCTAGCGAATTGCTTTAGAGTTATCTGTACCTTTAATGATTTAAACGGGTCAACTACCTGTACATAAGAAAATATTTTTAATGTATTGCACGAAGTGCAAAACATAATACGAAGAATAACACTGCGTAAGTGCGTTTAATTTTATTCAATAATAAGATAATACTATTTACCGTCTCTACATCCTGATGGCGTAATTTTACTATGTGTCCATCTTCCTGGTTTACCATTTTAGTAGGTGTCTTCGGGGAGCTCTCGAACATGAGGTCCACATTTTTGATCATCATTCGAATAATTCGAGCATTTTGATCTATACAGTCTCTGATGCGGGTTAAGTGGTTTCTGTAGCGTGCCAGCATTTCTTGATGCTCCGTTGGTAAACTATTCAAGTATGCTTCAGTCTTATTAACCCTCATGTGAGAGTATGCGCTGCAAATAAATTAAACTAATTATTTTTTTTAGAAGTTTGTCACTGTTAAATCAAGTATCGTTATTTGTATTATAGATACCTGTTTTTGACGCAATGATTCGAATTAATTAAATTTCTATGCTATCACTATCTTCGTATATATTTACATAGGATATTTCGTAGGAAAAAGTTTCATTAAAAAAATGAACAAGTGCGAATAGAATTCGCGCTTTGAGGATTCCGTGCCATTATATTACTTTACCCTACCAAGTTAATAAGTAGTTACTTTAAATAGTAACGTAATATTGAATCATTTATTACGTAATAATTATATCATTTTATCATTTAAAAAAAAAATTGCTTAAGGGAAGTTTTAGTGAAATGAAAATCGAAGGCGGCAGAGTTGTTGACCATCCGTAGCATTCTGGCAAAGGGTTTGAAGTGACTATAGTTAGTAGGATGACTTTCAAGGCGAAAGGTGGTGAAAGATCTAACGATACGGGGGTTAGTGTTAAGGGATATGCTGCGAAGAAAGTCAGGGCAATGGTGAACGTAAACAATTTCGGCGACATCTCGACATAGGACAAGTGACTGGAAATTGATTACTTTTAGGTGGTTTTCATAAGGCGGAAAATTCTGGTGGCCTGTCCGAGATGTTATGCAGGGTAAAGCGGATGAATTTGGACATATGCAATCCTTTTAATGAATGTGGAATGCGAGAGTGACCAGATCTGACAGGTATACTCAAGAAGTAATTCAACAAAGAAGATGAAAAGTGATTTGGTGATATAAGGGTTAGAGAATAACTTAGACCAATGTTAAGCAAAGCCCGGAGCAGAATTTATCTTGCTAATGGAATGATCTATGTGGGAACGGATTTGAGTTCACTATCGCATATGACACCAAGATCGCGAAGGGAGGTGACAGAAGAAATGGATTCTCCAGAGAGGACTTTGATACCCAAGTTTCACAGATCCTTTTTCAAATTATAGTAAAAAATTTTTAAAAATTATTTATAAACTGTATGAGCTTGAGTAACTTGATGTTTTCGAGGTGAGTTCAAATATATTCCACCATACATAAAAGGCTAAGCAAAAATTAGGACTCTTTTTATCCCACCTAATCCCAAAGAGTTACAGTGGCGGTTATCGAGGTAGCAAGAAATCAATGATCAATTTCGGTTTAGACTGTCAACCCACATCAGCTGCTATGCCAACATCGCCTTCTCTGCTTGTCGCTGCCCTGGATCCTAGCCCTGCCATCGTCGACATCGTCCAGTCGTTGCCTCGCCTTCTACACTTTACCTCAACCGTCTCGGTTCAGACTTCCGACTCGGTTCTTGACACTCCTGTTTCAATTCGACACTCTTTGGGCCGAAAAGGAATGGAGGCATAGGCTGGAGAAACCGTGTCAACGTTGATGCTTCCAAGTCATCCTCAGTGCTCCTTGTTGATGGAGCTCCCCACTTTGCTCATGCGACTTGGATCCGCGCATTCTTTACCAGACACTTTTCAATTCCACCGACCTACTTTGTGATGCTTTCCCCCTCCTCCCCTCCCCCATGTGGCTCTTCTCTTGCCCCGTCAGTTACGGTAGCATAAGCATTTCTATAAGGGTCTCCAAATCAGTTAGCTTTAAGTCTAACTCTACTCCTACTGCTAAAATAAAGTCTAACCCTAGCCCTAAATCTAAGCTTAACCCTAGAACTACTGCTAAATCTAAGTCTAATCCTAATCTTAACGGTAGTATTAAACCTACTAATTCTCCCACTAATAAATTTAATTCTCCTCGCAGTACTAATAAGAAAGTTAATCGCTTGAATCCTACAAACTTGTCACCGATGTGGTCGATTCTATCTTTAATATCCTTGGGCCTAATGATGAAGTCATCGTTCTTGGCGACTTCAATCTCCCCCATCTTGAATGGCTTCGATCTGATGACGATCTCTACTACATCCCTTCTAACGCCCTCTCCGATAAGGAGACTTTATTTGTAGACCGCCTCTCCGACTCTGGTCCCAGCCAAATTAGTGGCATAACTAATAATCTTGGCAGACAGCTTGACCTGGTCTTCTCCTCAGATCCTGTTAATTCGGTTGTCTCTCGTAGCACTGGTCTTCTCTCTACCCTCGACCAGTATCATCCTCCACTCTTCCTAACCCTTGCTCTAGTACCTCCACATCTCCACTCTACTTCTGAGACTTCTTACCACTTCAATTTCCGCAGGAGCGACTTTGGCAAATTCAATTACCTTTTTTGCCAATCGTTTTTACCAATTCATTACAGAGTCAGAGGGGTGGTTAATAATTAATGACTTAGTGGCAGAGGACACGCTAGTGGTGAAATAGGAGAAGTCATCATGATCAGGAAGGTTGAAATCGCCCGACACTATACTATCGTCGAGAGGAAGAGCGAAAGCGGACAAGGCATATATTATTTCCGTTACGTGTTTGTAGGCTTCAAGCAGGCTGAATGTATCAGCATAGATTGAAAAATTCATATGTGTACTAAATTTCAATTTAATCGATCCAGTAGAACACTTTACGCTTAGTTTATGAGGTATGAATTTTTTCCTATATAGTCATTTGGCCAGTTTTACACTATTGTCATTTGGGTCCGTTTTCCTGCGTTCTTCCGAGAACCACCGGACATTTTTCATCTTCAAGAAAAATCAACAGAATTCAAAGTATCCTATGGTACTGTTATATATACCAGCATGAAGGAGTGCTTTCAAGGCTAATAAACGGGAGAAAAAGGATTTTATCCGATCGTGATCTAGCCAGACTATGTAGTAATTTCAAAGAAATATCAAAAACAGCGAGCCAGAATTAGGCAAGTGTGAGTAGACTGTGCGTAGACCACTTATAAGTAGAACTGAACGCCAAAGTGAAAAAAAGAAACAGACCTTATCAAAGTCTAACGTTAATGCTAGGAAATACTTTCTGCAGTGTCATAGCAACTAAGCGGTTAACGGTTGGCAAGAGTGTAATTTAGAATTAATTTTGTGAATATTCCCTGCGAAATTTCCTATTAATACTAGGTGATTTGGTCAGAAGAGATTAAAGTCAACAGATTTCAGTTCAATGGCTGAACTCGTGATCCTTTCTCGTTGGAAACCTGCGGAGTCAGTCATGAATGCAGCATGGCGCTGAATCCCTTATGGTTTCGGCGCCATAACAAGAAACAGTCATCACCCTAGTTAGAATCGAAGGCAGAATGAAAAAGAAGTACAATGCAAAAATTGTATCTGAAGGGTTTAAAACCGCCAATGTAAATGTCTACAATGACCGGTAAAAAGTCCCAACATAAATGCCATTGAATATGTATGGGCATTTCTTAAGCGGCGGTTAGCCAATTATCCTGAACCACCAAAAGTTATTTTGGAATTATGACAAAGGATTCGGCCTACACTCTTGTAGATTTCATTAGAAATGTTTATGAGATTATGTCTCGCAACCTGGTCGTACTTAAAAAAAGCAAATGAAGTAATTAACAAATTTATATCTAAGAACCAATGGTGATAATCAAATGAAATTGTTTGTAGAGTATTTAGGTTGAGAATAATAAACAATTTATTGCGTTATTTAAACTGGTTTCTAAACTCTAGCAATACTTGGCCAGGTTTGCACGTTAGTGAATATACAGGGTGTTTTTTAGTGGGTATGCGAAAATGAATGGGATTTCCTGACCTAGGAAAACAAAAAATTGTACAGGAGGGGAGGGGTAGCGATCTCAACCGTATGGGAGTTACAGCTAAATTCGTGAATTCCAATTTTCCGCGGTTTGCACACCACAAGCGACCTGGAGTGCATATGAGTTATTTTTCAAAGCGGTGGAATCTGTTTCAGATCAGCTGCTGCACTCTGACGAATTGATTGTTGTGGGTGATTTCAACCTTCACTTTGATTGGCGCTTTGTTTCCAGTATTTCACTCAATTTTCATAAAGTTTATTTTTTAAAGTTAACCGATTTGCTGCCCGGATGTGACTGGTCTCCTGTATTAACGGAAAGTGATGTCATTGTGGCTGCTTCTAAATTTCGAGAGATTATTTCTGCTTCTTTTGTTTCGTGTATTTCTATAACATTTAATAATAACTCTAATAAGCGCCTTCAATGGCTTGATGCTGAATTGATTCGCTTCAGATGCTCTAAGACTAGGGTTTGGAAAAAATATTCGGCGACTAAGAGTGATGCTGACTATCTCGCGTTTTGCTCTGTACATAACCAATTCTTCGAAGTCTGAGTCCGCATATGTTTCTTATTTGTCAAATTTGTGGAACATTTTGAAGAGTGAGCCGAAGCGTTTTTGGAGCTTTATCAACTCTAGAAGAAACTGTCGGTTATCCTGCTTCCTTTTACTATAACGGTGAGCACAGCAGTGATGCAAACGAATTTTGCAATTTCTTTGCTTTATTTAGCTCCGTTTTTTCTTTGATCTTTTTACTGAATCTTTTACTGTTCGACGCAGCTTCCTAAAGACCTTTATTTTGACCAGAAAACTGTTTACCTTAATGATTTGCCCCATAAATATTCATACGGACCTGACGGTGTTCCCGATATCGTTTTAAAGTCCTGTGGTTTGCTTTGATGAATGTTATTTGTTATTTATTGAACTTATCAATAATTTCAGATGTCTTTCCTAATTGCTGGAAATTGTCTTATATAATACCCTTGTATAAGAAAGAAGCTAAGGATGAAGTATCCAACTATAGGCCAATTGCCATATTCTCGGCTTTACCTAAGCTTTTCGAAGCCATTGTCTGTGATATTTTATAGTTTTACTGCAAGACTATAATAATAGAATGTCAACATGGTTTTGTAAAGGGAAGGTCAACTTTTTCTAATTCTCTATGCGATTCTTTTTTTTTTGCATCAACGAGATCGTAATGGTGAACAGGAATATCCATGAGGGTTTGATCATTAAACTAGTGAAATTCGCTTTTCCTGTGGTCTTTTTGCACTGAATATAATCCTACCTAAGGGATCGTTTCCAGGTGGTATCTTTTCGAAGTGCGTTTTCACCTATCCATAACACCTCTGGGGTTAAGCATGGTAGTCACTTGGGACCTCTGTTTTTTATTTATAAATGACGCGAATGCTGCCTTATCCCATTCTAAAATTCTTTTATATGCTGACGATGGCAAAATTTTTCGCTCTATTCATTGTCCTAACGACTACATTTTACTTAACAATGACTTCAACAAATTTTCTATGTGGTATGCCTTAAATTATTTGCCGCTGAATGTGAGTAAATGTACATTGGTGTCTTTTACACGGAGAAAAACTATTATTGGTTATCAATATTTCGTGGATGATAGCGATGTTTCACGTTTGAGCTTGGTGAAAGACCTAGGTGTTACTTTTAATTCTAAGTGTTACTTTGACGAGCACATAAACATAATTATTAACAAGGCCAATTCACTTTTGGGTTTCAGTAAGAGGTGATCTAAAATTTTCGACGATCCTTTTGTCACCAGAACTCTATATACTATCTTCGTTCGACCTATTTTGGAATATGCAAGCCCTGTATGGGCTCCTTATAAATTCCACTTTTACCGCATTGAGACTGTGCAGAGAAGATTGGCTAACTCCCTTTGCTTACCCCTTACAGAAATCGATTAAAACTTATTTCCATGAATGCTCTAGCGGATAGACGTATGATCTCCAGGATCACTCTCGGCTCCAAGATTTTAAGTGGTGATTGTAACTGTCCGCAACTGTTGTCTTTGTTTATGATATCTGTTCGTCGCCCTGGTCTCAGAGTCAACAGAATAATAAATGTATCATCGCACTAACTACGGACTACATGGACCTGTCACATCCATCGCCAATCTGTTGAATATGCATCATAATATTTTTGATTTTAATTTATCTTGCCAACAATTGAAAAATCTAATTAACTTTCGATTCTCCAAACTGCACTGAAATTATGATTTTTGTTTTGTAAACTAATAGATATTGTAGTATGTCTCACGACAAATAAATAAATAAATCACTATTTTATTTTTATCTTTTAATCAGCTCAATGCAGCAACATTCAATTCACGCCAAAAATTGACTATACCAATATCCTTTCTAACGATGTCAATAATGTTGATATAACATGATCTACTGTAGGTACACTTATTTCCGAAATTGAAAAATATGTTTCTAATTTTCCTCAAATTCAGCTTTTTCTCACCTTTTTCATGAAATTAATATACCTATTCTTTATTTTTTATCGAAAAAGGTTAATGAAATTTATTTTATTGCCGTAATTAGGTTGTCTTAACCGGACATATACTTGGGACTGTTCCGATCCTCTGTTACTAATACCTGCCGGAAAATTTGCCATAAAAACAAATGGAAATTTATTCGTGAAAAACCTTTTCTGGTAAATTAAACAAAAAATAGAAATTTAAAGAAATTAAACTAAAATTGACCCCTAAAACGTTTATTTAATTAAAAATCGATTTAAGTTAATGCTGTTATCTCGCAAAAATTGCTCAAAATGACCTGCGCTATGCATACCAATAGGGTTCTAGGGTTCTAGGTTCAAGTGGCTGCCAAAAAGAAGGCACACTTAGGCCAAGGTAGGCCCATTGTGATACCACATGGGACGAAGTCCCAATTACTATCCTTCGAACCATTTAGACTCTTTAATGAACTGCTCTAGGCTTCTGATCCTGACGGACCTCAGCTCTGACAGGTTATTAAAGAAAGTAGAGCCCAGGCTCCGATTCCTCCGCACCGCTAGTGCTGGGCATTGACACAGGAAGTGAAGGATGTCCTCTTCCTCTTCCTCATTGAGGCAACTTCTGCAGAAGTCATGCGTGGTCACCCCCATCCTAGTGGCATGTTTGCCGATGAGACAGTGGCCCGTAATGACCGCTACTACGTTGCTGATAGCGGTTCTCTTGAGCGAGACCAAGTTTCTGGACCTGTTGCGGTCGTAGATGGGCCAGATAGATCTGGTCGTTACGCAGGTGGGCTCTTTTCTCCACCTGCGATTTGCAATTTCCAAGAAGGACTCTTGTATGGTCCGCTTGCTTGATGCAAGCGGAGCACCCGGCTTAAGAGTTATATCCTCAGCAGGCAAGCCTGCGCCAAGCCTCGCGAGCTCATCCGCCCTGGTATTGCCCGGGATGTCAAAGTGGCCAGGCACCCAGACCAGACTGACCTCCGTGCTAGCAGCCATGCGGACAAGCTCCGTGCGACAGTCCGCAACGACCTTGGATGTCGTGTGAACACTTACTAGCGATCTGATCGGAGATTGACTATCGCTAAAGATACATATATTTGCCAGGGGCTTAGCTGTGGCCCTCAGCTGCGCGATTGCCTGTGATATGGCCATGACCTCAGCTTGGAATACGCTGCAATGGTCCGGCAGTCGAAAGGAGGTTTCTATACCCATTTGTTCAGAGTAAATACCTCCACCTACTTTGCCGTCCTTCCTAGAGCCGTCAGTGAAAACCTGAATCGACCCTGGCTGCAAAAATAGACCCTCCGTCCATTCTTGCTTCGAGGGGAAGGAGGCAGTAATTCTCATTCCGAATGATGGCTCGGTAACCATGTAGTCCACCGCCGCGGTACGTGGCCCCAGAATCCTAGAATGCCCGTAATCCGTACGTGTCCAACAGTGAACCGCATTGAGCCTTATGGCCGAGGATGCTGCCGTTTGCTTGCCAAACAGGTCCAGCGGAATAAAGTTAAGGATAGTGTTTAAGGCCTTAGTAGGGGTGGATCTGAGGGCGCCTGTAATAAGTAAAGACGCAAACCTCTGCACCCTCTCCAGGCCTGTCCGGTTATAAGCCTTGTCAAGAGACGGCCACCAGACTAACACACCATACACAAGTATAGGCCTAATAACGGCTACGTAGAGCCAGTGGATAATACGGGGCTCCAGCCCCCATTTTCTTCCAACAGCGTTCCTGCAAGAGTACAGAGCCACGGTGGCCTTGCGTACTCTTTCCTTAATGTTGTCCTTCCAGTTCAACTTCCTGTCAATGATCAGGCCCAGGTACCTGACCTGATCCGAAAGTTTAAGGTTGACACCCTTCAGTGTTGGTGTTACAAAGGTGGGAGTCCGGTGTTTCCTGGTAAACAACACCAGCTCGGTCTTATCCGGATTGGCCCCCAAGCCACATCTGTCACACCACCGTACAAGCTTTGCCAGAGCACGTTGAAGCACCTCCGTCAAGGTGTTCACGTGTTTGCCCGAGACAGCTATTGCAATGTCGTCGGCATAAGCAACCACTTTGCACTCGGAGCCATTCAGCTCCACGAGAAGGCCGTTGAGAGCCAAGTTCCAGAGAACCGGCGACAGGACACCACCCTGTGGGGTGTCCCTAGCCGCAAATTTCCTCATGGAACTACTCCCAATAGTGGCATTTATGACTCTGCAACCGAGCAACAAGTCAATAAGCCCTATGACCGACCCGCAAATGCCCAAACCCCTTAGTGCGTTCGCGATTGCCTCCAGTTTGACATTATTGAAGGCCCCTTCTATGTCTAGGAAGGCTGCCAAGGTGAATTCCTTGTAGAGAAGAGACTTCTCCACCTGATCAACAAGAGCATGCAGGGCGGTCTCGGTGGATTTACCCTTGGTATAAGCATGCTGGGATTTAGATAGCCTACCCGGACTTATGCTATCCTTGATGTAGACATCCAACAGTCTTTCCAAAATCTTAAGAAGGAAAGAAGAGAGAGTAATGGGCCTATAATCCTTTGGCTTGCAATGCGACGCCTTCCCCCCTTTCGGGATGAAAACAACCTTAGCCTCCAGCCAGGACTTAGGGATATGCGAAAGCTGCAGACAGGCCTCAAAAATGATAAGCAGCCAAGGGCTGATTAGCACAGAAGCCCTCTGGAGCTCCGCTGGTATAATGCCATCCAAGCCTGGTGACTTGTATGGCTTAAAACTCCTAATGGCCCAATCAAGTTTTTCGCGGCTAAGGACCTTCGTGACGAGGTCCCCAGCCTCCTGTGTGGCTGTGGATACTACCGTTTGGTTGTCTGAGCAGCCAGGAAAGTGAGTTTCCATCAGCAACTCCAGAGTTTCCATGCTCGTCGAGGTCCAGTCCCCATTTTGTTTCATCAGAAGACCGGGTGCACAAGGCGTCGTGGCGAGTATCTTCCTGAGGCGACTAGCCTCGGATACCTTTTCCACTCCACCACAAAAACTCTCCCACGAGGACCTTTTCGCCATCCTGAGATTTCTTGAAGTTCCTAAGGCTCACCTTATAAGCAGACCACTCATTGGTGCTCTTGGCCTTGTTGAACTGCTTACGGCATTCCCTCCTGAGTGCCGTGATTTCAATTGTCCACCATGGGGGTTTGGGTCTGCCCCAGGGTTTGCGCGAGGGGCAAGAATTTTGGCCGCCCTGTTGCAGGCTCCAGTCAGCACATTCACCGCTACATCAATATCCTGCCGGCTATTGATGATTGGCGGTCCCTCAGTCGGTAATGCCTGCTGGAGAGCCAGATTATACCTATCCCAATTCGTCCTCCTTCTATTAGTAAAGGGGCTGCGATTTGGTTTAAGAAAGTTAAGTCCGAACTCAATATATGAGTGATCGGACAACGAAGGCTCTTTGGAGACCCTCCAGTCCTTAACAATGTGGGCGGAGTTCTCGGTACACAGGGTAACATCAAGAACCTCCCGTCTCACAGAACTGGCAAAGGTGGGCTCATCACCTACGTTGCACACTTGAAGGTTATGCATACCAATAACTTCCTTCTAATTCCCTGTTTAAAGTGTGTTGTAGCCAGCCTCTCATTGCAGTCCCAATTGTGCTATTCAATTCCTCCCTAGTGTTAACACAACTTGAGTAAACTTTATCCTTCATCATTCCCTATAAGAAAAAGTACAATGGAGTAAGGTCTAGACATCTAGCGGGCCACCTCCACCAACCCATCGCTCAGCAAATTGTTTATTTAATTTTACGTTCACAATGCTACCTGTATGCATTGACCTTATATGAAAGATGTCTTCAAGTAGTTTTGGCAGTGTATTCTCTAAAAACTCCACATAAATTTAACTATTTAGAATTTGAAGGCAAAATGAATGGTCCTATTAAATGATTGCCGCTGAACCCAGTCCAAACATTGACACTGAATTTAAGCTGAAATGATGTCGCCCTTGTTTTCTATTAGGTTAGTAACCATAGGTATGAAGGTTGTGAAAGTTTGCGATATCATATAAATCATCATGATTTAGTCAATTACGATACATCCGTCACCCTAATTCGGTTTAGAAACGCCCTGTTCTCTGTCTCGCATTTCAGAAGCCAAGTGCAAAACTTTAATCTTCTCTCGGAATGTTCTTCTAAAAGTCCTTGTTCTGGCATATGATATGAATTCAACCTTTATTGATGAAGAACCTTCCAAACTGTGTTGCAGACACTGCTAATCATCTTCCGAATTATCTTGTGCTTTTTCAGGGATTTGTCTGACGATGCTTGTTATTTGCTATTCGACGTCTTGCGAAGTTCCTGATCGCGTTTCCGTCCTATTTTAAGTTACACTTCCGGTTTCACTTAGCTTCTGAAAATTCCGCGAAAATACCCTTTTTTAAGGTACCCGTCGATTTGGGAATCTTCTCCGGTATTACCGGACTTCCTCTATTTTTTATGTAGTCTATTACACCGTAAATATAAATTATATCGCAATATTCCTTAAAAATGAATTTGACCATTTTATAAATATTTCAGCTTACAACATATATTATCGCTTGATTCTTCAACTATAATCGATGTTCTTTCTGACTCACCCTCTTACATAGCAAAATTTCCGTCAGGTATTAGTAACAAAGCGTCGGGATACACCTAAGTATGGCTGGCTAAGACAAGCTAATTACATTAAAATAAATTACATTAACCTTTTTATGACTTTTCTACAGCAATAATTTAAACTAATTAATTGTGTATGCTAGCGTAATATTTCCGACAATTTTTGCAAAAATGTTGTTCGTTTTACTTTTGCAATTACAGAGCAATATGAAACAGCAAAATATCAGCTAAGGTTTTCTAAGGAACATATATTTCTACGTCTATTTAACTTGGACATGTACCTTGTTGGAAAGGTAATAACATGGGCAATTTAATAAAAATAATAAACAGATATATTATTTGCATGAATTTCGGAGAAAATGTGCGGAAAAGGTGAAATTTAGGTAAATGAGAAACATTTTGCTACTTTCGGATGTGAGTGTACTTGCAGTAGGTGGTGGTAGGTTAACATTGTTGACGTCTTTGGAAAGAATATTGGCATAGTAGATTTTTGGAGTGCGTTGGATGTTGCTGTGTTGAGTTGAACAAAAGTTAAAAATAAAATCGTACTGTCCATAACATGGAAAATTGCAATTTACGAATCATCATGTAACTCCCCAAGATTGTGAGCATTTCGCCACTTCGTTGGAAATTTCTTAATGAAAATAACGTTATTCCAGAAAATGTTCATTGCTAAATTATTTAAAATGGTTTTAAGTTCAGGATTTGTTTTATCCATGATGCAATTAATAATAAACACAATTTTAAATTCGCCGTCTGTAGTAGTAAGAAATAAATACTCTCTATATTTGAATTCTCCTTAGGTGAAATTTTTAGAAAAGTGTATTCTGTCCAAAGGATTTCTTTTTAAGAAGCGTTTCTAAAGCAGTTTGTATTAAGGAAGAAAGGAAAGATAATGAAAATAATGATTACTTTCTAAAGAGTAGAAAAAGTTGTGTATTGTAATGTGTTTCTCGTCGCATATACAAAAACAACGCACAAACCAGATTGCATTTAAATTAGAATTTTCCTTTTCCAAATTTGGATATTGACTGAGGATAGGGGGCATCCATTAATTACGTGATCTCAGAATAGGAGGGGAGGGGCTCAATGAAATCTCACCAAATCTCATTTAAACCGAGGGGGGGATAATCGAAAATCTCACGTTAACTTTAAAAAATATAAAATATTACAGATAAAACAAAAATTATTTTGTGTTCATTTTACCCGCTAAAATAAATATCATGGCTATTAATATCATTTAGTACGAGAGTAATATAAAAAAAAAAAAGAAAAAAAATGGTTCGGATATTTAAAAGAAAAGACAATAGTATAGGCATCGTATCGATTATTCCCTACGCACGGATTCTCCGAATTACGGCAAGTGCCGAGCGCTACTCATTTTACCAGTCAATTCGCAGAATTTCCCACTGCGAAAAGAAAACCTAAATAATAAATACAAAGTCGTTCAAACTCGTTACTTATCTTTAACGTCAATCTCACGTAAGGGGAGGGGGGGTCCAAGCAAATCTCACCTAAGGGGGGGAGGAGTCTAAACTGACCGAAAAAGAGCTCACGTAATTAATGGATGCCCCCATATCCCTTATGCAAGAAGCAGTAATAAGTATTTTAAATTTATTTCCATTATAGTGTAGTGCGTGTTAAGGAAAATCATTAGTTTTGAATAAAATAATGTGTGGATAAAAGAATTTTGCATTGGAAATGGCCACATTTAATTTTGAGTTTGTCAAAATTAAAAGTGGAATATTTCGAAACTATAGCCGACCACCAAGAAATTCCTTCTGATCCTCTTGTTTTAGACCAAATGGAAGATTCCTGCAAATTTCATTGAAATTAGTAACTTCCACCTATTCCGAAATTAAGCGTAAATATATTCAATAAATTTAATAATTTGTAATTGTTCGAACTGGTAAGACTATAATTTATGTATGTTTTGCAACAAGGAATTCATTTGAATCATTCATAACGTGTGCTTACACGTGCCTCATTTGAAGCTGGTTTGGTTAATCAGCAAGTGTGGGCCGGCCTAAAATAAAATATCTTGAATTTCGACAAATCGCTTGTCGCTTATAAACCAAATGCATTTGCAAACACAGTTCATATAATTTGAATACATAAAAATATGTTACAGTAAAATAAGTTTAATAAAAAAAATAAATTCCACACTGGAACATTCTCACCTGTAATATTTAAAAGCAGCAATAACCTGTTTGGAGTTCCTCTGCTCTTCAGCTTCATTCTCATGGTTTGATGGTTTTAAATCATGGTCACTCATTTCGCTGTTTAAAATCCTCCCAAGTTATTAAAATAAAGCTCTTCAATTATTTAAGCCCAAAATCCTACTTAAATTCTCGGCAATCATGCTAAAAACAACATACAGTTCTTTTGACAGAACTCAGTAAAGAAGAACCGTATCTGTTCGCAAAGGCACGCTTCCTTTGAAAAAGAGATCAACGGAGAACGTTAAACGAGATAGAAGTAAAACATCTGTGAAGTCTGACTTAATTGAGTGGATTCGAAAATCTAATATGCACCAGAATGTTTTCAATACTGACTACTGACATAAATTAGACTGAAGACTTTTATGAACCACTTCACCACAAAATAATGGACCACTCTAACACTCAAAGGATAGATATAAAGTGCATAGATTTGTTCTAATCATAAACAATTTGGCAGAGGAAAGTTTCTTGAATAAGTTTTCATTGGAAAATTTTCAACAAAGTGGAGAAATGCTTGTTTCCGAAAATGCGGTATACACCATTAAACAATAATTTTAAGAAGTCAAAAATAGTAATTAGATCACTTGATTTTTACTGTAATCCTCATTTAACTTTAGTAACAGTACAAAAAGATATATACAACAAAAAGTTCAAATTAATTCGCCACATTACACTCCAATGGTTTTTTTGATTCATGTGTCATTTGCATCGATAAATCAGTTATAAGGAGAATTTATAATTGGGATATTATAAGACAAAGTAGACCGTAGTTAACTAAATTCTTAATTGAATAACAACTACTAGTTTTTAGTTGGACACAACTAAATTAGTTGTTAGTTGAAATTTCACCTAAATTTTCTCAACTGAGTAGTTTTATTTGAGAAAACCAACTGACAACTAAGTTGAAAAAATTTATTTACATCCACAGTTAAAAACTATTAATTTAGTTGTAGTTTATTAAATAATAACTAAAATTAATAAGAACAAAACAGATTTGTCTTTAAAATGAACGTCACACAGTATCCCCTTTTTTAAAAAAATATGTAGATCCGTTTGCGGTTAGCATAATTTTTTGTGAGATTTTCAGAAAAAAAAATGTTTCAGTACTAAAAATATTGTGCATATACTTTTTTCAGATTATTTGGAAACTTTTTTCTTATTCCAACCGTAAAAATATAATTTCGCATTCAAAATTCTTTGTTACTTTATTGGAAAATAACAGAAATCTTTCTATAATATAGTTTTTAAAGCATACACTTTCAGAAAATCAAATATAAATTTTTTTATAAGAAAGACCCTTTAATTTATATAATTAACTTCTTTTTTTAGAAAAATCAAAATAAAAAGCAATCAAATTTGTATAAATCCGGATAGTGTGACACTGTATTGGATAATAATTCAAATTCACAGCTCACTATAAGAAGGGATAGTAGATTTTAGGAGTGAGTTCAATGTCGCTGCGTTAAGTCAAAACCTACATTATAAGCCGGAAGTTGTCCGGCGAACTCATATATCTATAGCGCAAAGTAGTTTGAATAGGGTGCCACAATATTTGTTTATGATTTTGTTACCTTTTTCAAAGAAACAATTGATTTACAAGGTTAGGTTAGATTAGATTATGGTGGCTGCTCATAGAGCACAGCTTAAGCCCATTGTGGTACCACACGGGGCGACCCTGGGTCTAATCAGAGAACCACTTAGTGTCTCTGATGAGCAAGCTTATATTCCGGACATTCGTCGAGCTCAGGTCAGACAGTTCATCAAAAAAAGGTGTGCACAGGTAAAAGCTCCTGCGAACTGCAAGAGCTTGGAAATGTCAGAAGAGGTGTTTAATACTGTCTTCCTCCTTTTCATTATAGCAACTGCTACAGATGTTGTTAAAAGCTGCATCGAGCTTTTTGTCATACTTGCCTATTAGGCAGTGTCCGGTGATTACTGCTACTACTTTACAGATTTTTATCTAGTGAAATAAGCTCGACCGTCCTTTTGCGGTTAAAGATGGGCCAGATCTGCCTGGTGGTCTCACACGTGTTCGCACGTTTCTAAGTCTTGTCGGCGATCCTTTCGTATAATTTATTAATCTCCAACTTACGAGAGGCTCGGGATGGCCCTCGTGTTGCAAGATATCCGTTTCTGTTAGAGTAGTCCTGCATCTAGTAAGCTCGTCCGTCATAACGCTACCTTGGACATCACTGTGCCCGAGCACCCAAATGAGGTTGATGTACACTTCTTCAGCCTGCTGGTTTAGCCGGGACCGACAGTCAGCAACCACCTTCGAAGTGGTTCGAAGCCTTGGCTGCAATCTACTTTATAAGTGAGCTTCTAGGTCTCATCTTTTCCAGATCACCCTACTGCAAGTGTAGAGGGCCGTAGTGCCCTTTCTCACTCTTGCTTGTTTGTTAACTTTGCAGTCCAACTTTCTGTCCAGAATAAGTCCCAAATATTTTACATGATCTCAGAGGCTCACTCCATTTACGAGTCCTAAAAGAGGGAATCTTATGCTTCCTAGTGAATAACACTAACTCGGTTTTCTCTGGGTGCACACATAGTGCTACAAATGGTGATTTATTTATGGCCTGTTGTAACAATTTGGATAGTTTTTCTAAGTGCTTTCTCGAGATTACAATAGCTATATCATCCGCGTAAGCAACCACACTGCATCCCGTGCGGTCAAGATCATTTAGGGCTAGGTTCCATAGGAGTGGTGATCGGACTCCACCTTGAGGTGTCCTTCTACCCACTTATTTCCTAATGGAAGATGACCTAAGACTTGAACTGATGATCCTGCTCCAAAGCAAGGTTAATTTATTAAAAACTGAACGAAATGTTAAGTATTCTTCAATCTTTTATTAATGTACGCCTTCATACACTTATTTTTAGCCCCAATTCTCAAATATATTTTATAAATTTTTATTCCACAAATATTTAAATTCAAATATTTTTGTCAGCATTCAGCAATTCCGCATTCAAAAAATAGCGAAATTGTCTCATCTATACAATGCGATGAAAATAAATGGTTTATATTAATTTTTATATACCTTCTCTCGGCTATCTTCGGCAGTAGGTTGTCAAATTGACGGACGCTTGAATAGGGAATGAGCGGTTTTCATTGCATATGTATGCCTGGGATGTATGTTGACAGTTACAAACATAGCATTGAAGCCTGAAGTAGCGCTACCTTTTGTTCAGTACTTTACTTGTAGATTTCTCAGTGTGCCTGCTGTCACTCTTGTTTAGGTTAGAAGTAAACGTTTGTCAAAGCATTTTCAACATCACGGAAAATGGCAGAGAGTAAACGGAATAAAAAGTATAGTAAAATTAAAGTAAGTTGAATGATTAAAAAAAATATGATTGTTGGAGTTTCTTGCGTTATCAAATGACAGTTCATCAGGCTTGAATATTGTTTGCGTGTAATTATACTCGCTAATGAGGAATTTTTTTTCTTGAGTTTAGGCTCACCAAGTATTTACTTTTTCACACTTATTTATGTAAATATAGATATTTTTATAAATATATTTATCTTGGAAATTAAAATTATGCGCGCCTTGTTTTTTTTAAAGATTGTCAGCAGTGTACAATGGATTATTTTTAATACTTCAGCTCATTACTAATATTTTTAACTCTTAGACCGTAAGGTTTGAATTAATGGAACATTTATACAATAATATTTATATTTATTAAATAAGGAGATCATTTCCCCTAAAACGAAATTTTGTGGCAGTCGGCTATAGTTTTGGAAATATTCCATTTTTATCTCGACAAACCGTCAAAATTAAAAGTTTCCATTTTCACATCAAAATTTCTTTGAACCATTTCACTGAAATCCGCAACAATATGACTTTAAAATACTATATTCTACACTTTTATCACATTAGTCGCAGTAAAAATTCTAAAAATTTAAAAAAATAAATGGAAAATAAAAATTACACTATATCTCCATGTAATTTTCATCGTTGTGTAATATGAGGGGGTGCATAGGTCATCTGATTTCTTAAGGTTGTAACTTTTTCTTTTTTGTAAATGTGATAAAATAGTTCTGTTTCTGGATGTTTATTTGGACCTATAATTTTTCTTTGTTTTAGTCGAGAAAATGTTCAAGTGGTTGCTCCAAAATTGATGCACATTTGAGCGTGTTGGGAGCATTTCATAGAGATTCACCAGCTCTTTGATACTCCTTTTTAGAGCCACCAAGAAAGATGGCTAAATCATATTTCCTAAATAAATACCACACCAGTGAGTTTGAGAGCATGTAACATCTCTTCGTGCATTTCATGTGGATTTTCAGTACTCCAGGAGCGATAATTTGACATATTTACGTATCCGGAAAAGTTGTGCTTCATCGCCCATGATTTTCGGCTAAAAACCGTTCTCTTTGCGGTCAAAGTTTAGGATGGTTTGCCAGTATTTTAAACTTGGTTTTCTAAAACGTGTCCAAATGTGCATCAATTTGGAGACGGTTATTAGAAAGACAACCAGTGAAAAATTATAGATCCAAATAAACAATGTCCACATATGACGATTTTTTTCATTTACAAAAAAAGTTGTATCCTTAGGAAATCAGGTGATTACTTATGCGCCACCTATTATATCAGAATTTCGTGTGCGAAAATTAAAAAGTCAAATTCGAGCGATTTCTCTATTATAATTTTAAGCCGAAATTGAAATATTTTTGTTTTTAACTCCTTCATCTTTTTTTGTGCCGTGTAAAAGTGTGTTTTCCCTAATAGGTAATTCTTTTACGTGCATATGTAAATTACATAAACATTGGTAAAGAGTTAAATTATTTGTCTCATGTATGTGCAGACATATGTTCTCTTTTTTCGTCTTTGTAAATTACAATAGCTTTTGGTTAAGAGTTAAATTATCTGACCTCAATTAATTAAGTGTGGGCATGTGAAATAGTGTGCAAATGCAACAGACAGTTCCTATCATTTAGTTAACTCAAGGCTTAAGGATTTAATGAAATACATTTACATTAGGGGACTACTTAAGATGTCACTAAAACTTATGGTATAAATGAGAGCTACTTCAATAGAACTTTGGCTTAGTAAATTTGGAAGTCGTCCACAACTATGGTGTGTTATTCAAAATTTTCTTTTTGTCCCCGCAGCCTTCTTGGCTGAGTTTTTTATAATAGAATTTCAAAAAATGCATAGTTAATTTGTTACTGTGGCCAACATATTAAGGGTCTCCTTTCAGTAGTCCTTGTAAAGGTGTATGATGATATGAGTGTAACCATTATCAATGAATAACCGTAAATGTAAATTATTTCGGCGTATTCCTAAAAAGTGAATTCGACCATTTTTTAATTATTTCAGCTTAAGAACACCTGTAGTTATCGCTTGGGTTTTCAACTATAATCGATGTTCTTTCTGACTGACCCTTTTTTATACCAAAATGTCCTTCAGGTATTAGTAATCGCGATAGTCCCAAGTATGGTTGGCTAAGACAAGCTAATTACGGCAATAAAATAAATTCCATTAAACTTTTTATGAATTCAGGAGCAATAATCAAAACTAATTACCTGTGTTTGCTGATCAAAAATTTCCAATATGTTTTGAGGACAGTTTGTTTGTTTTAAGAATTGTCATAATGGCCAAAAAATAAGATATCAGTCAAGATTTTCTAAGGAACAGATTTTTCTACCTTTATTTTATCTAGATATCTTGTATCTTTTTTACAGGTTAAATAAAGCTAATAATTACATGGACTATGTAGAAAATTTGATGAAAAAGCGAATTTTAGGAAAATGAAAAATATTTTTTACATTTTCGAAAGTGAGTGTATCTGCAGTGGCAGGTGGTAGGTCAACATTGCAGACATCTTTGGAAAGGATTTTAGGATATTCGATTTTGGCGTTGTGTAGATCAAAAGATGAAAATAAAATAATGATGTACACACCATGAAAAATTCGAATTTATGAACCACCCTGTAATTCCCAATCCTGTTATTTTTTGTTTGATCTTTCATTCGTTTGTTAGTTTGGCATATGATGAAACACCCTGCAGATTTGTATAACTGAATGAATTGGTTTTTGTTTGTAGAAGAGATAAAATATGGGTAGAATGTGATGCTATTTTCGCTTGAATTTGTGGACATATCTTCTCTGCTTTGAAGAGTCCCATACATGTAAATTACATTAACGTTTTTGTATTTCATATTTCATTGGTGAATTAAAATTTCTGAATACTTTTAGATGGTGTGCTTTGATTTTTTATAAATACAGGTAACCCTCCTATAATACGGTAGTTATGTTCCTAGAAAATGCCGTGTTGTGTGAAACCGTGTTGCATGAGACCCAGAGCTAATACACAAAGGGTGGTTACGTTCCAAAAACTTATTAAAAACAATTATTTTTTTTAATTCGACATAAACAACTTAATTTTTATTAAAAATATAAATGTATGTACAACACAAAGTAAAAAAAAAATATTTTAATCTAACGCAACCATAATTTAATGAATTTATTTATCGCCTTCACTTTCAGAACTTTTTTCTCTATTTAAAGTTTTTGTATGTTTTCCCCTCTTAAAAAAATCTGTAATCGAATCAGGCGACGCAGACTCTCCTTGGATTCTTATGCTATGAATTGCAAAACGCTTTTTGAATTTTTCAAACCAACCTTTACTCGCCACAAAATCTGGGTTGACAGAGGATTCTCCTTGTTCTTTAAGATGGTTGTAAATTTGTAGTCCTTTTTGTTTTATGATATTGCCATCTGATGGAATTCTTTTTTGACAGCAATCATCAATCCAAATGCTGAGTGCCTTTTCCATTTTCTCAATTATTGGTGCTCTGGGGCGAGCTGAACGTTTTGCGGATGTCGAAGATCCTGCGGCAACTGCACTTCTGATTTCTTTTTCATTTTTCTTGATGGACCTGACTGTTGCTTCATTCAAATTAAGGCTTAAGGATAAACGATCCAAGATTTGTATCTTTACTTCTAAAGAAATAAATTTCCTCTTGAACGTTGTTTTATCTTTATCTGACATTGCTTGGGGCTGAAGCTTAATGTCTTAAAGATGAAAAAATTGTTCTTTAAGGGGAGGTTCTCATCTAGCGCGCTAAAAAGTAGGTAAAGTTCGTGATTTATTTGAAGGAAAATGACAAGACATAGGGAAAAGATATTTGGCAGTATCTTTTATTGTACATTTATCTGTATGGCGCCGTTATTCAGCTTCTCCGAAGGCATGTTTTTCGAAAATTGCCCAGCTGTGTACAATCTAGGGGTCGCAAATTAGCCTGAAATCAAATAATGATGACATTATTCTAAACTAGAATAAATTTGTCTCAGAAAGAGTGAACGACTTTCAAAAAAAATTTAAAATTGACGGAATGGCGCGATTTTGAAATTTTTGTGCCGTTTTTGGCTGTTTGTTTTCATAGTTTATGACTAACAAAAAGGAGTTAATGTTAAAATTTTCAAAATGTGCTCCACTCTTTCTATGAAGAAAATTGTTTACTTTAATATGCACGAAACTAGAAGTTGATTGGTTGAACGGTTTTTGAGTTATCTTGTACACAAATTTGTAAAATCTTAAAAAAACAAAGTTCTGAGATAATCGCGTTTGAAGTTTAAGTAACTTTTCGTCGACAATTTTTCGAATATAAACGAATTTTTCGTTTTGGGATTGCGTATATATAGGTTTTTGGGGTCGCTGAATCTAAATCTGAAATTTAGGGAACTAAAATCATCTATTCTATTCAATTTTGCTTCCTTCGGATAATAAGTTTTTTACCTATGCCGAGCGCCGCGCCCGAGACCCGACTCCGCGCGGCACAGGCTAAGAGCACCCTGCTGCGATCATGACACCGCGACAATCAATGGGCTGTAGAATCCGTTCTAGTGCTCGGATCAACAAAATATTTTAAAGGAACATTCTAGACATATTAAACTTTAATAATATGAAATAAAAAAAAAATCGAAAATTTCAAGATTCTAGATGAGAACCTCCCCTTAACACACCGTGGCTCGACGTAGACTACCGACTAGCAGCGTGAGACACTTTTGTTTTCAGGCCACGGAAATGATTCTCGAGCACACGTCCTGTCGCGATAATTATTTGGTAATTCCCTGCTCCCACTCCTCGTTGCCACTATTCGTCTCCCGTATTATTGACGTACCGTCCATCTCTCACAGGCGACACGTACGGTTAAGGACCTACATACATTTCCGCAACGCTGCATCTTTAGGACAGCAAGCCTCGCCGCGGCTGTAGAAGTACATACAGTGTTGTATGTACAAAGGATTTGCAGTTTTCTCATCACGTTATAGCGAAACCGTGTTATAGGATGCCGTGTTGTATGAGGGTTCCCGCAATTTACGAATCGTGTTATAGCGAAACCATATTGTAAGATACCGTGTTATAGGAGGAGTACCTGTATTTAAATTTAACATAATTTTTACCTCTGAGTGTACCATAATTGGTTCACCTTTTGTTTCAGGAAACCAAGCGACCGGTAATTCTTACCAAACGAGATATAAACAAAAATGATAAAAGTCAAACAAAACCGCCAGCGGAGCAAGTACAGCCTAAAATTTTGCTCAAAGTTAAAGAAAAGGAACCGGCAACTCCACATATAAGTATAGCTACAAGAGAGCACTCTGTTGATCACACGGCAACGCCTAGCCCCAACGCAATTGGTATTCATTCAAAGGAAAAAGAAGTCGCTCAGACTCCTCCTACGGGTAAATTATAAGTATATTATATTGGAGAGTATTAGTTTAAGTAGTTTCAGAACAACCCGTTGCTCCTGTGCCATCAATGAGCAGACCTATTACATTAATTTCCAGTATTAATTTTCAAATGAATGCGAATTCTATGAAAGCCCTAATGAAAAATAATACCGATTTTTTTGTTGTGGGGATAGTTGGAACTCAAGGCGCTGGAAAATCAACTATTCTGAATTTATTAGCTGCAGACAGTGGTAATTTTGATATTTACAATAACCTCTTTAAGGACAAGGGAGGGTTCTTTCCAATAAAGTTTAAACCCGGAAAGGCCTCGTCTATGCCACGCACTGAATCCATCCACATGTTTATCACTAAAGACAGAATGATACTTTTAGATTGCCCGCCAGTGTTATGTAATTCGTTTAAGCGTGATGCTGCCACTAATGAATTAGACGACACAAAAATTATAATTTTATTACTAACTATTTGCCATCTTGTAATTGTTGTACAAGAGGACAATATTAATTTAAACTTAATTCGGTTATTACAATTTGCCGAATTGACTAAGCCTTATCAAGATGGGAAGGCATTGTTAAATGATTATTATCCGAATATTTTATTTGTAAAAAATAGAGCAAAACGATGTGATTTTTTACTAAAAGAAAGACAACGAGTTGAAAAAATACTTAAAGGATTTTTCAAAGATTCACAATTGAAAGTATTATTCGGGCAAACGGAAAAACTAAAGCGCTCTAAGCTAAGTGATACAGAAAGGAACGTGAGTTACTTCGTTTTTCCAGAAGTAAAAGGTAAGCCCTACTTTTCTTCCTTTACTTTCTTTAAAAGGCATTTAATTTTTGTTTAGATGACAAATTTCCTTATCACAAGAGTCTTGAAATGCTAGTGAGCGAACTTCGTAATCAAGTTTTTATGTCGCCTAGAAATCAAATATGCAACGGGACGACGGATTTTACTGAAGCTATGTGGTTTGAAATGTTGACTGCGGCAACATTACAAAAGAACCAGTTTTTGCTAAATACTTATGAAGAAGTGAGACGATGTCACACTCATAGTGGATCTGATCAAGGAGGGAAGACCATGAATTATGTGGATATAATTGACTAAGATCATAAAATTCAAATGAATGAACTTTAGCAAATAGGTGATTATATAAACGAAGTTTTATAAATATGTAATGTAAATAAAGAGGCCACCGTCATGAAGAAAAGGCTATCAGTGTTTGTATTATTATTAAAGTAAACAGTTCTGCAAATGGGCTTTTAAGTGACGAAAGACGAAGAATGCAAAATTGGAAGATTTGGCAGGTAAAAGGTAAGTTTGAAGATTTATTTAGCATAATAGAATTTGTCAAGTTAATACGATCACTAAAAATTACTTACCATATGGGATGTGTGTACCTTTGTTTAACTATGATACTACGTAACATCAATAATAATTTTCTTGAAACTAAAATCGTAGCTCTTGTTAAAGTGGGCTCAAAATATATTTTGCTATGTTTTTCAATCTTACAATTTATTCTATAATGACTAAAATCTCCTCCAAAAAAGCCTTTCAGTAGCAACCAGAGGGAAAATGTAATTAAAAAACGAAATAAAGTTTTCCCGAAGAAGTATGGTAGATTTTGACTAAATTTTATGTAGGCATTAATGGGCCCAATACCTCAGTTGGGTTGAGAAATGCAAATAATTGGTCAAAGGGATAAGGATCTGAACTTTTTTCTGAACGTACGTATAGAGGGAACTAAGAACTTGTTCCATAACATGATCGCATGATTACAAACGGTGTATTTTCTCTTCGAACATTATGGTTGATGAGCATTAAAATGTCGAAATATGGGAAGGGAATGAAGGTATCTGGAGTTTCCGAAAATTTTTCGAGAACGAACTATTTATTATATTTTACGAAACGAATTTATTTATATCTATAAAGTTAACGACATGACTGAACTGGTAAAAGACTGGAACTCGACTGTTGTAGTTTTTTAATTTTGTAAACTAGCTAAATTGTGCCTAGACATATTGTCACATTATCGTGAGAAGTTTTAACTCAGAAAGTCTGAGTTTTGCTAGATGAGCTCAGGTAACGTCATGTTTTTCATGTTTCCTGGGTCTGCGTAGTATTTAACCCCTGTTTTTGTTTATAGTTTTGATTTGAGTTCCTCTGTTTTTTCCCAAATTATACAATACATACACATGGTTACTACTATCATATTATTAATGAGCATTTGTTTACTAATAAAGTGTCATCATCTAATATCTCAATTCTTGTTTTATTATTAGGTGGACAACTTTGCTTCCGCCGTTTTCCAATAGATGGCTTTAGCTGTAAGTGGTGGTTGAAATAAATAAATCGTAGGCGGTATACAACAAGCTTAGTCTGCCAACGTATCACCATAGAAATATTAGTTGATTCGATATTTTGGATTGAAAGTTCTAGTTTAAGCCAAAGGTTTTAATTTTCTTCTTCAATATGAAGAAATTTGCGGCTGTGGCTCATCAATTGCTCTCAAATCTTATCTTGAGGTCGCAATAAGTGAAAGAACGTATCGTGATTGGTTTTAACGCTTCAAAAACGGTGATTTTGACGTCGAAGATCGGCATGATGGTGAGAGAGAAAGTTTATGTAGATGTAGAATTGGAGGAATTAAGACGGGTCAAACGCAAGAAGAGAAATTGGCAGAATCATTGGGAGTTATACGAACTGCAGCCAGGAATTGTTGAACGGCATTTGTTTGCTTATGAATAGCTGTTTGAAAGAACTAGAACTTAATTCCTGTGGGTTTTGTTAACAGATGGTGTCACTGAAGTATATGTACATTGTCAATTCGTCGTATGTGCTATTTCGTAGAGCTGTCAATAGGTTATCGCAAGGCGTACGTTTTTTCCTAGAAGTGAACTCTTTTTTCTGTGTGTCACGAAATATGTCTAATTTTGAGCCGACCAAAGAGCATTTGCGGCACGCATAGATTTTGTTCTATAATCAGAAAAAAACTGCAGCTGAGAGCAGATGGCAGAGCAGCTTAATGTTACACAGAGAGGCATCAGCAAACGTTTGAAAGCCATAGGGAAGATATTAAAGGCCGGAAAGTGGGTTCCTCACAAAATCACTGATAGGCAAATGGAAAGGCGCAAAAAAATTTGTGAAACTTTGCTTTAACGCTTCCCATAGTAACCAGCGACGAGAAGTGCATCTATTTTGAGAGCCCAAAGTGCAAAGCATCGTGGGTTAGTCCAGGACAGCCATCAACTTCAACATAAAAGCCAAATCGTTTCGGGAGGAACGTTTGTATCTGTTGGAACCAGAAAGGTGTGGTGTATCAAGAGCTCTTAAAACCTAGTGAGACTATTAATACGGCTTGGTACCAACAGCAATTCATCCATTTGAACAACGTATTGCTCAAAAATCATCTGGAATGGGCGAGAAGACACGGAAGAGCAATTCTCCTCCACGACAACACTCCGTCTCATACAAGAAATGCGGTAAAATATACGTTGAAAACACTGAATTGGGAAATTCTAGCTTACGCGCCGTATTCAACCGATCTGGCCCCATACGACTACTATCTCTTTTCATCGATGACCTTAGAGAGCAGCACTTCAAAACTTATGAAGAACTCGAAAATTGAGTTGATGACTGGTTGGCTTCGAAACGGAAACAATTCTATTGGAAGGGAATTCATAAGTTACCCGAAAGATGGGAAAATGTATATCTAATGACGGTGTATACTTTGAATAAAGAATATTTATCAGTTTTTTTCAGAAATATTGCTCATTTTTTGAAATTAACAGAAATTAAGTTCCACACCTGGTATATAACCAGTTTTTTTACAATAAAGCCTCGAATTTCAGGAAAAAAGACAAGCAAAGTTGTACATCTAATATTATAGCTAGTCACAAAAGTAAGTATACACCTCCTAGTGCATTAAGTTTATTATTTATTTAAAGAGAAAAAATAGCGTTCATTTTTATGAGTCATACAATAATAAAATAAGAAAAGAAGAAATATAAAAAATAACGCGTAACCAAAAATAATTGATAAATCATATCAGAAAAGTAAGTATACAGCAAATAAATTAAAGTGTTGTTGACTGAAATTTATATTTCTAGTATTTTGTGGGGTACTCTTTTATTTTTATAACAGCTTTTATTCATGGAAAGATCGAATTCATTAAGCTTTGGGTGACATTTGGACTAATTTTAGACCATTCATTTTTACGGATTCGTATGAGATATTTCAAGTCTTTATCTCAAGCTTCCTTATATGCCGGTTGAGATGTTTCCACAAATACTCAATTTAATAATAGTATTCGGTGATTACGGTGGCGTTTTTAGCTGTTCGAAACATTTTATGACAGCCATTCCCTAACGATATGTGAGGTATGCTTAGGTTCATTATATTGTAAAATAAACTCCCTAAATGTAAGTTCTTAGCACACGCATGATTTTCCTTTAAGATGTTTAAACATAAATATGAATGCATTATAGAATCAATAATGAAAATTTACGACCCCTGATGCTGCCATACACTCCCAAACTATTGTATTTGATCCTCCACCATGTTTTACGGTTATTTTTCATTAACTGTCATCTGATTTAACTGTCTGTAAACCACGAAAATCCTGAATGTTTATATAACCGAATTATGTTTCTCTTTTGGTACTATAATAAGGCAGCTGTACTCGCATCTACTTCTACTTTTTCTTGTGCTTATATTTATTAAAATTTTGCATCCGTTAAATTAAAGATGGTGTTATTTTTGAATTAATTTTGGAACCATACTTTTTTCTTTTCATTTAAATTATTTAATACAAGATGTTGCATTTCACTTATTTAAGGTTTTAACATCTTCTTGGGAAATTTTTTTTTGTTAACGGGTAGTTGGAGATCACGGAAAGTCAGCTTTACGAAAGTTTAAGTGAAAACGGGGCTCGGAATAGGTACCTTCTGCGCAATAGGTACCCAGATTTTGTCAATAGGACATATATATTCAATTTTTAATCAAAATTTATTTTATCGCCTTCAAAGCAAGCTCATTTCGAAGGAATATAGGTGTGCCCCGCTCTTAATTCAAACCGTTACACACTTTTCTAAGGCATGTGCAGGAATGGCCTTTAATTTCTTCAAGAAATTTTTTTTTTACCGATTCAATCGACTCAAAACGTTTCTCATGAAGTGGTGATTATTAATTTCAAAGTCATACTCATGCTAACCCATGTCTTGCCACTAGCAATGATACGTTTCATAAATTTAGGGTTGTTTACGTGCTCAGAAATCACTATTTTCGAAGTGTTTCAACACAAGTCGAGCAGTAATGCACAATCTGTCATGTAAAATGTGGTGAACGGATCCTTTTGAGATGTCAAGTTCACGAGCAATTTCAGTTACATGTTTGCTTTCAAACACTATTTGCTTGATTACTTTCCTTGGCCACGTTGTCTTCAGTATTTTATATCGATGGGTGCCTGTACAAAACGAATCTTCGATCACTATACGATAGTCTTTGAATGTATTGTGCCACTTGTATGCCTATGTTCTGGACATAGCAGAGTCCCCATAAGGTTTCTGCACCATTTTCAACGCTTCAACATATGAAATTTGCCCACAGTTAATCCCTGTTGAATCATTTAGATTCTTTGATGAATATCTGATGTCAGCAGATCCTAAATCTCTGAAGTCATAAAAGAAGGGGGAGCCCAGAAGACGTCTGACGATGAGACGGCCGGGCAGAGGCAGAGGAGGTGGATGACCTCCTCCTCTTCATCTAGGCAGCTTCTGCAGAAGTCGTTTTACGGTACGGCCAGTCTGTTGGCATGCCTACCAATAAGGCAGTGGCCAGTAATAACACCTGCAGCAGTAGTTGTGAGCGTGCGCCTGAGCGAAATTAGCCTTAACGATCGCTTCAGGTCCAAGGAAGGCCAAATCAGCAAGTATGTTCTGCTTACCAACGTCTATTCCCAACAGCTAAGGAAGCTCTTTTTAGATCCAGCTTGCCGGTAGCTAATGGCATACCCAACTGGTGAGTAATATCCATTATGGGTAAGGTAAGACTAGCCAGCTCAGCGGTCAGTTACCCGAAATAGGAATGATATAGTTAACATTCCTTGGTATTCCAGTACCAAGAATTTTGGAATAACCGTAATCAGAGCGCGTCTATAATTGTAAGTTTAACCTCATGGCAGAGAAGGCAAGGGTATATCTGCCGAATAGTTCCACCGGCTTAAGTTGGATGATAGTGTAATTGAAGTAGTAAGTAATTTGAAGGGAGTGATTCTTAAGGCACCTGTTATCATTAGTGCCGCTGTTTGTCGAACACTCCCCATGGCTTTCTGGTGTATTGCTCTTTCCAGAACCGGCCATCAAACCACCACACCATATACAAGAATGGACCAGATGACAGTCACATAGAGTCACTGGTTTCGTCGGGTGAAACATTCGTTTGGGCCGGACCAGCGACTTTAATGGTTTCATCATTGGGAAGTAGTACATCTTCCCTATTACCCCCCAGGCCTTTACGGTAAGCCTTCAGGGTAATGGGGTATAAAACATAGTTAATTTCTCCATGGCGTTTGGCGAGAGGGACCAGGGATCCCTCGTTCAGAATTATTAAAGCCTGCCTCGAGTTGCCCTTAGCTTCGCTGACCCACGCTACCTTCCAGTTGCTCGGGTAGGCTCGGGTTGTTCAACTGAATGAGCTCTAAGATCTCGTCTGGTTTTAGAAAGTTTCGCTGGGATCCAGGTTCTAGATCTCGGTCTATTCGGGATATGGTCTTTAGGAATAACCTCTAGTGTAGAACCTGGCCATACTTTACCTAGACGAGAGACAGCCAGCGTGTAGAGGTCTGCAAATCGTTGATTCTCACAGCCCACCAGACCATCAGATCACACAAATCTTGATGTCAACCAGCATCCCGGCACGACGGTATAGACCCAGGATTCTCTAAAAGAATGTCCTTATAGACCTTGAGTAAACCGAACTCCACTATCTTCCAATTACACGGTGAGATATTGCAGTCAACATTACCTCGGTCAACCGCCTAAGTCAGATACTCCTTCGCGACGTCGCTGAAGAATTCAACAGGGTTCTTCTTCGGTGGGGGCCCATTTTCGATCGCTTGGAGTTCAGGGGCTGTTCGTCCAGCGAGCACTGCCTTTTAGATGAAGGGGCAGGATCAGTGTTTTTGTTTCCCCGCGCTGGGCAATTTATTTCCTCTCGCATTCCAGAAAGGATCTATCCTTATCCAGATCCGCCGCAGGGCTGGCGCCAAGCTCGCCTAGTATCCTGTAGGCAGACCGCCTTTCCCTGAAATAAAGAGCGCCATTCCAGCGCCCCATGGTGAGTCCAAAGCACTATCTGAGGCGGACAGAAGAAAGAAAGAAAGGTTCCGTACGAATACAGCCGGTATTACTCGCTGGCTGCAAACCATGCACGGGTAGTGTTACACCCTGGATTAGGGGGAAAAACTTTTCTCCATTTCTATAAAATTACTTTATAATATCGTTTGTCCTGGCATTGGTAAGCAGTTTCGATCAAACTATCAATTTTAAACGCAATTTGGCGATATTCATGAAACTGGGGCGAATCTAATGGCATTTACTTAGCACGGTTTAAAATAAATATTATTTATTTTTATTTATTATAAATTAACCTTTGACCACCATTAGCAATAACACGACAGAAGATGAAAGAAATATCTTATAATTTTCACCGGATTAAAATTTGGTTAAAAACGTTAAGAAAATTTAACCCAATACAAAAGGAACAACATTCTCCACTCTGGGAACGTCCCAATTTTGAAATTTGTATAGATCGGTACATATATACGTATGTAAAAGCGAATGTTTGTGTGTTTGTTACGAATGAACTAGTACATCATTTAACTGATCATCCTGAAACTCTTACCACGTTTTCACGTTAATTATCTCTTCTTCGATTTTTTCATTTATTTTTCAATTTCCAATAATTCCATTGAATTGGAAAAAGTTCACCTTTGAATGCGAACTAACAAGTGCTTGAAGGGGAAACATTTAAAAAGTACATAAACGAGATTTGTGCAGTGCGCATGTGTCAGCAGGAGAGCATTCGCGCAAAAAATGATAGCATAAAATGTTATAATTTTCAAGATAGTTAAGATATTTTATTCACTGAGGTATTTATAAAAAAAATCACCCACGTAAAGGGGTATATTACAAAAACTGCACCTATAACAAGTGCAACTTTTCTTTTTATTTGCCGCGCAAAGGCGACACTACCGTTGAGCATGCACTTTTTTCCCCTTGCTTTTGATTTTTTCTGGTTTGTGTTTTTTCATATCAAATGATAAACGCCCTGGCGGATCGCATGCACTGTTTTCCCCTTGCTTTCGATTTTTTCTAGTTTGTATTTTTTCATATCCAATGATAAACGCCGTGGCGGATTGAATTTATCTGTGAGAGTCTTTGCGTTGAAGTTGCGGCTGCGCAGTATCTATTTGTTCCGCAGGCAATTGATCTGCTATAAAACTGCGAACTACTTCTAATAACAAATTTTTATATGCTTGTATTGTTATGTTATTGTGGACTAGATATGCATTAAAAAGAGCACAATTTAATAAGTACATAACGGCACGCTTAGCCCATTTTGTCCTTTTTCGCAAAAAGGAATAATGCGAAAGATATTAATCGGCCTTATTAACTACTTTCATAAATTTATTGTATTCTATCACAGGGGTCGGTTTCATTATTTTACTTCTCGTGTGCCAGCCTATATTGTCTCTTTCTAAAATTTCAGCAAAGTGTATATTGGAAATCATTCTTATTTCTCTCTTCGATTGCCAAATCTGTAGCATTATGTATGTAAGTGTCTGGTTGATTTTCACACTATTATAATACACTTGAGAGCAATAAAATCGCACACCCAAGTAATTTGGTTTGTTACTGATTTTTTTCATACATCTAAAGACATTGAGTACAAATCATTAGGCAAAATTAAAGCATACAAGCTTAGCTTTATAAAGACACAAAATTGAAATCATTGCCCTTCATGGAACATAAAAAAACAAACCGTACACCAAATTCCGCGAATTCACCCGTTTGCGTTATCACTACTTGCACCCTTACCAGCAGGTATAAAAAGGTCAGTTTTTTTGGAATTTTAATCAGTTGCGTACCAAAGTTCAACGTGATAACATCTCTACTGGAAGCATACGCATTTACTGGAAAAATATGGATACCACCCTCACAGAAGCCGGCATTAATCAAAGTGAAGTTGCTCGACGGTTAAATTTGAGCCGCGATTCTGTTCGTCGAGTATACCAGAGGTTCCAAGAGACCGGTGGATCCGATCAGGAACTGGCCGGCGACGCAGAACATCAGAGCGTGATGACCGGTTTCTTGTGACAAGGTCTTTGAGAAATCGGCAACTAAACGCGGTTCAACTGGGACAACAGCTTCGAGAAGTTTGGAATGTCAGTATAAGTCGGTGGACAGTGAGAAGAAGACTAGGTGAAGCAGGACTGACTTTACATCGCCCAGCAAATGGTCCCAAATTGACCACAGCTCACCGACAAGCCCGGCTACAATTTGCCAGGGAACACTTGCATTGGACGTATGACCAATGGCACACTGTTATGTTCTCTGATGAGTGCAGAATGACTTTGCATGGTCATGATGGACGCTCTAGAGTCTACAGAAGGTCATCAGAACGATTTTCACAATGCTGCATAAGCGAACGTGTAGCTTTTGGAGGTGGATCGTGTATGTTTTGGGGTGGCATAATGTTGGATACCAAAACTGACATTGTTTTCATCACTGGGGCGAATACCGGCCCGAGATCGAGAGGGTTGACGGCTGCACGATACGCCGAAGAAGTGCTCGAAGGACATGTGAGACCGCTCGCATGGCTTATGGGAGAAGACTTCATCTTAATGAATGACAACGCCAGACCGCATGTCGCTAGAACAGTTTGCGAGTACATGGAAGACGTTGGAATCACCGCGATGGAATGGCCAGCTCGTAGTCCTGATTTCAATCCGATCGAGCATGTCTGGGACGAGCTAAAAAGAAGAGTTCGAGCACGAAGCCCTGCTCTTACGTGCCTCCAAGAGCTTCAACTCGCCATTGAAGAGGAGTGGAATGCTATACCACAAGATTTCATGGTGAAATTAATACGGTCCATGAAAAAGCGATTAAGAGCTGTGATTAAGGCTAAGGGAGGGAATACACCTTATTAATAAACAATTTGATCAAGAATTTTGAGTTTGATTATCATTCTTCCTTAAGCAAAATTGGTAAATTTTACCTGTATGTTGGACTTTGTGCCCTAAAACCCCTTATGGGTATTTTTTTACATTGTATTTGGTATCATTAGCAAGGTACTGAAGTAAACTTTCAATTAATGTATTTTTTTTTTTCAATATTTATTCACATTCATGAAAAAAACTGCCTTAACCAAAAAAAATAAGGTGTGCGATTTTATTGCTCTCAAGTGTAGTTATACATAAACTCATACTAATAATGGTTTAATTTTTAACAAACGTTCACTGGACTCTGTATGATTGTCATATTTGCTAAATCTGTCGTAGCTCATTCTTTTCGGAAATATCGAAGCTTGCAATAATTCGTCGGGTGTCCATTGAACTTTTAGGGGATTGACCCATTAGAATCAACAGGCTGAACATTTTTTGGATTTTTTGTAGTCTTGGAATTTTTCCTCATTCTGTTTGTGATAGCGATTAGTTTCTTCTATCATAATTTTATATAAATTATGACTCTCTAAACTAACTAGAGGCTGCCTTCCTACTTCATCAAGCGAATCTTCTTTTTTCATCATTGCAGGCGTCCCCCGTGACTCCAATGCTGCTTGGGTAAAGAGTTTCTTTAAACGCAAATTTTCCATTGTTTTGACCAGATGTTCAAAAATTTCATCACCCGGAAATCGTCGTGATAGGCATTCCCAGCAAATACGCCTGGCTCTTCGATAGTACCTCCAATCAAGCTCTTAGTTTCGGTAATATTCGAATTTCTAAATTTAAATCAAATTCTGTCAAATTTAACACTAATCTACCGTTTTCTCATACTAATAATAATCCTAAACCCATTCTTAATGTTAAACAGATATCCAACCCCAATCCTACCCTTAGTTCTAATTCCAACCCCAACCCTACCTCTAATTCTAAGTCTAACCCTAGCAATAATGCTAAATCTAAGTCTAATCCTAGTAATAATACTAAATCTAAGTCTAACCCCACTAATCATGGTATACCTAAGTCCAATTCTTTTAAGTCCTCTTCCTCTGCTAACCCCTGCAATAACACTAAACCTGAGTCTATTTCTGTTTCTGCCGCTAATCCCAACTCCAACTGGCAGTACAAGGCCAGCCTCTTCCCTAACTTTAACTTCTCCACCCCACCCAAATACCCTAATTTCCTCAAATTCCATATCTTGGTTCCTTCACAACCAGTCATTCCGCTCCCCTCCCCCCTTCCTCCCTCTTCGTCCTTTTCTTCCGTGTGCCCACCTCCCGGCAATCCGGACCCCCTCCCTTCCATTCCCCCCACCAGACCTTCATTCATTGACCCTCTCCTCCCCCCTATTGTCAAACTCACCATGCGATCTGCTGAATCCACCGAAGGTCGCTATCTGTTGTCCCGCTTTCGTGACCACAGAATCTATGACAACGTCCGCCTCCTTCTTGCCTACCTTCATGACAAGCCAGACTCCGTCTGCATTGACGGTAAAACTAAAACCAATGTGCTTGTTTCAATTCACCAGGAAGGCCTCCCCACTGACTTGTCCACCCTTCGTGAGCTGTTCACAAATGATTTCTACGCACAATAAAACACGGATTTAATTTCACAAATAATATCTTTATTTACCCGATTACAGTTTGCAATTTTGCCTATATTAAGGGTATTTACAACTTAAAACACTCTTTATCAACGCGCTCTGAGTTTCACAATTTTACCTAAGTTTAGGGATTTTATAAATTAAAACACTCTTTCGACTAGGCAACCTCCCCCGTTTAACTCTATGCACGAACTGCCTGATCGAAGGAAATCGATCGAAAAAGAAAGTTATGAAAAGTAAGTATCAGAACTGTTTACGCATGCATTCTTGAAATTAAGTGCTTTGGAAGGAAAGTCGGTGCATTGTTCCCGATTTGTTTTATTAAATAAGCACTTTGGGGTTTATTGCCTCTCGAGGGCGTCGTGAAAGGCAAAGAAAGAAAGTGCATTGTTCTTAATCTGTGCTGAACTGTTTACGCATGCATCTTTGCAATTAAGTGGTTCAGAAAGAAAGTCGGTGCATTGTTCCCGATTTGTTTTATTAAATAAGCACTTTGGGGTTTATTGCCTCTCGAGGGCGTCGTGAAAGGCAAAGAAAGAAAGTATATTGTTCTTGATTTGCGCTGAACTGTTTACGCATGCGTTTGAGTTCTTGGGGATGTCGTAATAAAGTGGAATTGGGAATTTATGCTCTGTGGCTAGATTATTACCCTATGCTGGGGTGAAGAAATTGGGGAGACAGTTGTAACACCCCCACCGTTAGAATGAGGCTCCGACGAAATTATTGGGAAAGAAATTCTCGGGTAGAGGTTGCCTTTTCTTTTAAAATAAAAGAATATAATTATTAGAGATATTAAAATACATACGATTAAGGTATCTGTACCAAAGCTGACTATGTTGCTATTTCCTGTTTTAAACATAAGTTCCTTAATGCTACTTTCACTATTTAATTGTTTCAAGTACAATTCTTCTAGTTCAATTTCGGGTATGTCTTGTACATATTCTCTGATTTTTGTTACGAAATTAGGTAGCACTAGGTTGTCATAAACTTTATAATTTGTGTTTGCAAAGCTGTAGTTTCCTATTTCTATATGACAATCTTCGAATTTTATTAGGAAATGTCCACTAAGGCTAAGGTTAGCTTTGTTACAATTTTGTGTAATGCTTAGATTATTTATATTTTTTAGTACAATTATGCCTGTTGTGATTTCTTTTATTTCTTGCTTTACAGAATTTTTCATCTTACAATAAGCTTCCTTAAATTTTACTATATTGGTAGTACAATTGTCATTTATTTCTATTAGATTCTTTTTCAAATTTTCTCTTACGTTAGTTCTATAAACTTTGTTATTAAGATCTACTAGTATTACATTTTCTTCTAACGAGACTGATTTATTTTGGCTATTAGGAATGGGTTCAATTAATATTTTGGACAGGGGATGTTGGGAGTAATTAGGTATTAATAGGACTATTATTATTTCATTGTTTTGAAGTCTGATTGCAATTTTTATGTTCTGGTAACTATCAAAATCTTTTACAAGGCTCCGTTCCGATTTAGTTAAGATGTCTTTAGAGAGAATACCTAGTTTGCTCGAAAAGATAACCTGCTCTATATCTTCTACATGATTACGAAGAAGAGTTATATCGTTGTTAATTTGATATATTTGTCGTATGTAGTCAACCTCGTCTTCAAGAGTTAAAATTTTGTTCTGTATTGTTTTAGTTATTGTGTTTAAATAATTTTGTGTGGTATTTTGTTGTTGTTTTGTCAAGTTTGTTAATGCCATTGAGATAAAAAGTAGGATGGTAATTAGTCCCATTTCCTGAAATCAGGTTTGTGAATTAGTGCGTATTGTTTGTCTAGTATTTCTTGATTTAGGTTTCGGTTTAATTGTAGGGTTATTTCTGTCTTGGTATTTTTTCTTTTTCCTTACGTGCGTCTTATAATATTTCAGTCCGTTGTTAATGTCTGTCAAGTGTTCGTCGTCTAGTTTGCTTGCTACTATTTTCCTATATTTTGCATGATTTTTTCCTCCTCTGATTTCCTTAATGTAATTCGGGCCTGAATCTAGTTCTACCTCATCTCTGTGTTTGTTAAGTCTATTAATACTTCTTTCTTTAGTTTGGACTATCCTATCATGAATTGCTTTATACTCATTTTCCGCGATTTTTCCTGTCACGAAATCTATTGGCTTTTTATCAGTTGTACTGTGAATAGTGTTATTATAAAACCCTATAATTTTGAGAATCTTTTCTTCGACAGAATCAGAGTCATTGTCGGTGCTGTGTCTAAGGAGACGAAGATGTTCGTTAATAGTGTTATGGAGGCGTTCTATGTCAGCGTTAGAAGTGTGGTTGCTGTTGGAAGTATAGTGTATATCAATTCCTAGGTTGTTGAGGAATTCGCGAATGGGGAGAGCTTTGAACCCTAATTCGTTGTCTACTATTATTTTTTTTACCTTTCCGTAGGAGCTAAAATATTGCATTAGGCCTCGCTTAAATTCAATCCAAGTACGGCCAGTTATTTTAATAGCTTGAGCGAGTTTACTGAACTTATCAATTACTGTCATGAAGAGTTGTTTTCCTAAGCTGTAAAAAACGTCAATGTGAATAATTTCATTAGGTCGCTCAGGGGTTTCTGTGATTTTGTATGCTACTTTTAGAGGTTTCCGTTCATATTTTTCAAGGCTACATATTTCACAATTATTTATGAATTGAGTAACTCTGATCTTTAGTTTGGGGTTATAAACTTTAGTTTTCATTTCTTTGAAAACTTCTTCTATCCCGCGGTGGTTATTAGTAAGATGTTCTTTTTCTATGAGCTCAGCTAACTTTCCCTCATCTTCTATATCTTCTAATTGTGTAGTGCATCTTATTATGCGGAAATTTTTATTGTTGCGACATAGACTGTTATAGACCGAACATAGTGGAATATAAAATTCATCTTCTATAATAACTGCATTAAGCTGGTTTGGGTTAAAATGGTTCCTTAAAAGGACTAGCGCAGAATCTTCGTCTAGGTCTTTCGTGTAAATAATTTTCCTATTGTTTTTAAAAGATTTTGAAGTTTTTATTCTCATAGAACCTGAGTTTGTTTTCTTTATTATTATTTGGTTTTTGAATGTGTTTATGGGGGATTGACTTACCGGAATGGAGTTTCTATCTTGGTTTTCTACCCCAGTCAGGTTCATTTCTGCTATTTCTATTCTAGATAATGCGTCTGCATTACCATTTTTTGCTCCCTTTTTATATATTATAGTGTAGTCGTATTCAGACAATCTCAATCTCCAGCGGACCAATTTCGAATTGGGTTCTCTTATCGAGAATAACCAAGTCAGTGGTCTATGGTCTGTTTCTATTTTAAATTTTCGCCCAAAGAGATATGGTCGGAAGTACTTAGTTGCCCAGATGATTGCTAACAGCTCCTTTTCAATCGTACTGTAATTTATTTCGTGATCATTTAATGTACGGCTTGCGTAGCAAATTGGGTGTCCCTCCTGAGAAAGTACTGCGCCTAATGCATACTGGCTAGCGTCTGTGGTTAAAACAAATTCTTTGCTAAGGTCGGGATAGCGTAAAATGGGTTCATTAATTAATAACCTCTTTAAGGTTTCGAAACTTTATTTCGACCTTTACGTCCTTCTTTAAGTATCTGGTCATGGGTTTGGAAATTTTTGAATAATCTTTAATAAATTTTCTATAATAGCCTGTTAGCCCTAAAAACTGTTTGATTTGTTTGTTAGTTTTTGGTATTGGGAAATTTTTTACGCATTCTATTTTCTTTGGGTTAGGTTTAATTCCTTCGGGGGTCACGATATGTCCCAGAAACTCTGTTTCTCTCTTTAAGAATTCAGATTTGTCCATTTGAATTTTAAGGTTGGCTTCCTTTAATTTTTCGAATATCTTTTGTAGCGATTCTATATGTTCCTGTAGGGAGGTCGAGAAAACAATTATATCGTCCATATAGACGAGACATATTTTGTTTATGAATTCTTTCAATACGTTATTCATAAGCCTCTGAAAAGTTGCGGGCGCCGTTTTCAATCCAAAGGGCATACGCAAAAATTCGTAATGCCCGTTTTCCACGCTGAAAGCTGTTTTATGGATATCGTTCTCGTCGATCTCGATTTGATGAAAACCCTTCGCTAGGTCAAGAGTGCTGAAATACTGGCATCTGCCCAGTTTTTCAAGAATTTCATCGATAACCGGAATGGGATATTTGTCGTCAATAGTAACTTCGTTTAACTTACGGTAATCAATTACCAATCTCCATTTAGTTCTCCCACTGGCATCTGCCTTCTTAGGCACAATCCAGACTGGGGCTGAGTAAGGAGAGTTACTATGGCGTATAATACCGTTGTCGAGCATCTCTTTGATCTGTTTCTCGACTTCGGCCTTATGTATATACGGGTATCGGTAAGTTTTACATTGGATGGGTATGTCATTTATGGTTCGGATTCTATGTTTTATAGCGTTTGTAAATGTTAACTTTGAATCGTCCATGTAACAAACTTCCTGATATCTTTTCACCAGCTTGACTAGTTTAGCACTTTCTTCGGAATTAAGGTGTTTAGTTCTTAATTGTTCAATAAGAGGTTTTATTTCCTTGTTTTCTATGATATTAAAATTCTGGTGATCCACCTTCTCTACGTTCACCGGTCCGAGGGTCACCTTGATGGGATCATTCTTTGACAATTGAGCCTTAGTGAGTATCTTGAAATTTTCCACGTTATATATTCCCTCCTTTATTATGAATGAACCGTTTGTATTACGCATCTCATTGAGGTATCCCAAGCCATCTTCCTGTAGTACTGGGAGAGCAATTTCATACTCCCCTTTTTCTGTAAAGTGGTGCACAATTTTTTCGTCTGAGTTGAAATATAATCTAACTTTCTTATCCCCTGCAGTTAAATAATTCGTTCCATAATCTATATTGACTTTAAGCGGCAAGAGGATATTATTTCCTAATAATCCATCAAATTCTGTGTGAAATTTACATATTAACATTTCGATTTTTTCAGACGGTTTCCCTAATTCTTCGAAAAGTGGGAAATTGGCTTTTTCTTTTATTTCTACCGCGTGGCTCAAAGTTTTTAGTTTTAGTGGTTTTTCGAGTTTACTTATCCATTTGGGGTTACATAGGTTAGGATTTATAATAGAATGGGTTGCACCTGTATCTATGAGAAATTTCAATGGAACTGTTTTTGATTTTACCACTATATAGGGTAAGTTTCGATTGAGGCAGGCGACTGAAAATTTTGTGAGTCGGAATTAAGCGTCTCGCTTTGATTAGCGTGTATCATGTCCACTTCCATAGGTTCCGGTCTTGTGTTATTGTTGTTATTGCTATTATTATTAGTGTAATTATTATTATTAGCGCGAGGGTAGTTGTAATTATTGTGATTCTGAGTTGTGTTGTTATAGTTGTTACGGGCATTATTATAATTATTGTTATCAGAGTTCCGATTGTTCGGATTGTTATAATTATTATAATTGAAGTTTCGTCTTTGATTAAAATTTTGGTTAAAGTTACTTCTGTTTACTGCCTGTTGGTTTGTGTTTGATCCAGAAGGAGTGCCAAAACTATGGTTGTTAGTATTGTTAAAAGGTAAGTTTGGTTGGGGTTGAAAGTGATGTCTATTTTGGGTATTTCTAGTCTGCAATTCATTATTAAAATTTGCGCTCCTGTTCCCACTCCGATTAGGTCTCGATGTACCATAATTTTTCGGATTTTGGGGGTGAGAACTGTGATAGGCATATCCTGACTCATAGAGTATATTTAAAGCTGTTTCTCAGTCTTTAGGATCGCGGCAGTATAATATGGACTTCATGGGCTCCGGTAATTTCTTTTTGAATACTTCCAAGGCTGATTTTATATTTGCTTTAATTAGCTGTTCTAAGTTTTCCTCATTTTTATACTCATTTTTCGTTTTTACGTTTAATCTTCTTAGTATTTCTTTAATTTCGTTATACATCGCTAAACTGTTTGTGCGGAATGTTACGCTTCTTAAATCTTCAAATAATTGATCAACTGATTTTCTGTCACCGAAATTATGGTTAAGTAAATTTTTTATGTCCGTCCAAGCAGTTATTTCATAGTTTATATCTATTACCTCGCGTGCCCTACCGACGAGTTTTGATTTAATTATATCACAGAAGACGAGCTGTGCGGTTTCGTTATAAGTTATAAGCAAAGGATGTATTCTCTCTATTAAGTCTATAAAGTTTTGTAGTTTATTGTAATTGCCATCAAACTCCGGCAGTCTAGACAAGTATTTTAATGGGTCAATAGTTAGGGATGCCATTCTAGGGTAATTTTGTGCAAGTGGATCTAGGGAATTTACACGTTCTTGGATATTATTCAATGTAGATCTAAAATTATCAGCTAAGTTTCCTAATTCTGTGTTGTCTCCTAAGTTCCTATTGTTCATAATCCTAGCCTTAATCTATTCATCACCTACTTGGATGGCTGGTTTGGGTTTATGTCCTGATTGATGAGTATAGATGATCGGGTTGGGTCCTCTCCTTCCTGGGCTGGGCTGGCTCCTTTTGCGTATTTCCTCTTCTGCGGGTTGGATGCTGGGTGTTTCCTTGGTCAGATCTTTCTTTCCTCGGTGAGTTCGTGCTGAGCCCTCCTTGTTCTTGTACCGGGAGTCGTGCAAACTGTGTCACTTTCTTTGTACAGGGGGTTGTGCAAAACTGGATCACTAGCGCGGGGTATCACACAAGCTTAAAAGGTTGCGCGGAGTATCACACACGCTTATTATTTAACGAACAATTCGCTACCGGGTTATGCTGTTCAATGTTTCACTGATCTTTCAGTGAAGTACATATGCGTAAATCCGTAATTTCGGTACGCGTTAAGCATTAATATGCACGTTTGCGCGGGGTATCACACACGCTTGTTATTATTGAATCGAACAATTCGCTACCGGGTTTTGGTTTTCGTAGTTTCACTGATCTTTCAGTGAAATATGTGCGTAAATCTATAACTTCGGTACGCGTTAAGCATTAATATGCACGGAATCGATCTTTTCGATAACTCGCGTATCCTACCGACTGCGCCACAAATGATTTCTACGCACAATAAAACACGGATTTAATTTCACAAATAATATCTTTATTTACCCGATTACAGTTTGCAATTTTGCCTATATTAAGGGTATTTACAACTTAAAACACTCTTTATCAACGCGCTCTGAGTTTCACAATTTTACCTAAGTTTAGGGATTTTATAAATTAAAACACTCTTTCGACTAGGCAACCTCCCCCGTTTAACTCTATGCACGAACTGCCTGATCGAAGGAAATCGATCGAAAAAGAAAGTTATGAAAAGTAAGTATCAGAACTGTTTACGCATGCATTCTTGAAATTAAGTGCTTTGGAAGGAAAGTCGGTGCATTGTTCCCGATTTGTTTTATTAAATAAGCACTTTGGGGTTTATTGCCTCTCGAGGGCGTCGTGAAAGGCAAAGAAAGAAAGTGCATTGTTCTTAATCTGTGCTGAACTGTTTACGCATGCATCTTTGCAATTAAGTGGTTCAGAAAGAAAGTCGGTGCATTGTTCCCGATTTGTTTTATTAAATAAGCACTTTGGGGTTTATTGCCTCTCGAGGGCGTCGTGAAAGGCAAAGAAAGAAAGTATATTGTTCTTGATTTGCGCTGAACTGTTTACGCATGCGTTTGAGTTCTTGGGGATGTCGTAATAAAGTGGAATTGGGAATTTATGCTCTGTGGCTAGATTATTACCCTATGCTGGGGTGAAGAAATTGGGGAGACAGTTGTAACACTGTTCCTCAAGTTTCATGCCGAATTCGGTATCTCCCCTGATAAGGTCTCCTCTGATCTTACCACTTTTGCCGCCTACGTCGTCAGCTCTCGGCGTATCTCCCACCTCCAAAGAGCCCGGAACGATCACAAATCTTACTTTAGTTCCTAACCCGACTGGCTCTGGCTTTTCTATTCCTCCCCTTCCCCTGGGCAAAATTGTCCAAAACCGTCTGCGCTAACCGACAAATTTCTGTACGTCCTCTGTATGTACATTCGCCCCTCCCAACCGCTTGAGGCTTTCCAACTTGCCACCGATTCGATCGACTCTATCTTCTCCTCGCTAGGGCCCAACGATGAAGTCGTTGTTCTTGGCGACTTCAATTTCCCCCACCTGGAATAGCTTCGATCTGACGACGACCTTCACTTTATCCCCACCATCATCCTCTCCGACAAGGAAACCATTTTTGTCGACCGCCTTTTCGACTCTGGTCTTTTCCAAATTAGTGGCATTACCAACAATCTTGGCAGACAAGTCGACCTCGTCTTCTCCTCTGACCCGGTGAACTCGGTTGTCTCTCAGAGCCCTCATCTTCTATCTACTCTTGACCAGTACTACCCTCCACTCTTTCTCTCTGTTGGCCTTGTCCCCCCACTTCGTCACACCACTTCTGAGACCTCTTACCACTTCAATTTCCGCCGTGGTGACTTCGACAAGTTGAACCACCTTCTCTCTTAATCGTCCCTTCTTTCCCTCGCCGAATCGAAACTTCTGATGCCCTCGACGTCTTTTATAGCGAACTCTTCGCGTGCCTGACCCAATCTTTTCCTTATCAACCTCGTAGAGATTATGCCTCTTCCCCCCCTTGGTATAATAAAGAAATTCGTTCCCTTCGGAATAGAAGGAACAAACTTTGGCAATCCTACCTCCTATCTCGTCCCACCTCCGACCTCTCCAATTACCTCTCGGCGGCTTCCCTCTTTTCCGCACGTAGCGAATTCCTCATATATCGACTACCTTAATCACATGCAGTCAACCCTCGTCTCCGATCCCAAACGCTTTTATCAATTCATTAGCTTAAAAAAGAAGTCCAGTGGTTACCCTTCTACCCTTAAACTAAATGATACTTTTTCCTCTGACCCCTTTACAATAGCTAATCTCTTTGTTCACCACTTCAGTCAGTCTTTTAGCGAGCACTCATCAGAGCCCGACTCTAGCTATTTCCACTATTTGGAGTCGCGTCCTCAGACCTCCCTTGCGTCCATCAACATTGACCCTTTAATGGTTTCTTCCGCCATTGCCGCCCTCCCTGCCGATCATAACCCTGGCCCGGACGGTATCCCTGCTATTATCCTTAAAGAGTGTGCCCAACACCTGGTCGGTCCCCTTTCCTCTATTTTTCAACTCTCCATGTCCCAGGGCGTTTTCCCTGTCCGGTGGAAGGATTGTTTTATTATCCCCATCCATAAAAAGGGCTATAAGAGTGTGATATCCAATTACCGCCCTATTTCTAAACTCTCCACTATTCCTAAACTCTTCGAAAGCATCGTTTATGATTGCTTGTTCTTTCACTGCAAACCCATCTTTTCCCCATCCCACCACGGTTTCCTTAAAGGCAGATCGACTACCACTAACCTCACCGACTTCATCTCCAAAACTCTTTGTGCCCTTGAAAAAGGCGACGAGGTTGACGTCATCGCTACTGACTTCAGCAAGGCGTTTGACAAAATCTCACACAAATTAATTCTCTTCAAGCTTCACTCCCTTGGCTTCAATCGGCTCTTTTCTTCCTGGATTAAGTCCTACCTTGAACACCGCCAGTATTGTGTCCTTTTCTGCTCCTCCTCTTCCAACTCTTTCGTGGCCAACTCGGGGGTCCCTCAGGGTAGCCACTTAGATCCGTTGCTTTTCATTCTGGCCATTAATGACGTCGAATGTGTTATCAAGCACTCTGACCTGTCCATCTACGCCGACGACATGAAAATCTCTAAACGGATATCCTCCGCCTCGGACCCTCGCCTGCTTCAAGAAGATCTCGATAATTTTGGCATCTGATGCATAAAAAACTCTCTTGAGCTCAACACCTCCCGCAGACGCCCCTCTTTCCCTCCTAGAGTATATCTCTTGTCTGGCGAACCTATCCCCTCCGTTTCCTCTATTCGCGATCTAGGTGTCATCTGCGATAATGAACTTAACTTTCGCGAACACATTAACAGTTTGATTGCCAGAGCCAACTCCGCGCTAGGCTTCGTTAAGCTGTGGTCTAAGGAGTTCCTTAACCCGTACGTCGCCAAATCCCTCTTCGTTACCTTCGTTAGGCCTCTCCTGGAATACGCTAGCCAAGTTTGGTCTCCTTACAAATCTACTAGCATCAACAGGATTGAGTCTGTACAACGCAGGTTCCTTCGTTTTGCTCTACGTGAGCTCCCCTGGTCTGACACTCAAAACCTTCCGCCCTATGTTAACCGCATTCGGCTTATTAACTTGCAGCCTCTATGGAAGCGGCGGGACCTTGCCGATATCACATTCGTTCATCAACTGCTAATCGGTGAGATTGACTGTCCTTCTCTACTTGAGCGGATCCCTATCTACACCAGTCTCCATAACCTCCGCTCGGCCCCTCTCTTTCGCCCTCCCTACCATCGCACCAACTACGGTCTTTCTGAGCCCCTCACTAGAATGCTTCGTAGAGCCAACTCCTTCCCTTCCTTCGACTTTCACCTTAGTAAAAAATCTCAGGCACCACCTAAATAGTCTCCCCTAATCTGCCTTGTCCTCTATTTTCTTTATTCTCCACCCTACACTAGCTCGTCCCTTCTCCCCCTTCCTTCAATTTTTATTTCAGTTTATAGTTTTATTTTAGTGTTAATTTTTATTTTATATTGTAGCTTGTATTAAGCGAAAAATAAATAAATATAGTCAATAAACCGATTCAAGGAATCACTGACACTATTGTTTTTGTTTGGGAAAATATTTAAACCCGATCGATCCAAAAACGATTCAATTACAGGTGAATTGTCTATTTCAGTCCATTGTTCAATAATCTCCTTACCATCGTCTTTGATAATGCGAGGATCGCGCAATGTATAGACAAGAGTAACAAAAATAAGACAGCACTCAAGTAGAAAAAGTAAGCACCGTACCACAGCAGCCTAATCAACTGTGTATCATGGAGACATTATCCACACCACTACCAAAAATACAATTCAAGATTAGTAGCTGCAATACGAATATAGAAAGGATGGAAATTAAGAATAAAAAATAATATAATATATAAGCGGTACCTAAATATGGAATAAAACCAATGAGTAGAACCAGCATTAGTACAGGCATTTGAAATGCGATCATATATAAATAAATATAAATAAAAATTAGACCAAAAATCTGAAACTTTCTGCAGAAAATCAATTATTTAATTTTATTAATATGACCGCATTTAAAAACCAAGCTAAGATAATGTTAGAAAATATAAACATTGAAATATATGAACCACCATGACACGTAACAGACAAAACAGAAATACAGGAGATACTGTATAATTTCCATTTAACTTCTACAGGTGGACATCTAGAACAATCTATGGTAGAATGCTCAACAAGTTTAAAGATCTGCATATATGGAGTAAAATGAGAAAGACAATAGCGAAGTATGTAAAGAGTTGTGAACTACGTGCGAAAAACAAACACAAAAAACATAACATAAGGAGGCCATGCAAATTACCACCGATCTCTAAAAGTGTTTGATGTAGTATCTGCGTACATTTACCAAAACAGCTAATGGTAACAAATATGCCGTAACAATGTAATGTGATTTGAGTAAATACGTCACAATGATCCCAACCAAAGAAGACAAAGAAGAGACAAAGAAGCAAATACTATTGCCCAAGCAATAATTAATTTTTGCTATAAATTTGTACTTACATATGGCCCAATGCGAAAAATTCAAACGGATCTAGGAATAGAGTTCAAAAAGCAAATTTTTACTGAAATAAGCAACATCTTAAAAATTAAAAAAAAAATTTTGCAATTGCTGCGCATTCAGAAACAATAGGAGCTTTAGAAGAAAATCATATTAGTTACTAAAGTGGAGAGACAGGCTTAGCGGCTACTCCGGCAAGCGTACCTCTCTAGGAAGCTACACTTCGAGGAAATGGTATTTTCTACTGGCTGACCCCCCCAATATCACAGTATGATATACTGAATTTAAATGCGGTTGTACAAACACCGATGATGCTGAATGTTCTGATCGCCCAAAATCGGCAGTTGTTCCGGAAAAATGTCCACAAAATAGTTTTGGAAGACAGTAAAGTGGTGTTGCGCGAGATAGCTGACACCTTAACCATTTAGTACCAAGCGGCCCGATCGCGCTGTTGAGATTTTATGTCGAGAAAACCCAGCACATTTCGAACATTGTGGACAAGTAATGGTGCGTTACCGATTGTCGAAGCGCGCTCAGATTTACTGAAGCAAGTACATCACACAGCTCCTTTTAATGTAAATAGTACATTTTACAATAGGTAGGTAATACTATAATAATGCAATAATAGTCATTTCATACTCATTTAGAGAAAGCGCGGTTTCGCTGTTTGGGATTCTTCGACGGTGTTTTTTCAATACCCCTGGGACTCAAACGGTTAAGCCTTGTGTTAATGTCCAACTTTATTGTCACGGTTTAGTACTCGGATACCCATTTTTTAAAAATTTCTTAAATTTTTTAAAATTTAAATAAAAGAAAAAGTGTTTTTAATTTTTTTTTTTAAATATACATTGCTATTGAGTATCTATGTAAGTTGTTTTAAGAGTTTTAGGTAGTCGGGTGAACCGGGTTAAAAAAATAAAAAGGAAATTTAAAATTTAAAAAATAAAAAATAGAAAATAAAACATGAAAAATAAAAAATAAAAAATAAAAAATAAAAAATAAAAAATGAAAAATAAAAAATAAAAAATGAAAAATAAAAAATAATAAATAAAAAATAAAAAATTAAAAAAAAATAAAAAATGAAAAATAAAATATAAAAGATAAAAAATAAAAAATAAAAAAAAATTAAAAAATAAAAAATGAAAATTAAAAAATAAAAAAAAATAAAAAATAAAAAAATAAAAATAAAAAAAAAAAATAAAAAATAAAAAATTACTTAAATTCACCCAGGTATCCGGGTATTAACACAAGAGTTAAGGATATCAGGAGGTAGTGACTTTATAATTTTACGTGAAAGCAAGTGTGAATTGCTTTCGAAGTGGGTGCTTTTGTTTTTGCTCACACCGGACCAGAGCACTCTTTGGAGCGAAATACGACGGCATGTGACAACGGATGAAACATGGATCTACTATTATACACTTGAATCAAAAAGATCGTCAGCTGAGTGGACAGCAGCCTGTTCAAGCCGTCCAAAATGTCCAGGGAAAGAAATTTGGTTCAAATGAAAAAGTGAGGCCTATTTTGAGAGCAAAGACAATTCGCTCTACAGAAAAGGCATCGGAAATTAGAGGAGCGTTCGAATGAATGTATCACTCTTGTAAGAAAATATTATTCAAACAAAAAATAGAATAGGGCACCTGATGTATTTTCTCCAGATACCTATATCTTTTGGATCATTGGATCTTAAGATTTGTTAATTAAAATTATACTACAGTAAGGTATAAATGAAATACAAGGCCAGTGAAGAATTTCTGTTACTCAACGCAACTCTATAATTTTATTTACATCTATTGGAAAGCTACTTTATAAGGTTGTATTTGATTTATTTATATACAGTTTCTAATAACGGCCTTTTCCTTTGCTCAATAGGCTTATACGCATGTTGATACACGCTAGCCAGCCGCCAATGTTCGGGATATCCGCCTTGTCCCGCACCTCCTTTGTAACTGGTAAAAGGAGGGACAAGGGTTTGTATACTGTAATTTTTCTTAGCGTAAGGATGCCGTGGCCTAGGTATTACAAGGACCTTTGTTGAACAATTGCTCGAGGTCATCGTGCTACATCCACTATCAAAACTTGTAATAGTACCAGACGAATTGCTTTTTGGTATTCCAGTCTTAAATGCAGTTTTATACATCTCTTTTTCCTTTGCTTCAGGATAAGGCTGTTGGGGAACTTCCTGACATAAACGAGTTACCTTCTTTTTTATTTTTTTCTCAAGATTTTTGTACTTTGGTCCATATTTACTACATGTATGTTCCTTTTTTCTTGATTGAATATCGTAATGTTTATCATTTTCCTTATGGGATATTTCACTTACTGCCATTTGAGATAGGTTTGGTGAGCTTTTGCAGCGTTTACGTTTTTCAGCTTCGGCACTTTGTCTTCTTGAGGAACTTCTTGATCTGTGCTGGACGTTATCTGGCATATTTGGAAAGTTGATTGGTGAGGTACCACAACTGCACTTTAAATCACTTTTGCTTTTTTGCATGAATCCGGTTTTCCTTTGCATTATGTCCTTATCGAAAAACCCTGGTTCTCCAAGCGTGTTGGTGAAGACACCTGCTGACCGCCCAGTGTCCACTCTCTCTGGTGTACGTGGAGTTTTTACAAGTGTAAAAACGGCTGGAGCAGCGGATCCGTTCGATCCATCAATATGTTTGGTACGCTTGGGTTCATCTTCTGGGTTAACGGGTCGAAAATCCCAACAAATAGCCAGGTCCATTGAACCCATTGGTTTATTGATGATTGACGTTTGTGGGCGATGCATGACTACATTTTTGGTAGGCTTCGGCACAACACCACAAGTTTTTGGGCGATAAATCTTCATTTTTGTGCAATGAGTGGGACCTGCTTTATAGGTTTTAACTCCTACTCCGCTGGCTGTAGGCGGAATATCTAGAGCTAGTCCAGGAGCTGAATGACCTCGAACCTGCAACTTCCTAAAAGCTTGATCCACTACGCAATCCGGCAATGGTTGATGCTCTAAATTTTCCTGATGCATTTTTTTAGCTATTTGAAAGTTATAAATAGCAGGTATTACTGGAGATGGATCTCTTTCATTTGGCTTATCTGGAATTGATTTCATTGCTTTCATGTTTTCGAAGTTATCCTCAATACCATCACCAAGCACGTGCTCAGTTTTTTCACGTTTTTGTTTTTCTTCCTCGTTCAAAAGGGCGACTGTATCAATACATTTGTGTTTTTCGAGGTAGAGATCGTTTAGGTTATATTCGGGATCTTTCCCATGTTCTTTTTCATATTTTTGTTTTTCTAATAATCCCCGACTTTGATGTTGTTGCTTTGGAGATGTAAAATCACCAGGAGTGTAATCTAAATGAATAGGCTTTTAGAAATTAAAATAGGTTACTCATATGGATTTGAAGTCATAAAATTTTCAGGGAGGCGAAGGAAAGAGTCTTCAAATTTCATTCAAAGGCATTGGATCAGAATATTAACTAAAAAAGGATACGGGATATTAGGAAACATTATTCGATTTCATTGAACCAAGTACCTCTGTACCCTTATCGGCAGTGGTAGTTTTAGCTTGTTTCTCACAAGGGTAATCTTTAAAGGGAAACTTTTTACTTCTTGTAACCTACAATTAAATTCATGTAAATTATATAAAATATAAATTTCCATGTAACAGTACCCAGCGTTGAGATTCAATTAAATTCAACTTATTGATCTCATTAGCTTGATTTCTATTTATTCTATCTGGAAGCTGCCAAGTATTTTTGAAATCTGCCCATGGACTAGTTTTATTCCTGTAAATATAAATTATTTACAGAAAATACATATATATACACATGATTTTTCTAAAGTACCTTGAGACATGCTGCAGTAATCTTCCATTTTCGTTAGCTAGTGCTTTTACAGGCTTTGCTCTCGATTTCGTCTTTGCAGGGTACCACTTCGGTACTTCCCAATTGCGCAATTTATGTGGCTTAAAAACATTATCAAACTGTAAATATGAATAAAAATTTTTGTTTACCTCTTTAGGTTACTAGTATGGTATCTGTGCGAGTGAATTGAATTTCAATATTAATAGCAGTTAAATTGCTGTATATTTGCGATTACGATCGAGTTTAATATGTAAAAAAAAAATATAAAAATGTATCAACCATTTAAAACAAAAATATTTGAGTCATCAATGTTAATAGCGTAGATTTTCTTGGGTAATTTTGACTTTGCTTACCCATTTTTCATGATACAGTGCACATTTCACTACCTTTTATACGGCCAATTTTTCTTTAATTAAAAAGTATCTTTGCGCGGAGGCAAGCTGGCACTGGAGTATGTTAACTTTTAAAAATAACAACTTACTAGATGACAGTTGGTAAGAAGATTTTTGTTTACCTTTAATTATTATTATTTTTTTAGGTGTTTCTTTATTTTAAATATATCATGTGTAGTGAATAGTATTGTTTAATGACAAAGTTTTAAATTTTTTAAATAGCTACAATTATGCAATCAAACACAAAAGCGTACGAAATCTTACACAGGGTTTTTTTAGTAGCCATGCCAAAATGAGTAGGTTAAAAACTCTGGCCTAGAAAAACAAAACATTATATGGGCGAAGGTAGAAGCCCATTTTAACCGTTTGGGGGTTACGGGGTGATTCGTAAATTCCAATTTTTCATGGTATGGGCATTATTATTTTATTTTTTGATCAACACAACGCAGCGATGTCAAACTAACGCTAAAAATCTGCTATATCAATATTCTTTCCAAAGATGTCAACAATGTTGACCTACCACCACCTACTGCAGGTACATTCACTTCTGAAAGTGCCAAAAATGTTTTTCATTTTGTTAAAATGCGGACTTTTCTCACATTTTTTTCCGAAATTCATGTAATTAATATTCTTTTTTATTATTTTTATCGAATTGTGCATCTTATTACCTTTTCAACAAGGTGCAGCATGTCCAAGTAGAGTAAAAATATGAAAATTTATTCGTGGAAAACTTTTTCTTATAAATAAAAAAATAGAATTTTAAAGAAATTAACCTAAACTTAACCCCAATATATTCTTTGTTTAATTAAAAACCGATTTAAGTTAATGCTAATAGCTCACAAAAACTGCTTAAAATGTCCTCCGCAACTTGCGAGGCAAGCCAATAACTTTCTTCTACCAAAAGCGTATTGTAACCAGCCTCTCCCGTATTTTCGTCCCTGCAGTCCCAATTCTGCTAATTCCTCTCTGGTGTTAACAGAATTGACAAAACTTCATTCTTCATAAGAAAACTTCCAATGGAGTAAGATCTGGAAATCTAGCACACCACCTCGTCCAATCCAGCCCTTAGGAAATTGTTTATTTAATTTTACATTTACAATACTACAGTATGCGGTGGTGCTCCATCATTTTGGTAAAAAAATGACCTTATATTATCCAGAGAGTTATCTTTAATTAGTTTTGACAGTGTATTCTCCAAAAAATCCATATAAATTTGGCTACTAAGTAGTTACGGCAAAATGAATGGTATTATTATATGATTGCTGCTGATGGCAGCTCAAGCATTGACACTGACTTTATGCTGAATGATGATATCGCTATTGACCTTTATGGGTTAGTATCTGAAGGTATGAAAGCTGTGAAAGTTTGCGATACATTACGATTCATCCGCCCACCAAATTCGGTCTAGAAACGTCCTGTTCTCTATATCGCATTCCAGAAGTCAAGTGCAAAACTCCAATCTTCTCTCGGAATCTCCTTCCAGAGGCCCTTATTCTACCATATGATGATATAAAAGCAACCTTTATCCAAACTGTATATGAAGATACTTCTAATCATCTTACGACTTGTCTCGTACTTATTTTAGGGGTTTGCCTGGCGATGCTGATTATTTGCTTTTCGACGTCGGAAGAATCTTGCGAAGTTCCTCATCCCGGATCCGGCCTATTTGAAGTTACATTTCCGGTTTCTGTTAACCTCTGGAAAGTCCGCAAAAATACTCCTCTTTGGAATACCCGTCCATTTGGGAATTTTCTTTGGTATTCCCGATAGGCTCTCTTTCCTTTCTGTCGACTACACCATAAATGCAAATTATATCAGCGTATTCCTAAAAATTAAAACAGCCATTTTCTAATTATTTTAGTATATAACACACTCAAGTATGGTGTTAGAACCCGTCAAAACTCTGTATCCAGAACAGAACGAATTATGTTAACACCCAAGAAAACTTTCTTAGAACACAAATTTATTTTCCGACGCCGAAGCAATCTACACGCCGCGTCCGTTTCTTCTTTCCATTTTTAAAACTTATCTCTTGACTTGGTTTCGACTCAACTATCGACTCGTACCGACAGATCAAAGCTTCTTCCATACTTAACACGTCACCTAGGACACCGCTGCTGGTTCGGCAAAGTGCACTTGGTCGCAGCGTAGTCAATGGCAACTGTTGTTTAATGTGTTAAGTATATTATATTTTTTTTTTGGTTTTTTTTTTAATATTATTTTTATATTAATATATTTTTTGTTTGTTTTTTTTTTTTTAATAGAGTTTATATTTCTTCTTTTGCTCATATAAAACTTATATCTAAATGGTTTATACAAATTTACAATTATTTCTCTTATAAATAATTTTATTTATGCCGTTTATTTTCTGTAGTATACATTTTTATTCATGCATTTTTGTCTTTATATACATTTTTATTTATGTATTCATATCTTCTATATTATACACTTCCTATTTATGCATTTATTATTATTTTATAGAATTTTTTTTTAAAATTCCAATTGTTCTATACCTTTGCCTTTGTGCTTTTGACATTACATATTTATGTGCCTTTAGTTTTATGCACTTGTCTTTACACTTGCACTTTACATTGTTATATATGTAATCATCTTTATGCATTTGTTGTTTATTATTATTATTTAGTTTCGATTTTTAATACCATCGTATTAGTAAAATATTTATCAGTTAATTCCTATCAAATACAAAATTCAGTTCTATTATTACTTTTTTCTCTAAAAAATTGTGTTTTTGTTCTAGTAATTTCTGTATTGATGACGGGGTCAACTTGATCCTCATCGTTTTCGTCGTACGGAATTCGACACCTGTGCTAAAATTGTATTTACCTGGTTTATACATGATGTCGTAATCGTGTTCTGATAATATATGATGTAGTTTCTTTCCGCCCGGTTTGAAGACCTCTTAGCATAGGCGATTACTCATTACACCTTGTGAGAGAACTGCGCCTAAATCCTTCCCACTCACATTTGTTGTTAAAATGAATTGATTGAAGTTGGGGTATTTCAATAGCGGTGGAGTGGATAGGATAATTTTAAGTTCCTCAAAGGCCTACTCATATTTCAATTTTACCTGCTTTCTTAGAAGCTTATTTAATGTTTCCGCTATCCTCGAGAAATTAGGAATAAATTTATGTAGTTCAAGAGCCCTAGGAATGATTGCAGCTGCCGGACCGTCCTAGGGGTGGGACATCTTTGTACGCATTGTATCTTAGAGGGGTCCGGGTATACTCCCCTCGCGGTACAGATTACTATTACTACTACTACTTCCTTTCGAAAGAACTGACATACTTTCGGATGGAGTTTTAAGTTGTGCTCTTTTAATCTCTTAAAAACTTGTAAGAGATTTTCATTATGGTTCGCTAAGTTTTTTCCATAGACTACTACAATATATCGCCTAAGTATGTATCGTGTAGTATGTAGAAACAGCTTGTAACTCTGATAGGATGTAATTCATTATCCTTTGGAATATTGCCGGCGCTCCTGTTAAACCAAACGGCATTCGTTTAAATTTGTATTGTCACAAATTCGTGCTAAATGCCATTTCTGCACGATCCCCGGAACTCAGAACTTGGTGGTATCTACTGTCTAAGTCTAGTGCAGTAAAGTACCGAGTATGTTCTAGTTGGTCCAATATTTTTTCAATTCGGGGCACCGGAAATGCATCTTTAATAGTTCCCTCATTTAACTTCGTGAAATCCACTACCACGCGCTATCTCAATAGTGGAGAATTCCATGGATCATAAATCTCAGTTATAATGTCATTACCCAGTCTCTTACCTGTGTTTGTATTATTATCTTCTGGGCATTTGGTAGTCTATACATGTGCTAGTTGATCGCACCTTGTTTTTTGTTCAGGCGAGTTGAGTACATCAGTACTTCTGTGAAGGTTAATTTATCGCCTTCCAAATGAAATATTTATATCATTAAAATTGTCACACAATCTTTTTATGCTTTTCTCCTCTTTCTCATTTAAGTAGGGTTCTAACCATATCCGCACCGATAGTTTTCTTAACTTATTTCTTAAAAGTTTGTGGTTTTATTTCTTAATTTCTTTACTTTCCTTGAGAATCGCACTCAGGTGCCTCGTTTCGGTACTGCTTACCTGGTGTTCTGGTGTCGATTTATTTCCCAGATTCGTTATATGGAACTGATTTAGAGGCATCATTTTTATTTTCAATGGAATTAAAGTATTGCAACAACATTTAAACGTGAATTTAAATCTCCGATTGCTATTTTATTATTAACCGATTTGACTAAACAGTTGGCTAGAAATACCCCTTGGCATATCTCTTGTGATATGCAGAGCATCTCTTCCTCTATACTCGTACTTAGTTTTATTAGCTTTTCACAGCGCGCACTTAGTTTTATCAGCTTTTCCTCATTAAAATGTATCTCTTGCTCCGGCGCTGCATTGAGTTGATCAAAAGATAAAAATAAAATAGTGATGTGAATACCATGGAAATTAATGAATCGGCCTGTAACTCCCAAATAGTTGGGATTGCGTCATCCCCCCCTGCCACACAATTTTTTATTTATCTAGGTAAGATCTTCCAACCCACTTATTTTGGTATGCGCACAAAAAACATCATATATATTGTGCAAATATAAGGATATATGCATATAAATCTTGTAACGAAAAGTTCTATCGCTTCTATTAGCGTCAAGCCAATGAGTCCTACTTTGATAAAGATGACAACAAATTTATCTACATGATTATCAAAATCTGCTAACTTATGTGTGATGAACTGTGGATGAGCTGTAGAAATGCAGCGTACCAGGTGGTTCAATTCGCGAAAAAGTTGTGCGCGAATGGTATAAAACCAGCAAATATAATTTTCAGCATTGGGAAAAATAATATAACTATAACTATAATCAAGAGCATTATTTATGTTTAAAAAGAGCTACACCTTCTAATATACCAAATGTTCGTTTGATTGAAAAACATTGGGCAGTTATGAATGAAAATTAAGAAAAAAAAAAACAGGGAGGAAGCGTAAAAACTATGATGCGTTTAAAAGTAGTAAGACATTAGGTTCGAAAGCAACTAGCAATGAAGATTATGATATAAAAAATAGATTTTTCAGCAATAGAAGCATTCAAGAAATATACAATTAAAATTGTGAAGTGATCAAAATAAAATTTCATTAAAATCTGCAGTCGCATCACGGAATGTGATACGATACATTTTACGATGCGGTCTGTATTTACGATTATAAGCTAATTTCGTATCACAGAATACGATTTTGCGTTAATCGTAGTATTGCCATACGACAAATGTTAAATTTTTTCGTTAAGTGCAGGTAATGTTACAAATTTGACATTTAATTTTTTCGTTAAGTGCAGGAGATGTTACAAATTTTACAGTTTTTAAAAATATACATTACTGCATTGTATTTAAAGTTACAATATTACATAATGAGTTCTCTTGCTCTTGGAACAAATTCGGAATAGGGGAAAGTTGTCGATTTCAATGAAATTTGATAGGGACCATCCATTAAGTAAAACGAATCTGAAAGAATTTCTTAGCGGTCGGCTATAGCTTCCGTAATATTCCACTCTTAATTTTTGCATAATGTCAAAATTAAAAGTGGCCATTTCCATTGCAAAATTCTTTTATACATGCATAATTTCATTAAAAGGTGCTAAATTTCCTCACAGCTTACTACATTATGCATATTTTATCAGTTTTTGCACGGTCAATTTCTTTTTTCATTAAAAAATCTCCTTTCGCGCGGAGACGATAAATAAAATATTTAGCAAATTTTTTTTCAAAATCTCAATATCAACTGCTATAATACGTTTGAAGTTTGAAGTTTGGCTTTTGAGGTTATTTTAGACAGATAAAAATTCGGGTGGTCGTAAATTTATCCAATGTTTGTTTATCGTGGTCGATGAATACAAAATATCTTAGATAAAAATTACGTATACTGGTGAATACGGCTCTTATTGTTTATCTGTGAACCTGGATCCACTTTGATTGGATATTTCTTGACCTTCTTACTTCCTGAGTTATTTCACTATTTTGCCTTACAAGTTTTGCTTTCCTTTGAGCTCGTGTTGGTTGTCATAACAGTTTAGGATAATATTTGTTGTAATTTTAAGAAGACTGATTACTCAAAGTTGAATTAACTAATTGTGATTGGAAAAAAGTGTTTTTTGAATAAGATATCGACGTTGCCGTCGAGGCTTTTCATAAAAATAATAAGTAATCGCTTGTCTTTCTGTATGCGTACCTATGTCCAGGTGAATTAATGCTCGCTCGCGTCATCCTTAGCAATTCATTCAAGCATCTTAAAAATCTAAAGATCAGAAATGATTTTGTATTTCAGAGAGCGAGAATGATTTCTTTGTTATTTTTCGTCCATTCAAAGGACACATTTTGAATGTATTAATAATATGAAGACTATTTAATTGGCCAAGCCTGAGGTTATGGAGGTTATGTGTCTGGGCGCACTCAAACAATTGTATACCATCCAACAAATATATATATATTGGGCTTAAATAATAGGCGGGGTAAAGGGTTCAACGGCACTTACACGTTTGCTATACTATATGCCTATATGATATACCTTTGTAAGCCCATTTTTAGAATATGCTATTGCGTTTAGTCACTGTCAGTCAGTTCTATCAATCGCATTAAAGCCGTACAGCCACAATTTATCCGTTTTGCACTCCTTGGACTTCTATGGAATAATTCTCGACGCAAGGTCTCCAAACACTGTTTTCGCCTTTGATTATATACAGTGCAATATTGATTCTTCGGTTTCGTGGTATTCTTTTAACATTTTGATTCTTTGTCGCTCTCTATGAAACAAGATTTTCTCCACGTTCCCTCATATCGTACTAATTAAGGTCATAGGAAGCCTATCACATCAATGTTCCGTTGTTTTAATGAAAAGTTTGTTCGCGTGGATTTTTATTTGTCTACAAAATCTGTCATCGCGACTTTATATGTTGTCCCAGCTTCGAAATAAACCGACCTAGAACTAATAGGTACACATAACATAATTGTACAAATCTTTTTCAAAAAAAGAAAGAAATATATACAAATCAGATACTTGACGATTCCACTTACGACTATAACAAACAGTTATCATTTAGCAGCAACAAGTTATCCCAAATACACACAGATCGTAGATCTGTATCTCAAAAGGAGGACAATTTATAATTTAAAATCAAATCGCAGTAGTCGTTGTAAATGCAGGGCTATAAGACAGGAAATTTTCATTCTGATTCCGACTGTCTTCGGTGTAGGTGGTCGCTATGGTGGATACTAGTGACTACATACTGTTCGAATTGGAATCTAGGCAATTCCAACCAGCAAATACACCAAATGTAACTTGAAAGTTTTCACCGGAAATTATACTATTCAAATTACATGGAATTCCGATTCCAGAGATGATCAGATGCAAGTTTCCACCGAATTTCGGCACAATACACATATCATTGAAAATATTTTTTAGGTATTTACCAAAGAATATTGTTAATGCTACACTGCTTAGGGCCTATACAAAATAATAATTGACGGTTAAAAACGCTAAATTTTCTACTTTCAGACATAATAGAAGAAAAGAAAACTTTGTGAATTGTTTTAGTTTAGTATATTTTTTGATAAATTATATTAATTTTGTATATATCAGTAAATAATAGTGTTTTTTACGAAAACAAGCATGTTTTAAGCCGTAGATTCTAGATCCAACCTTTTTCAGTTAATTGAAACTCATATTATAGCTCTAAAAGACAAATAGCATAAATAATGCTACCGATAAGACGCTGTAACAATGTCATTCATCTTTTTCGTTAATTATTATAAGCTAGTAGTAATTGATGAAAGTATAAATAAATAAATAAATAAAATGTATACGTTATCGAAAATTCCAAAGTAGTTAAATGGAGATTTCTGTAACTCCCTAAGTATCGCGTAGGAAATGTAAAGAATAGGGAACACACGTGTTCTGGTTTTCGTAAACCTAAGCCGAGGGGAGTGACTGATTTGTCCAGTTTTTTTTATGCAACCTGCTCAAAATAACTTTTTTGACTGAATTGTAATCCTTAAACGTGATAAATGGTTCCCTGGAGGATGTGCACCCGTCGAACAAGTGCAAGACATCAACCCCAGACAATTGAAATGAGGGAACTACCCCGTTGTCAGCATGGTCAATTGTTCCGCCGGATGATAATGTCGGGAACCCTAATTGAGTTTAGAATCAATTTATATGGCAATTGATCGCCCTGAAGTGGCTACATCTACAAGACGAAGCTTGCGAATTATGTACAAATTGAGATGCACCTCACTTTCTATCTTTCTTTTGTTATAATGTACCCACGTGTGTAATTGGTGTGCAAATTTAATTAGGCATAAGTGATAATGACTCTGGCGCATGTTCACACTTTTGAATTGAATTATACTTAGTTTTGTAAAAAAAACAGCACAATTAAGTTTTAGTTAAATTCCAAACAACGATTTTTAATCGTGTAAAAAGAAGTTCACTCATTTTAAAATATTTTCTTAATTTAGTGTAGCGCTGTAACAAATGTTTGCTTCCTTAACCATAATTAATAATAAAAAATATCATAAAATTCAGAACCGAATCCTCAGAATGTCTTCATAATGCTCTTTCATCCCTTATAAAATATTAATTACACATTCAAAAAATAATTAGCACTTTTCATTCATTTATCAAGAAAACTAAATGCATGAAATGTACAGATACACAGATACAAAATCTGAACACGTGTAATTAGGCCCATTTATATGATAAATGATAGTCGGATTAAACGATTTAAGCAAACATTTAAAACGTAAACAAAGATTACGAGTCTTTGCTGAATTTATTTCTACACATGTTGCGAAGGGTATTCCGATTCGAATTGCTTTATAAAAAGTCAAGGGGAGAGGTTAACAGAATGGGTGGAATTAATCCAACTATAAATCAAATTGTTACGGCTAGTCTTTTTATAATTCGGACCTAAGTAAACAGTAAAGAAATATACATATTTATAACTTTTTCAATAGATGTTAGAAACTTGTTCGATAGCACAATTTAAAAATTCCATTCAGGAAAAAGTCATCCCTCTTGGCATCTGATAACTTATATGCATTAGATCTAGTATGGTAAAAATAACAATTCCTTTAGTCACTGTAAAAGAAGTTTCTTCGCATTAACTTACTCTGGGTGCAAAACAGTTTAATGGACAATTTTCGTTTTATTTACAGTGTGATTATTCATTTTAATCGATATAAAAAGTTATCTTCTAAGGTAAACAATATAGAAAAATTGAATTGTAATTAATGTTAAGTAACTTTTCAACGGTTAAACCTTATCCTTACCTAAATAATTTAAGTTAAGGATATAATTCTACCTTTAATTTGCGATATGCACGTAGTTGACTTAACACGTTTGGATTTTTTTTATTTTTTATTTGGATTAGTACAAATATATAAAAAAAACAGAACAATGGAAGAAAAAAACAACTTAAAAATTAAACAAATAAACTTAAAACTAAAACAAGGAGGATTGACAAGGTTAATGAGATAGTTGGGAGGGGTAGTACAAAACTTATTCTACAGGTCAAAGTCAAAGGAGGGAAGGGAGTTGGTTTTACGAAGCATACAGCTCAGGGGTTCTGAAATGCTATAGTTGGTGCGTTGAGCAGTTCGAAAGAGGAGAACAAGAGATGAAGGTAATATAAGCACAATTTCGACGTTTCCATAAGGGCAAAGCGAACGAACCTGCGTTGGACAGCTTTGATTCTATTGATATAGGTGGATTCAAAGATAACTTGATTGGTGCATTCGAGGAGTGACCTAACAAATGAGATGTAGAGATTTAGTAACAAAGGGATTAAGGCAGTCCTTAGATCAATGCTTTACAAAGCCAAATGCATACACTGTCAATGTGATCACGGAAGTTAAGCAGCAACCATAGAAGAGTCAATATTATTGGAAGGAGGTCCAAAGACAGAAACGCATGATATGAAAGTAGCTAACGTCAGACTCGGAAGCATGCATGAGTCATGGTTTTTTCGAGGTTGACAAGGAATAGATTGGGCAAAGCAAGCGAAAATTTCGGTATAGAAAACGTCAAGGGCATCGGTGCTGCAAAGCTGAGAGTTAGTAGTGATGGAGTTAAGAGAAGTTTGGCTCAGTAGGTGATTTAGTTTGCTGAAGTCATCGAGACGGCAATTGAAATGGTAAGGGGTAAGAAAAAGTGGAGGGCGGTATAGGTCAAGAGTGGAGAGAAGATGATTACTCATAGAGACTACTGAGATAATGGGTTATGCCACTGATCTGACAAAGACCAGAGTCGGCGCGACGAGCAATGAAAAAACTCTCTTTCTCAGAGAGGGTATTCAAAGAGGCATAATGAAGTTCATCTTCAGATCGAATCTATTCAAAGCGAGGGATATGAATGTCGCCAAGGACAATGACCTCGTCGTTTAGACCAAGAATGTTGAAAGGGAATCGAGCATATCTGTAGAGAGTTTATAGACCTCGAGCAGGTGAGAGGGGCGAATGTAGACGCACGGTACGAACAATAGCTCATGGGTTAGAGTGATTTTAATGCAAACGAATTTGTAGCCTGAGGAATTAGAAGAGAATGCGAAGAGGCCGGCGCCAAATGATTGTGCACAGCGAGAAGGACACCTCGGCCTGTAAGGCAATGCAAGTTTTGGTGCGCAAGCTTCGGATATTTTGGTAGTACAGGGAAAGGCAATGCAAACGCTTTCATTACATTACATTACATTCAAAAACTTTAATTTGTGTATCTAGGTTTTCAATGTTAATATATTGCTGGAAAGTAAGTTTTGAAGGAAGCCCTTACACATTTTGTCAATAGTAAAAGCTTCATAGCCGTTTTCTGGAATTTGCTTATTATTCGTAATTTGTCACATAATTTGTCCTTCCTTTTTAGTAAATAATTTTAATCCAGATGAAATAATAAAATCTTGATATTTTGTTCGTAAGTTTGTGAAGAAATTTGCTATCTAATTTGAACCAGAAGTAAGAAAATGAAATAAAGCACAGCTGATATTCTATTAACGGCTGAAGGCAAATAAAACGTCCAAGCATTTACTACCGCCAATTTTTGAGTAATAAATATTGGAATTCTCGAAAAATCGAAGACGTCTCGGACGGAAGGAATGAAACGAAGAATAAAAAAAGGTAGTTCTTACAAGGACAACGGTTTAGAAGTGAGGAAGGACAATTTTTTTATATATCAGCAAATTCCTTTCTCTTTCCTCATCTATTACATTTGTTAAAGGTTACTTCGGAAGAATATTTCATATGAAAATTAATTATTTCTAGGCAGAGGATTCTCTTCTGGCCCTACTGGGTTAATAACGGAACAATATACTCGTATGTATACGTATATCATGCCGCAACATATCAGACAATCATATAGCAATGAAAATATAATAAAAGAAAATAAATCATGCGAAAAATCATGCAAGGTTATTTTTTACAAAAAGGTAAGATTAAGAAGCAGGACAGACAAATAGCGATTTATTAAGTGTACCTAGTTTTGCCAACGTTAAACAGCTCAGCATTTTTATTAACACTAAGGTGTAGTTAGTGGGCTTAAATATGACATAATATGTTCTGCTTTGCTTGGACTCCAGAAAAGTAGAATTGTCTTAATTGCGATAAATAGTCCTTATCACAAATTTAATTTTAAGAGTTGGCGAGTCAATATAGTTTGTGCTACACATGAATTAACCGAAAGGCAACAAGAAAAGTGAACAACAAAAGATGCTGCAGCAAAGACAACAAGAAAAGCGAACAACAAAAGATGCTGCAGCAAAGACAACAAAGAAAGGTTTTTTTTATATATAATTGTTACAGGAGATGAAAAGTGGATTCACTATGAGAATTTTAAACGTCAAAAAGCTTGAGTAAAGTCTGGTGAACCTAGTCCATCGCAACCAAAGCAGGATATTCATTGTGAGTTTTGACAAGGTTATGCTATGTATCAGGTGGGATATGAAAGGTGTTGTATACCATGAGTTGCTAAAACCTTTTGAAACCATTACTGGCGATGTCTCACTTTTTATCATCTTTGGTAAGATCTATCTATCTAAGTAGATATCAAAATGGAAAATCTATACTCTTTCGAAAAGTTTAGGAATGGAAGAGGGCATCCTAATGCAAGAGACCTTCGGAAGATAGTTGCACATACATCTGTATCTTTTTTATTGTTCTTTTTATGAACCTGTACAACAAACGATCTTTTTAAAGTATTAGAAATTGTTTACTGTTTAACAACATTTGGAAGAGGATCGATAACAGTGTTAGCAATGTATGAGAGTTTATTTAGTTTATCACAGGAAGTGCAAACCCAAATTATGACATTTATTTTATTTTACAGTGTGCATTATTATCTAGCCTTTTCTCAATTATCCAATTTAAAGTATGCTTTTAAAAATATAATTAGAAACATATATGAATGGCCGCCAGACGGAGAAAATTAGCTGTGTACCACCAGTAGTTCACGCCGCCTCATGAAAACAATGCCTGTGAATCACCGGTGGTACGTGCCGGATTAAACGTGTTTAATTATTGCAACGATGCTTTTGAAAAGGAACACAAGACTCGAAAAAGTGAGATAGAGATAGCAATAGGTTGAAATCTCTACAACTATGTGAAAAGAAGGAAGTGAAGTCGATCTATTGCTATTCTTTACCTCACTTTCTAACGCTTTCGAGTCTTGCGTTCCTTTTCAAAGGCATCATTGCAATAATTTAACACATTCAACCTGACGTGTAACACCGGCATTGCTTTCATCTTGCGGTAACTAGTAATATTATCATTTATTGACGAAACCAAGCTTTCGGAAAGTTCACTCAGATCGAAACGCCGATCAATTTTTGAGATCGTCTACCTCGGCAAACACTTTTAAACATTTAAAACTTGTTCCGATATTGTGGGGCATAAGCGAGGCAAAACCTTCAGTTTTTCCAGCCAGCCGCTGGGCTCCTACGGGATTTAAGGTAGTTGCCGTTCCTAAGTTTCTTTTTTGTCGGCAGAACTGCTTAAAAAGATGTCGCAACTTTTTCCCTCGTTTCGATCGAGAGCATACCCCACACCTCGAATTAGTGCCTACGCTTATTCTCGACAATAGAGGACAATTTTTAAATTTTTAAAAATAATTGGGGGTCGAATTTTTTACAGTAGCTATTCACGTCGAACGACCACAGTTTGCTTTAACAAGCGTCCTTTTGCACACTATTGCTGCACTTTTCAACATGCTATTTTAGCATGTACGTTGACGTATAGGGCACAGCTACTCCGTGTTAGCATATATTTCTATGCATAGGCCCTAATCTCTGGCTTGCACTTTTATATGACAAAACATTTTTGGACTTTTGCCTTTTTATTATTATTATTGTGGGTGAGACTGGTACAGTCTCTGGCAAAAATATTGTAAACTTGTAAATTTTATCATTACCTGCAATTGTCTTCGTGGTTGCTTCCTGGATACGACTTTAGCGTATTTATGTTTATTGGTCGGAATTACCTAATTAGTTTACGATAGTAAAACGATGGGTTGATTCTTTTTTAGGTAAAAAAGTATAAAAAGACACGTCAGAGGTGTTAGCGGTGCCAGTTGTTAAAATGCTTAAGGTTATTTGACTGTGTTCTTTTGTTGTCTTAATTTAATAATTTGTCTTAGTTTGGTTTGGATTTCAATTTTTTTTTGTGGCAGTCAACATTGAATTGTTATGTAAACGCCAAATTAATAAAAATTCATATTTTTGTACAGATTTCGTTCCTCAAAGCGATCAATTTATGCACTACTAAGAACGGGAAATTATTCAATAAGGGAAACTGCTCGTCTGCAGGAAGTTTCACCTTATGTAGTGGTCCAAATATCAAAAAGAAAAATAAATAAATAAAAGAAGGGTAAGTTGTGGAAGAAAAAGGAAAATCACGCCTAGGGCAAACCGCAAAGTGGTGTCAATTGCTGCTGCAAACCCAGGGAACTCAACAAAATGGTCCATAAGGCTGGCGTGGATATTTCGGACCGAACTTTGCGAAGGAGATTGAAGGATGCCAACTTTCAATGTACCGACCGTTAAAAAAATCACGTTTAACTGAGAGGATGAAGAAAGCAAGACTTGCATTAGCTACTGAATATACAAGTCAGCATCGAATATTGACAAAAAGTAAATATTGATATTCTTCCAGAATCCTTAAATTTTTAAAGCCTTAATTGTAATTGTTTAATTTTTCAATATCTTTCATATAGTGTTTACAGACATTCGTCCGCTCCAATGCCTTACAGAAGCCGGCAAATTTGTGAGAAGACGTCTGGAAGAGAAATTTCATGCATCATGTATTCAGCAAACAATCAAGCATCCACCGTCTCTAATAGTATGGGGAGCAATTATCGTTAATGGACCAGGTCCACTGTATTTCGTCGAGGGTACCATGAGACAGGACCAATACAAAAAGGTTTTGGAAACCGTGGCGCTGTCATATTTTGATGAGATCGGCTTTTGGGCATCTTCGCCATGCCATGGCCAAGAAATTTACCTGATTTGAATCCAATTGAAAATATTTGGCATAAACTAAAGAGGCTAGTTTATAAAGAAAATAACACTAGTCGTCAGATTTGATTATATTATATATTAATATTAAAGGAATATGGCATGAAGCGCTCGAGATAAAAGAATGTATCAAAGCTTGCATAGAAAGTCTGCCAAGAAGAATTGACGCAGTGAAATTAGCCGAGGAGGGGGGAGGGGCAGCACGAAATATTAATTAATACTATTATTATTATTCCTTATTTCTTATTCTTTGATGTCAAATATATAAATATATAAGCTTTTCTACTGAAATAACATTTCAATAAAAACTTGAAACTTGAGTGTTTGTAATTTTTTGGACAGGGACTGGTTGATACACTGGACTATCTTTGCCCGTGGGTTGAGCCCACTTATGGAGTTATCCAATTCTTCAGCGTTGCAAAATTTACACCAATAATAGGCTCTGGCCCAAGGGGGAAGAATCTGCACCCTCCCTCGCCAAAGCGTCAAAAGTCTCATTTCCTTCAATTCCCTGGTGATCAGGCACCCATATAAGAATAACGTGGTTGTGCTTTGCAACCAAATTGAGTTTTTTATTATACTCCTGGACAATCATTGACCTAGTGATGGGGTTGGGTAGAGTGGCCAGAGCAACTTTACTGTCGCTGCAAATACCAATCTTCTTGCTGCGCCATCTATGGGCAATTATCCAGTGAGCCACAATGGCGAAAATTTTCGCTTGGAAGACCGTCGGCCTTGACCGACTTTAGGCTTCATTATCGTAGAAACGTTGTCACAGACATGAATTCGAATAGAGTTTGGTTCGGTATGTTTTTACGAACTGTTATAATAAGACAAGATAAAAAAAGGACAGATTTGGATAGGTAACTAATATTAAATAACCAAAATGGGTAACTTGAAGATAGAGGATTTAATAAATTTAAAAAATTATGACCTCTGAAAGCCTTTGCCTACAAATTAAAATATAAGACCCTCAGGGTCGCTAATTTTAATCTCTATCCCGGGCATAGAAGCGAAGTTTTTCATACTTTCTTTACTTCTAAAAATAAAATGAAAGCAATAAAAAATGATCACACATTACTTAAAAATAAAAATCGTGATATTTTTCGATTTTCTCTATCGATACCCGCGGCAGGTTTCCTAAAATCCGGACAATGTTAAATGAGCGCCAGCTAGTTTATATATACATTATAATATTATAAAATTGAAAAGTGAAAATAGGTATCGATTTTTCAATTTGTTTTGCTTATTAACCTGTTAACCGTGTCCATAACAACTAAGGTGTCACTTTCCACAATCTGTAAATTAACTGAATCACATTGTTGTTGTTACATTTATAATGCATTTTTCAATTTGGGAAATTAAAGTAATATGAGCGCATCCATATAAGAAATACATATTGGCTTACATTGATAATTTTATAGAATCAGAGAAAAATAATAATCATTCACTAGTGTTAAAAAAGTACATGCTTTAACCACAACGATTTGATTCCACTATAAGCAATACCAATATTTTCAAATTTTCTTTGTTGAATGAAATTGTTTTACAAATTATATTACTTTTACAGTCCCTTACTGTTTTTCACCGAGTAGGAGCGGAAGACGAAATGAAACTGCCTCAGGTAAAACGACATTGTGGCATTTCTTCTCCATTACGTAACTCGGAGAATTAATATTGATGTTACTTAAGTATCGGAGTATAAAAACTATAACTAGACAATTTTTGGATTGCATGATAAGGAAAAATTTGCTTGCAATCGATATAACCGAAAGGAGGCTATGATTTTAAACACACTTTCTAGAAGCGTAAAATAACATGCAAGATATTTTTTTAGCAAAGCTGTACGATATTGCGTTTTTTATAAAAATCAAGCAATCAATCAATTTATGTATAAAAATAGCAACAAGTAAAATACAGCTAAATGAATACGAAAAGAATTTCTGAATTTTTAAAAGAAGTTTGAATCTTTTCATTCTTTTCATTTCAGATTTTATTATTTGATAGACATTTTATTATTAAGTGATGCGAAGTGGTCTTTTAGTTTCTAAAATTTGAATATACGTTTAGCTATGTTTAGAGGAATTTGATGTACATTAATTACATGAATTTCGGAGAAAATGTAAGAGAAATGTGAATTTTTACACAGAAACATCTATAATATTAGCAAAAAACAAAAAATAATATATGCTCGTATGGGTTAAAATAACGCACGTGGATTTGCAGTGTTGGTCAGCGGAGTGGCATACGAGTATATGTATGTATTATGTTTCCATGCTGAGTTCAAACCATGAAACTAGTCGAGTTGAGCTGGGTGACTGATTGTCATTTGAATATTTCTGTATAGGACAGAATTGTGAAATATTTGTATTAATGCTTCGGGACATGATTTATATGTTTTCCTTAAAAGTCGGAGAATTATTGCAGAAACGGGGATTTTAATTTTTTGGTCCATTTTTTAATTTTTCATATATACTTCTGTGAGATTAGTCAACGATTGCTCAAGGGAACAGATGTGGGTTGAATCCCTGACATATCTACTCAAGATAAACTCAACTCTAAAATAAAATAAATATCAATATATTTATTTGACGGTTTAAAAATTGGACCGCACAAATTAATGAAAAACGTTAAATTTTGGCGCAGTTATTTCAATAATAATAATTCGGAACTAAAAAATATTGTATATTTTTTTCGATAATTGGTGAAAATACGAAATCAAAAGAAAATATAATTTCTTCAGATTTTTCTACAATTATTGATGTATTAAAAACCAATCTATTATTTTACTTAGCATGTATACATAATAAAATCGATTATACATATAAAGTAAAAGATGCAAAGACACGTGGCAGAGGTGGAATGAAAAATATTTCATTAAATGTTTCAAATTCAAAATAAAAGGACATTTAAAATGTTGCGTGGAATAATACACGTCGCTTGCCCTTTATATTTGATTTCAGATCCCACAACATGTTCCAGCAAAATTTCTTTTCGGTATTATTTTAGAGCGAACAAACATATTGTCATGAGTAACTTCTCTCTGCATCTGCTGTAACTATGTGCTCCGTCGGACAGAACGAAAATTGAAACCAAGTTTCGCCAGCCAGAGCAACGCACACGTTTAAAAATATACAGTGAGAAAATGTAAACAGCCTGCATCCGTATATATACATAGGCACACAGCGTGGTTGTGACTTTGGCTCGCCTTAAAATTGCATGGTAAAAAAACGCTGCACATTATTCTCTACACCGTAAGTGCTGCAGATGAGAATATTGGGTTGGCTCTTTTTGTCTTTTTCGTTTTTATTGGAATTTGGATGGGAAGCAGTAGTTCTTGGCTACTTTATCTAATGGGAAAATTTTGGGTTGGAGATTTGCGCTTATATATGGAGAGTGTCACATCTTGTTGTAGGTAATCTTTGATTCACAGCTTGTAAAAATCGAAGGTTTTGGCCCTGTATTAAGACGGAGCTAAAGTCCATTGCTTTTACCATACTTATTCTATTAGACCGGACACCTTGAGAACACGTATTTTATAAGAACGAAAATGCGCATATTGAAGGTTAAGGTATTGAATACAGTTGAGAGTTGTATGAAAATTAGCTGCGCGGCGCTTCAAATTTATTCCTGCGGTGGGTGAGTGGTGTAGTTAGCTGCACTGATTATATGAGAAGTATTTTCAAAACTGCTTGCTGCTTATTATAGGAAAGATTCATTTTATTCTTTTATATTTGTTTCCAAATATGTGGAATTTGCGGTTTAACATTCTTTCACCTTTAACCCTTTATTTCGAAATTAGTTTTCCCATCCTATTAAAATGTCAGTTTTTAGTTTTTGCAAGAGGATTTATGATATATTTATACTTTAATTATAAATAGTAATAAAACTTTCCAGATATTTACCATTTAAAAATGTGAATGATAAAATTTGAGTCTGATCATGCATATGGATTATATATAAATTTTAAATTCTTATGTAAGACCTAAAGCCATAAGATCGCAAAATTAATTTCGATATGAAGAGTACTTTTTAAAGGCGAAACAATTTGCAACCGTAAATTCTAGTAAAGTGTTCTCTTTAAATCCTATGATTGCGAATGAGTTATTGCGGCTACATAGTTGGAAAGAAAATGTCAAAACTAAATAAATCCTCTAGTAAGCAAGAAACAGTTTTTAAAAATATTTTTCATATAATCCAAAATTTCATTCATGCCACAACTACACCACCCACCCATCAACCCATTCAACTTTCTGCTTTATTCAATCGCGCTTATACCCTTTCGCACTCTCCTCCTTCGTCTATTAAATTTCTAAGTTTCCAACTTATAGGTCGGTTTAAGTACCTGCTTTCTTACGGAACATGGTCTAGAAGCGACGGAGAGTGAAATTTAGACGGATTGAAAAAGTTGAAACAATCAAATGAATGAACAATTTTCAATCCAATATCAAAGTACGAACAGTCAGTTGGAAAACGGATTCTATGGGTCTTGATTTAACCGGCGCCTCACACTGTTAAAGCATTGGGCATGCAAATCGAAATTAGTCATGTTAATAGGTCTCTATAGAATACAGAGTTTCAAATTGAGATCGAACTCGATTTTTCCATATAGTTTTTGCTCAGGTTTTATGCATAAGAGCCAATATGTTTCATCGCTCTAAAATGTTATTGAAAAGAAACGTGTTATTAAATCCACGTAACATTTTAAATGTCGCTTTATTTTGAATCTGAAACAGCTCATAAAACATTCCTGATGCTGCCTTTTTATATAAAAAGGTAATCTCACAAAATTTTAGAAACAAAAGCTTTATTACACTAAGTGAGTAATGTGTAAACATATTTAAGGAGTCTTCAATAGCACGAATTAACTTTGTAGCTTCTACTTAAATTGTATATAATGCATACTTTGCATCCAACACCGATAATTAGCAATTTGCTCCAACAAATGAGACTTTGTTTCACAAGAATTTGCATGCACGCATAAATAACCGCCTTTTGTGTAGAAGCTCAACTTTGAAAATAACCAAATGCAAAGCATACACAAATATCTCATTATTATAAAAATCGGTATTCAGTCTGTCTTTATTTTTATACACCAAAAAATTTAAAGAAATTAATACTCGCCCACGGCAAAAATGTTTCAAAAATTTCAATCCAAATATTTAGCCATTTTCTTTAATTAAAATTAAACTAGTCTATAAAACTCGCAGGCGAAGATCCTATTATAATTGGAACAAGCTATACTCACAAAATTGTACTGTATTGTACTTGTATTGTTCGTACTTGAAACTATTTTATTAATAATAATATTTTAAACGAAAGTAAATGGCACTATCTAATAGACGCACTCCAATTACATATTTATTGCACAGAAATTTATACTATTTTACCTGGTCAGCACTAAAGTTAAAGGACATTTTAAAAAAAATTCTTTTATTAATTTCTTCGTTAATATGTGTATGAACAGAAATTCCGGATAAAACACTTTTATATTATTTTATGATAAACAAATTAATAAGAAAGTGTCACATTTCGGTCCCCGGACGCCAACTACGTTATGCATTCACATTTTTATACTAACAGGAATGAAAATTCTTTCCAGTGAATTGATATAATAGCGTGTAATCCATCGTACCCTTATTGGTGAATGCGATTCGTTTCGCATAAACAGTTTGGTCAGGTAAATGCATTTATAATGGAAGTAATGCGAGGGGGGGTTGTAAACAAATTCCTCCTTGGCTACAGACAATTCCAGGAAGAAGGCTAATGTTTGCTCGATTTTGTATACTTTCCAGAGTAGCTACAAAGTTTGCAAAGGCCGGTTGTGAAAAACTATTCCAAATAGTAGGGGAATTTAGACCTCCTCTGGATGCAATGATAAAGTCTGCTGTTCGTGGCATTGTGTGTTGGAGCGTTGTTAAGGAATTAAAGGGCTTTCATTTTAATAATATTTGGTTTTTAGATCGATTTGATAGAATTTCATTTTCAGATCTTAGCACACACATTTTCATATTAATAGGATAGCAAAAAAAGATAACACATTGTTATGATTCTTAATGTATGCCATAATTTTCATTTGTGTTAGACGGTAAAAAAATGTAATTTTTGGTAGTTTACCGCAGGAGAATGGAACGAGTTATTGCTTTTTAAAGAGTTAACAACTGTTCCGGAGTTACAGGATGATTCCAATCTGATGATCTACCCAACGCAGCGACATCGAATTGACATCGCCAAAAAACGACTATCCCAATGTCCTTCCCAAAAATGTCAACAATGTTGACCTACCACCACCCACTGCAACTACACTTTCTTTCGAAACTGGACAAAATGGTTTTCATATTCCTTAAATTTAGGTTTTCCCTACATTTACTCCGAAATTCATGTAACCTATTTTTTATTTTCCATCTTATTACCTTTCCATCAAGGTACAGCATGTCCAAATAGAGAAAAAATACGGACATTTATTCGTGAACAAATTTTTTTGAAGATTAAAAAAACGTATCGAATTTTAAAGAAATTAAACTAAAATTAAACCCAATATATATTTTGTTTAATTAAAACCTGATTTAAACTAATGTTAATATCTCACTGGGCAAAATGTCGCCCGCCAGTTTCAATGCATACCAATAACCTTCTCCTTGCTTAAATTGTAACCAACCTCTCCCGTATTTCTGTTGCATCTGAATGTTACTTAAAATAATAAAATTTGTCGATTTATTTATCCATAGAATTCTATGTAAAAACGTCTTATGCCCAGAAACCCAGTGCGAAAATTCAATCTTCTCTCGCATTCTCCTCCCAGTAATTCTAATCAATAAGTAAGTAATACTGGCATATGATATTATCCGGATAGTCTCTCTCGGTCGACTGCACCGTAAGCGTAGCTTATATCGGTGTTTTTTTATAAGTGAATTCGGTCATTTATTAATTATGAGTACTTTAGCTTAAGAACGTCCGTAGTTATTGTTTGTTGGTTCTCAACTATAATCGATTTTTTGCTGACTGACCTTTTATAGCAGGTCAGGTATTAGTAACAACCGTCAGGATGTCAGGATAATGCCAAATATTATGGGAGTATGTATGAATGTGATATGTGCAAGTGATAAATACGAATTCCTTAAGCAAATGTTTATGTTTTAAATTCTTTTGATAACTTTTTGTTTTTTTGAGGAAGTTTTCAAATATTTTCAAAATATGACTTTTTTCATTTTTCAATCACATGTGGGTGCTGTTATTGTTAAACCGTATTTTGAAGCATAATAAATAGTTACAACAAATACAATTCATCTGAAATTATTAGAAAAGTAATGTGTTGTTACTATTAACAAGTTATGCTTTATAAAATTCAAATTTCTTCTTAATCCTTTAGGTATTAACGCCGCCTATAATCGGCATCTTAGAAACCTTCTCTGGGTATGACCACCGTCGGTATTCACGAAAAACTCTGTGGGTATGATCATCCTCTATAGTACGCATTCTGTGCGTAAAGTCGCCAGCTGCTCTAAAAGCAACCAAATAATGGTTATTTTTTTACTTTTGTTATCATCTACAAATCCATTATTTTATTTCCATGGATGCTGACCAGGAGTTCGAGATTTACATTGTGTTTGCAGCAAAATATATTTTCGTGGCATACAGTATCGTACTGTGCAACCACTTTCGTGGAAAACTTTCTCGTACAGCGAATATATGGTATAACCGCAGTCAACTCTATCGTACCGAAAGGGTTAATTCAACCTAATTATGGTTGCACAGCACTGCTTCTTGTTTACTGGCATCGATAACTCAGTTGTTAAAGTAGAAGGTTGATGGCGAGCCAACTGGGCACTAAAAAGCTTATGGGTTCGATTCCCAGAAGAAGTAACACCAATGGTATCACAGTATTGAAAAATTATTCTACAATACAGGTTTAAAAGCAACAACCTGACGTCCTATCCTTACACATATAATTATAAATACTATCGCCAATCAGCAAGCTTTATCACATACCTGAATAAAAATGGATTTCGGACACAGATTTGTTGTTTATTTTTTTTCTGCAGGGTGTTTCTTATATTGTATGCCAAACTAAGCAACTAAGCCAACAAAACATTATATGGGGGTTGGGATCATTTCAACCTTCGTTATGTATGCTCGCATATCTAAATTATTTCCTTTGAAAATCGAATTACCTTTCTATAATGTTATAAAGTTTTGAAAGTAATTCTATATTATCAAAGAATATTCATATAGCCTAAAACACCGCATAACTTGGAAAATTCATAAAATTTCATTCATTTCGTTTATAGCGATAAGGTATAGCAAAAGAAAATTTAGGGAAAACGAAACGAATTTTAAAACTACGTTTCGCTAGCCAGAGCAACCCATACGTTCGAAGACTTATTCGCGCCTTTAAAAAAACGCAGTGAAAAAATGTAAACAGCCTAAACCTTTGATATTTACAAGACATGAAGTGGCCTGGCGTACGCACACATCTATAGAGCAAAGTGGTCGGAATCTTCAAATAAGTGCCCATAATGAAAAAAGCTTAAACATGGGAAAAATTCGCGACAGCTTTCCAATTAAAGCTTATATCCAAACACGAATTTCACTCACGATTACCTTAAGAAGTTATCTTTTTAATTTGCGATACATTTTATCACATCTTGAAACAATTATGTAAAATTTTTGTGTTTAAATACAATTCAATAGGACAAATACAAAGTATACGACGGGAGAACACTTGGTTCCGAAGAACCGATAAATTACTGCATTTGCGCCAGAAATTCATTAATATTTTTGGTCAATATAGGTTGACAATTACTGTGGTCTCTGTGATTTTAATTTTATAGAACTGAAATGTCCCCACAGTACATAAAATCGCGTTTGATTACAGTTTGTTTCGAGATTTCATTGCGCCACCATACGATTTGGAATAAATATCGCGAACCCTTACTTTTACCATCCTTACACTGACCACTTACGCACTCCTGTAAGAGCCCAGTACACGGCTTGTAAATGTAGGAGCTTTTGAAACAAAGATTACCACGTGTGAGAGAAAGACAAAAATTTAGGGGGAGGCGGAACAAAAATTAAAACTACGTTTTACCACCCAGGGTAGCGCACACGCTTGAACACTTTGTGGCGCCTTTAAAAATGTACAGTGCAAAAACGTAAACAGCCCGCATCCGTAAATATGCTCTGTGTGTGCTGCCTGCCTTTTTTCCATTCTCGATTCAAGATTTTCCTATGCCTGAGCATTGTGCCGGGACGGCACTAACACCATGCATGTAGAGGCACACAGCGGAACAGAGGCTTTGTGGCGTCTTTAAAAATGCATGATAAAAAACAGTGCACATCATTCTCTACACTGTAACCTAAGTGTTGTAAATGAGAATATTTTGCTGCCTATTCTTGCCTCTTTCGTTTTTATTAGAATTTAGGTAAGGCATGAGAAGCAGTAGTTCTTTGCTGCTTTATCTAATGGGAAAATTTTCTTCACGCCATTTTAAAATTTGCATATGGGTTAGAGCTTTGGGTTTTTGTAGAGATTGTCACATTTTGTTATAGATAAGCTTTGGAGACAGCCTTTCCCCGACTGCGTTGAGTGCTTTAGTGAGCAAGAGCTAAGTATGTCAGTCAATCTTCCGATGCTGTTTCTGTTCCTCTTCTCCAATGTCTTCACGGCTGAAACTTTTAAAGACTATTCAGATGACTGAGGAGGGTTCTTTTTGTTTATATATTCTTTGTTTGGATTTGTTTACTGCGCATTATTAAAGGCGCACAGTCTCAAACCATGTGTGTGTCTCTGTTTGGCGAAACGTATTGGTATTATTATAAAAGTTTAGCAAAATGAGAAATTAAATCGAAAAGCTTACAATAGAGAAATTGATTCTTAAATAAGAACATGCGTTATCTGCTATGGTCTTAATTATTAAAATTGTCTTAACAACATTTGCGCAAGCAATAAAATGGGAGGAATTTAAATAATATAAAGAGACACTATGTATATACAAGTCTTCCAATTCTCGTTTCGTTTTCGCCCAAATTTTTGTCTCTTACACATGATATCTTTTTTATTATGTGTTTTTAGAAGGACCTTGGGTGGCACAGCTGGCTGAGCGGTTCGTGTGTGATATACTAAGTGTGCAATTCCGTGGTTGTGGGTTCGATTTCCATATGAAAACTCTGGTTGAATAGTGGAAAATAAGATTGAAAGTTGGCTTACGGGCTTAGGTCCCGAGTGCACGAAAATAAAGGAATTTGAGAATTAAATTTTAAATTGTAAAATAAATAATAATAATAATTATAGCTTTTAGCAAAATTTGCAAAATAGATCGTCTAACAGGACTAGGGTTGAAAATACATAAGGAAAAACGTCACGAGTTCACGTTAGCCCACCGGCCTTGCAGATTTTGCTAAAAGTGGATAGTAATAAAGAGTTCACGCGTGATCGAAAGACATAAATTTAGGGGGAGGCGGAACGAAAATAAAAAATGTAAACAGCCCGCATCCGTATATATGCTCTGAGTGTGCTACGTGCCCGTTCCCCATTCTCAATTCAGGATTTCCCTATGCTATAACATTGCCTGGCGACGCCACTAACACCATCCATGCAAAGGCACACCGCGTGCCCGAGACTTTCGCCCGCCTTTAAAAATGCATGGTAAAAATACACTGCTTTTTATTGCCCACACTGTAGGTGTCGTAGATGAGAATATTTGGCTGGTTATTTTTGTCTCTTTTGTTCATATTGGAATTCCGATAAGGCATGGGAAGCAGTAGTTCTTTGCTGCTTTATCTAATGGGAAAAATTTCCCCAGGCAGTTTTAGAAATTGCATATGGGTTAGAGCTTTGGGTTTGTATAGAGTGTCACATCTAGTATTTCATGATCTTTGGCTGGAATATTGCGCGAGGATAGCACTAACACCACACAGCGCAACAGAGGTTTTATAGCGCCTTTAAAAATGCATGGTAAAAAAACGCTTCATTTTATTGCCTACACTGTAATTGCTGTAGATGAGAATATTTGGCTGCCTATCTCTTCCGTTCTTATTGGAATTATTATAAGGCATGGGGAGCAGTAGTTCTTTGCTGCTTTCTCTAATAGGAAAAATTTCTCCAGGCAGTTTTAGAAATTGCATATGGGTTGGAGCTTTGGGCTTGTATAGATAGTCTCACATCTAGTATTTCATACTCTTTGGTTTGTATTCTAGTGGGTTTCATAGTATTCAGTAGCATCCGTTGCAGTACCCGAATGTCTCCCAATGTAAGATTACTTGAGTATTTCAGAAGAATAACCGAATCTCTTATAGGAATGCTTGAGAATTTGGAAAATTTTACATTGCCCGTAATATGTACAAATTCCATTGGAAGAATTGTAAGTATAGCCACGTGAATCGTCATAAAAATGTATACATATGTGAATCTCTCTTTGGAATACCAACGTTTTCTATACTCGTTCTCGTTGGAATACTCTGGGATATTGAAAATCGTTACCTCGAAGATTTATTAACATACCATATATAATATTTCACTCAACTCCACGTGCTAAACCGAACTGAAAATAGGCCTTAATGTTTGTATTAGAACGATTTTCGTTTTCTTTCATTTCACCCACATGAAAAATGAACAAAACGTGTAGGCACACGAAAACCTCCAATCAAACATCATCAAGTACCAGATGTGATACCCTTTATACAAGCCTATAACTCTAACCCATATGCAATTTATAAAACAGCCTGGAGACAATTTTCCTATTAGATAAAGCAGCAAAGAACTATTGCTCCCCATGCCTTATATAAATTATAATAAGAATGGGCAGCCAAATATTCTCATCTACAGCCCTTACAGTTTAGGCAATAATGTGTAGCGTTTTTTTATAACGCGGGACAAAGCCTCTATTGTGCTGTGTGCTTCTGCATGCATAGTTTTAGTGCCGTCAGCGTGCAATGCTCAGACATAGGGAAATTCTGCATCGAGAATGGGGAAGAGGCAGGCAGCACACTCAGAGTATATACATATATGGATGCGCGATGTTTACATTTTTAAAGGCGGGACAAAGTGTTCGAGCGTGTACGCTGCTCTAGGTGGTGAAACGTGGTTTTAATTTTCGTTCCGCCTCCCCCTAAATTTTTGTATTTCTCTCACATGTGAGCTCATTCTTACTATCTACTTTTACCAAAATCTGCAAGGACGGTGGGCTAACGGGACCAAAGTCGAAAAAAGATAAGGAAAAACGTCAGGTGTGTAACATCTTGTTATTTAAATGATTTTTGGTACGCATCTAAGTCAGTTATGGCCAAAGAAAAATTTCGTGTGGGCATACAAATTATCCCTTATGTCCTTAACGCGCAAACAAGTTTTTAAGAAGTGATTGCTCACATGAGTCGAAAATGAGTTTTGACTCATTCGTGTGCGCACGTGAGTGCGCGTTACCGTATTTTGCTGAAAATTTTTATTTCGGGAGGTCATATTAAAACGTTGCTGGGTTTGAGAGGTAAGGAGTTCACTTGCTTATATAAAAATTGTTAAAACTCGATAATTCTCGCATTTCCTCGCAGATAAAGATAATGTTATAATATATATTTAGCTTTCATTAAACAAAACTGATAATCAGGAACTTGAATGTTTTATTTCATCATTAAAAAAGTAGGTACTTTTTCGTGAATTAGATACATTCAATTCCAAGATTATATAATAATAATCAATAAAAAAAATTGAAATATAAACATCATACCTGTGAAAATTACATTAAAAGGCAGCGATTTTGACCAGAGGGCAGGAATTGAACCCAAATTGTTCGAATTAGTGCTTCGCTGCTTTAACCAACTGACCCTACTCGTGACCAATTGCGGCCAATGCCTTTCGAGCAATTTTTATTGTGATGAAAAGTGCAACCGATGGATCCCATATTTATGCATGGTAAAAGGCACAGACGAATAACTTTGATTTCTTTAAATATTTCGTTTGTAAACAGACTTGTTCGATAGTAAAATGTGTCATCTCAACCGTTAAGGAATTACCGGGCACTGTTTGGACTGATATTAGCGACAATCATTTAATAGGACTTTGGAGGATCATTTTAAGCGTCTTCGGAAAAGATCTCAAATGTTGTGTAAAATTTAATGGGCGGAAGTGACTTTTTTTAAAAATAAAAAATAAAATAAAATAATAAAAATGTCTTAATTTTTGAAGTGTGGATGTCAATGAAATATAAAATTATTATTTATGTGTATATTGTATATTTATTCTTATTTCTAAATTAATGTAACGCAAAATAAAATATGGGCTATAACTTCATTAAAAGAAACAAATTAAAAACAAGTAAAGCGTTTGACCTACGGCTGGAGATTTACAAAGGCAAAATGTACCAGAAAGTACACTCATTTTGTCGCAAGTGCGTAGTACTTAAAATTATGCGAAATTTTTGGAGAAAACATTTCCTTGAAGACATCTCGTTGGATAATACAAGGTCAAAGTTTTACCAACAACATGGAATACCAATGCATACCGTAATATTAATAATCTAAAATTAAATAAAAAATTTCCTAAACGCTGAATTGGACGAAGTGAACCGGCTTTCTTTGGCCTCCTAGAATTCCAAACCTAACTCCATTGAACTTTTCTTATGCAGAACGATGAGGGATGAAGTTTATTTAAGTCCTACTTACAGCAAAATTGAGTTAAATAGCAGAATTGGTATGGCAGCGACGAAAATGCGGGGGAGGCTAGCTGCAATAAAACTTAAACAGGGAATTAGAAGGAGGTTATTAGCATGCATCGAACGAGGCGGAAGATATTTTGAGTTATTAGAATTAACTTAAACAGGTTTTTATTACCATAAAATCAAACGCATTTTTGGGTTATTTTTACTTTAATTCAATTAAAATGCAAAGGTTTTCTATAAATAAATTTGCATGCATACGAGGTCTGTTCAAAAAGTATTGCGAATTTTGAATTTCCGCAGGCTACGTAACATATATTCGATTTTCGATTTTTTGTGGCATTATGTTGGTACTCATGTCCGTCACTTATGCCGACAAGCTCGACTATTTTGAATGTTCAGTTAAATTTGGACAGCTATTTTGTTTGGACGTGTTTTAGTTCGTCTTCGATTTTTACCTATTTCAAAATGTGGATCAAAGAATCTGTATTAAATTTTGGTTTCCACGGCATAACCATAACCTATGATTCGACACCAGTTATGACCCTCTGGAGCAAATTTGGATCGTCGCGGACAGAGTCCAACAGCTCCTTAGCAATGTGAATGCGATGCTGTTTTTGATCGAAATTGAGCAATTTTAGCACGAATTTCGCGGCGAACCGTCTCATGCCCAAATCATTAGTAAGAATTGAATGGCACGAGCCAATCGATATGTTTAGGTCCTCAGCAACTTCTCTAACGGTGATTGGACAATACTATTTTCTTCACTTCTTCGACGTTCTCCTCCGATTTTGATTAACTGGATTAACTTTTCTTATATCATAATTTTAAAAAATTTCCAAAATTTCCACTGCTGACATTTGATTTGAGAAAATCAGTCTGTTAACCTTATAGGACCAGAAGGAGTACCACTTGCGGCACATACAATAAGGTGACTTGTGAAAGGGTGTCGAGATCGTACCTGAAATTTGCTTAGAAGTGTCGGAGATCTGGTCGGAAAATGCTAGAAGGTGCTGCTATAAGCTGTCACCAAGTGAACTCTCACAAGTTCGTTATAACAATCCTCGTTTATTCCTAATTGCTATGATTATTTATACAAATCGATACAATCAATAAATATCTACCACTTACAGCTAATTTACTTAGTTGCAATACCTTTACTTACGTCCCATCCTAAATTATCACTTTTTTTGTGATGCAATTCCTGACTTAGCTAACTTAGGTGTGTCGCCCTCCGTTGGTTTTTGTTTACAATGCTGCGGCCTGCAGCTTAAGCGGTCTTGTGACTAACTTGACCCTTCACATGTGGCCGGCGTGAGAGTTACCAGTTTTAGGTGAATGAATTTAAGTTTAAGCATAATGTGTGAACTATTTTACATGAGATTAATTTATGAAATTTATCAAATTGATTAGGTAGCAAAAAATATAAATGTAACAATTAAGTGAATTTTAGTATTATAGTAATGTTTAATATTTTATATTGTACGTGTTGCTGGGTGTCATAACTCCTTCCTCCTTAGAATTGATCGTCGGCCAGAGAAACTGAATTTTTGTAGGTTCAATGTCGGAGCGATGACTGGTGTGGCTGCTGATGGTTTGTTGTTGAGGTTCTTGACATTATAGGTGTTGTTGATTTTCCATTTGACAGCTATGTAAGTAATCAGGATCATGGCCAGAATAATCGTTGCTATTGAGATAGTCGTGTGGAGGTTTATTTGGTGGATGTCGAAATTTAAAAGGTCGAAATTTGATTCTCTGTTGAAGATGTAGGGTTTAAGATCGTCCAGATGTAGGCTCTTGTTCAAGAATGTTACGTTGGTATTGTTGTATGAGAAGGGTGCTGATCTCGGCCCAGGACGTATTTTCCTTGGCTTCGTAGGAGATTTCGTTGATTGTAACTTCACAATTTTCGAAATGGATAAGCACCGTTCTGTTGATCTTCTGGTTTGATGGTCCACATGCAGTGTTGAAGGCTGATTCTGGTATGTTTATAAGGAGTAGGTAGTTGGTAGTATATTTAGAAATGATATTTAATCTTGCTAGCGTGACAGCTTCTGCAATGCTTGTAAGGTGCATGTTTAAGAGGTCGATATTGTAGTTAATTTGGTTAAGGAACTGAATCAAGCTAAGGGCTGAATTTTCACTTATAATTTTATTTCCCAACTGGTCTTGAAGATCTTCCAAATATTGCTTGATTTGAATTTGTTGGCTATTTATGTGCTTGGTTACGTTATCAAATCTTTCAATTATTTTTCCGTTAATTTGAGTTTGGCGATTTATCTCAATTTATAAGGCTCTCTTGTTTGACATTAAAGTTTCCATCTCATCGTTTATTTCTTAATTTAGATGTTTAAGGAGTGCAATCTATTTTCTAATTCGTTTAGTTTAAATTTTGTTAATTAAATCTTAATTTTGTCTGTAGTCGTCCAGTTTTACTATGTGTATCACGTTGCTGTACGTTCGTAGAGTTCTAGCAGTACCGAGTTCCAATGGTAATACTTCTTTATTACTGGTCATGTCCGGTACCTCTATCTTCTGGGTCCGAATTACGGTTAGCCTGAAATTTACATTTCTTCTTGATTTATGAATTTTTTGGTTGGTGTTAGTCAAAAGTTCTACTTTTCAATTTTCTTAACTATATTCTTCCTAAATCTAGGTGTTAATTTATTACGAAATATTTTTTAATGCATTTTTTTCTAATTTTGATTTAACAGCTGGGTACTGGTATTCTTGGAATGCGTTAAGTTTCTGTAGGTATTCGTGGCAATTTTTTTGGGATAGGGTTTTACCAAATTTGTAGGTTCTTCCGTAAAATACTTCGAATGGGATAAGTTTTGTTGAGGAATGAATCGCATTGCAATATGTTAAAACTGGTTAATTCAGAGTATCTTCATATCTTTAGCTGATTGTAAAATTCGATAAATTTCTATTAGTGTAGAATGGAATTGTTCTACAGGAGAGTTACTTGAAGATTGCTGAAACGACGCTACATGCTGTTTAATATTATATTGTTTGCAAAAATTAGTAAATAAAGGGTCTTTCATTAAGCACTTCCTATCTTTAAATTTAAATAAAACAAAGTGTGTGTGAGATATCATCGAAATTTTTTATTTGTTTGAAAGGCCTATCGATGGCATTAGGTACAGAATATTACATCGTTCAAATATCCGCTGCAGCTTCTCTGGGTGGCGCGAATCCGAAATGTTAAATTTTTCATGACTCTGGCGCATAAATCAGGCTGAATGTGACCAATGGCATGGCACGGATTATGTTGGCTTTGAGGGCCGCTCTGGTTTCTGGCTTATTCGCATAGACCTGCGACTTAAGAAAACCCCACAAGAAAAAGTCTAACGGGCTCCACCTCCACGTGAGATGACCATGCCCTGAAATCGCTCGTGCAGAATATCCAATGTGGCATGACTTGTGTAGCATGTAGCGCCGTCCTGTTGAAACCACATGTTGTTGGTGTCCATATCATCCAATTCAGGCCAAAAGAAGTTGGTAATCATTGACCTATAGCGCTCGCCGTAGACGGTGATGGCCTGACCAACGTCGTTTTCAAAGAAATAAGGACCGATGACGCCCAGCCCAAAATCCGCACCAAACAGTGACTTTTTCCGGATGCATTGGGCGTTCTTGGATCTCATGTGGATTGGTATCGTCCCAAATTCGGCAATTTTGTTTGTTGACATACCCATTCATCCAGAAATGCGCCTTAAAATCACGGTCAGTTTCTAATTACTTACTTTTTAATCAATTTTTACTGCACCCACACATAAATAGTAACCATTACACCATTAAGGTGTAATATTTACATGAATTTCCGAGAAAATGTGAGAAAAAGTTGAATTTTAGAAAAATTGTAAAGATATTTATTGAGTACCTGGGTGGAGGTAGGTCAACATTGTAGATCTTTAGCGTGAGTTGGATGTCGTTGCGTAGAAGATAAAATACCATAGAAAAATGATATTTACGAGCCCCTCTATAACTCCCAAACAATTGAGATTGTTCTCCCTCTGTCATATAACTTTTTATTTGTGTAGCTCATGCGTTTCATCCCACTAATTGTGGCATACCCACTAAAAAACACCTTGTATAATTTGTAATAGGTTGTGTACCTAATTTCAGTACAGAAATGCTCGGTGCAGAGAAAACGTAAGTCATCTTTTCTAAAATTTAATTACTAAATTCGAATATACCTAATATGTACTTTTATGCATATTTCATAGAAAAGTAGTCCTGCAGGAAACATGCACTTTCAAATTAAAATTTTAAGAATAGTGAAGTATTGGATTTTCGAGACATGTATCAAAAAATACACAGTGTAAAACTATAAAAATGTTTTCCCTTCGGGTCGTGCTACGTTGCGTAATGCTAGATAATGTCACATAATGCTGAGTACTGTTATGCAATCCTAGGTAATACAAACTATTTCTAAGTAATGCTGATAATGGTCAATACTGTTTCTGAAGTATGGTAGTGATGAAGTATCGACACCATTACTTGGTAATTGTAATCAAATTTCTTGAAGTACCAATATTTGTAATGGTACTGGTAACTTTTTTTTGCTCGCATTATTTCTACTGGTAATCGCAGTACTTTTTTCACACCTCTAGTGTAAGAGGCAATTACGGTGTTCAAATTGAAAACTGGATATAACTATTATGTCTTGGTTGAGATAACCTTATTCCTTGACAGGCGCCTTTATAACCAAGGTTTGACGTTTTTCACTGTACGACAAAAGATTTGTAAGTTTGTGTATCTTTACTATTTTAACTCTTAGCTGGTATCGATATTTTAAATTACATTGTTGGTATTGAAATAAGAAAAAATGAAAATAAATCGTATTTTATGAATAAAGTTTTCTATATTTTAATATACATAATACGCCTTTTCGAATATAAAAATCGACTTCTATTTACTTCATATTAAATCTTACAACATACATATATCACTTATTATTATATGTATCCTTTGACTTAAGAGGCAACAATAAATGTTTGCGATACAATATCAGTTAAGCGTTAAATAAATAAAATATGTAATGTCAGGCAATTGATCTTGGTAAATATTTTCAGTGACAACACAGTGTTTTTCGCAATCACGCTCTCTTTCCTCTCTTGCTCCCGGGATAAGATATCGTAGACAAGGAGTGTCTCCAGCTTTAAAACAGCGTTTTTATTAAATATGTTTTTTGCAGCTCATAGTCCACCTATAATTTTATTGTAAAAAGTACAAAACGCACTATATATACAGTGAAGAGCAAAACTGGTCACATGTTTTCACATTTTGACTTTTTTCAACTCATAGTGATAACACTGCAAGCGGGCTAAAAGGTGGAAGACCACGTAAAATAAATGAAAGAGCGAGTGTAGGTGTAAAAACGCCGAAAGAAGCGATCCTTCCCATCGGAATTGACGCTAGTGTATGAACTGCATAGCGTGCTCTTCACAGAATTGGTCTTAAGGCTACAGAGTGAAAGAAAAAACCTGCTCTTTCAACGAAAAATAGCTAGAAAAGAGTTTTTCCAGAGATACCGCGACTGGACTCTAGCTGACTGGAAACAAGAATATTTATTATAATTAAGAAAAATGTTTTAATATTATTAGGTTATATGGTCCGATGAGACCAAAATAAACAGATTCGAGTCAGCTGGGCACTTGACGGGCGTTGGACTAATAATTCTAGAAGCCTCCATCCCAATTTTATAATACCGACGATGAAGCATGGCGGTGGGTCCATTTTGGTTTGGGAGTGTATCACACGGAATGGTGTTGGACCTGTGCACAGAATTGAGGGCACAATGAAGAAGGAAGACTACCTCAAAATTTTACGCAATAACTTACCTCAGGCAATAAGAAAAAGTGGGATGCCTGAGGAAGAGGTGGTATTCCAACATGATGGAGACCCCAAACATATAGCCAAAATAGTGAGGAAATGGCTGGAATCCCAAACGTTATCCATGCTAACGTAGCCGGCACAAAGCCCAGACATTAACCCAATTGAAAATTGTGAAACGGAAGTTAGCGGGGTATGCAGAGCCACCAAAAAGGGTTGTGGATTAATTACTAAAAAACGGTAGTTTAATATATTGGATTATATTATATATTGGACGTGGTGCAAAGCTGATCACATGACCTACTTTTGGATAATTTAAATAAACGTAAATTGGATAAAGAATTATTAAGAATGCTTTTTACTAATAATTGTCCTAAATGTAAGGAATTCAGTAAATTTTATTTCATTCAAATTAAAGCTTTTTTTCGTGTGCAGGATTCGAAAGAAGTCAAAATGTGATCACTTTTGACCTTCACTGTATATACATATATAGGTATATTACTATACATTAAGTTTTGCTTAAGTCAGCTATGTAGGCTTTATAATAATTCCTAAGATATTGAATAATGTTTTTGGGTCTGAAATTGAAATACACATATTTTTATTAATCAGCGATCGGCGCTCCCCCGGCGCCCCTGAAATAGCTCTTTACTAGTTTTATATAGTAAAGTTCAAGTTAAGCAGTGCAAAATAAATTTTCTTAAAAGTATTTAAATAACTCTCTTATAAAAATGTACTTTTATAAATTAAAGTTGAATTGGAAGCTCTCAAGCATTTTAAAGAAAATTAACCTTGTGACAAGGAATAATGAAAATGGCGAATTTAAGATATGGGGCGGGATTTGAGCTTACAGTCCACCAGAGAGAGCGCATGCCTGTTTAGTGGTAACCATTTCAACCACTCTGTGTGTGGGGTGTGTTCATATCTTCCGGGATTGGTCCATTCGCCTCTATAAAAGGATGCTGCAAAAAATTTCTGTATCAGTAAAGACTATGTGCCTATCTCGTTCGGATGATGCTCAGAAGAGTAAAATGAAAAGCCATTAATTTGTTGTTAAAGGAAGAAAAAGAACTGAAAATTTGTTGTCTTTAATAATTCCAATATTGTGTCAGTGAGCAGTTACTAAGTAATTCAAGGAACGCAGTCGGAACGCATTAAAAGTGTTTATTGTTGTGGTGTTGTTTTCATATAGTCCAGGGAATTTAAGGAAACTCTCAATTTGGAAAGAAAATTAAGGATTATCAAAGTTTTAAGGCGAATGTTTTTCTCACTTTCAATGTGTAAGAAGTTTAATTTTCCTGTACTTAAATAAAAATCCTAGGTATACTGGATATATACTATTAATGTATATGAAAAATGAAGTAAACTTGAAATTATGTAAATTGATACAAAAGTTAAATCTAATGAATAAAACTTAATGATTTTTAAACATCACTTAATCGTTAATAAGATCTCTATAATATTTATAAATTCATATTTATCAATAAGACTATAACCACTCACTTAAAACTTTTATTGAATTTGTTGCAGAGTATATCACTTAGTTGTCTATATGATCTAATTTACAAAAATCTTGACTTTGACAATTTCACATTTCATGACGTCGTTACACAATGGGCCAGAAAGATAGGCTGTTCTACTATAGACAACCACACCAACCTAACTTAAACTACCCTCAATTTTTTTAATATTTGTTTTTTTAATATATGCGGTAGTTGCTCGAACATACCGTAAGTTATATAAAATGAGAAGGTTAAGGCTTATTTTATACAAATCCATTTATTTTTATGAAAAATAAAAAGGAACTGTTTAACAAAAAATTATTCAATATTGCAACCATTTAATATGCCTATATAAATATTTCATAAAAATTTAAAATGCAAAATGCTTGTTTGAAGATTTCTTTGTATAGAATATTCTAAAGCAATATCCAAGATTTCCTTAAAACTACTACTTTTTGTATACCTACATCATTCATTTCATGTAACATAGAAAAATATTTTTACAATTCGGATTAAAGGACGCAAACAATTCGATCTTAGAAAGCCCTAATGCTATAGAAAGTTGCATTCGGTTTACTGGATAAGTGAAGGTTCGGATTAGCGAGTAACTACTGTATTTTCTTTGAAAAAAACTGTATATAAAAGAAAATATAATTACGATTTAAAAAACTTAAATTTCATTATATTTTATTATATTATGTATATATAAATATATACATATATTTACCATATAGGTATAGTACTTGGCATTTATTAATTTCCAAATTGTAATTTTTGATCAATAAATTATCGATTACATGACTCTGCAAAAAGATTACTAACTTTTTGTAAATTTGTTTATCATACCATAGGCCTCAACACTACATATTTTAAATATTTTTGATTATAGATACTATACTAGATTAGATTAGATAAGCTGTTGTAGCGAGAATTCATTCATACAATATACAATAAATATTAATATGTAAAGATCACGGCGAGAAAGAGTTAAAGATAAATTATGCTTTATAGAAATACCTTAGATTAAGTTTTAATTTAAAATTAGTTTTGAGTTTTTGAAGTGCTTTACTTTCCATAAGATGCCGAAAATGCGGGGTTTTCAGTTTTTAATAAATCTTTTTTTTTCGGAAAATTGATGTGATGATACATTTTTGGATTATTTACAAAGTTCCATAACATTAACATGCTTCTTGTGTTCACGTTTTGAAATTAAATATATTTTCGCTAACATTGATCGCAGCACTTAAAAGAAACTATTCACAAAACTTTTACGGCCGTAATCACCATCATGGATAAGATACTCGTATTTTGTGTTCATCGACCACGATAAACATTAAATAAATTTACGTCTCCCTGAAGGTAGTTTTTCGAAGATAACTTCAAAAATGAATCTTCAGTCTTGGCAGTTAGCAAATTATTCAGATTTTAAAAAAAGGGTTTGGATAACCAAAATAAAAAAACCTTTTCCATTTTTATATTTTTCAATATTTGAGTATTCGAGTTATTAGCACTTATTATAACATAACCTAATCGACTGTCAGAAATTATCTTATTATATGTATCTTCGATAATTGACTTACGACCGATAATTCGATCAATCAATAGCGATAATTGAGCATCAATAGCAAATTAATTAAATATAAAATCTTGGATTACAAATATCGAAAGATGAAACTTTATTGGTGAATAGGGGCCTTAATTATAAAAAAAAAGTATGTAGTGCTATCTGAAGTTATAGAACGGCAACCAGGCATTGGACTTAAGAAGATTTGTCCAGTTCATCATTCGTTAACAGCGAAAAAAAGACGTCGACAGCTATATTATATGAAATGTGTGTCTGCCTATATCGTCATCTAAACCAACAAAAAACCATGAACTAATTCCGTTTGCTCTTACAACGATTACCATCCTTCGTTGGACTCCACTATAACTTTCCTGCTTTCTTTAAGGACTTTCCAGAAGGGAAGAGGTTAAAGTAAGCAGCTTTTATTTTCATGCTGAGTGAGGAAGGCAATATGTGACGATATGTAAATTTTAGTGAATTTATGCATCCAATTTTCAAAATTGTTTTTTTTTTTGACATTTGCAACCATTTTGAGCATTTAGTTTATTTCGCGAATTTTTAATACTATGAGTTTAACAAGAGTTTACGAAAGTGGTACAGATATTCTAAAGAAGATCGTGAAGACATTGAAGATGATGAGTGATCATAACGTCGAACAAGTAAAAAATTTGATTCTGGAAAATCGCCGAATTATTGTCACAGAGGTTGCTGATTATATCGTTATATCATTTACATAGTTCATGTTAAAATTTTTTCTGATGGTTGCGCATCAAATGTTTGGCAGCAAAGTTTGTTCTGAATTTACTGAATTTCTACCAAACACGACGTCATGAGCTCACTGCTTATTCGTGATTTTTTGATAAAAAACAAAACCACCACTTTGCCTCAGCCACCGTATTCGCTGAGGCTGAAGAGAATCAAGAAGAACACTGTTTTACCACGGTTAATGAACTAAAAACAAAATCGCTAATGATTATACTTCCAGGATTGGAAAAACTGTTGACATTAGGAAAAGAACAAAAATTTCCATATGTTGATTAATAAATAAAAATTCTTTAAGGTAAACTAAATTTGCCCTTATTTTTTTCACATATCTAAATTCGAAAATAAATGTAACCGAAAACTATTCGCTCGCCTAGCTTAACATTACAGGCCATATCAATTCAATGGGCTTAAGGGACCTACACGCATATATCAACAATAAATAATTTTAATTAATTAAACTTAATATAACTTGTGCATTTTTGGTATGGATTAGGATGGTAAACTATTCAGTTCTGTTAAAACAAAAAAATATAAAGAGTTAATTTATAAAATAAATTATCACAACTCAAAACACTCGAATAAATCGACTGGTTTTGAATTGGTTACGTTTGGAGGTTTTAACGTCAAATCTCTCTCTGAATTCTTTTGTTTAAGTAACGAATTTATAGTAGAAAATATTAAATTCTTACCTTAACATTTCAGAATATAAATAATATTAATAGACAGGCTCCATACAAAATTACCCATTGTCCTTTAAATATAGCATAAACCGATTGCAAGGGGTCGTGCTCTTATTTCATGAAAATTTTGTAAAAACTTGAAGACTTTTAAGTCCATTAACCTCGAGAGGGCTAAAATCAAATGTGGTGCCCCATTTCGAAAATACAAAATGAAGCTACATTCGTGAATTCAGTGTGCTTAAATTGCATTTAAATTTCTCTAAAGATTCCGCGCATTTTATTTTAGGTTGGCATGTGAAAGTTGTGATTAGTAATATATTTCGCTGAAGAAAACCAAACATTAAGAAATGAGAAAATGAGTATTTGGATTCTTTTTAGGGAAATTTTATGTTAACATTCGAATAATCAAGTATTGAAACAATTTCATTATTATTTAGATTTTCATTGTTTTGTAGAAAAATTATTTAATCAAATTAATAATTTCTATAAATAAAATAAAATCAGACTCAACGGTATGAAACTAAAACTAAAGAGGTCCTTATGCTTCTGTTCATTTGTCTATCTAACCTTGTACAACAGCCCTCTAATTATTTCATATACTTATTTTCTTTCAACACCATGAAATTTAAAATAATATTTTGTTTAAATTAATAAAAAATATTTTTGAGCTGTGGAAAAGAGAAAGTTATTAACGATACTTTGAACTATGTTTACACAAATTCTTACTGAAAAATATTAAAATATTACAAACGTAATAATATAAAAAAATCGCATATCGATGGCGATTCATTTGGAAAAAGAAAACATAATTTAGTCTGTATAGATAAAACTAGTAAAACATTTTGTTCATTTAAAAATCCTTTAGAGGGTTGGGTTGCCCTGAGGTCAGTGAAAATGAGTTTAAAGTAATGCATTCTTTGACGCGACTATTACACAAAAATTACTATTCTTTTTTATAGATGTCTCTTACCCAACACACAGCACATTACAAATCCAAGTGTGTTATTTCAATTCAAGAAAAATGTAGAAATTGTAATGATATCCGAATTGTGAGCTTAACACTTCAGTAAAGCTTAGCAACTTATACTTGCATTGTAAAAATGAATGGTATAGCATTCACGACCTCGAACGTGTTAAACAGCTCACTTTTACGGTCAGCACTGAATTTATACACATAATATGAGGTATTTAAAAATGCATAATCTGCGTTATATTCTAAAGTGATATTTATGTGTTAAAATTTACACGGTCTACAAGTGTGTTAAAATAACTCATATTAGTTATTCATTCACAAGGGAATACGGAATGCGAAATGGAGAGTGTGGATTAAAGAAATACGGGCTTTTTGATGTATGGGTTTTTAACTTACCTGCAATGGTTTATGGGTTCAATTTAAATACACCAAAAATATGTAAAAATACTTAATTAACGCACACAAAGATGTAATATTACCGCGGATGAAAAGTAAAAAGTGATTCTGTTTTTACACGATTTTTATTTAGCACGAATTAAAATTTTTGACAGCTATTTTGCTTGGACGTGTTTTGGTTCGTTTTTGATTTTTGCCTATTCCATAAAATGGATCAAAGAATCCGTATCAAATTTTGTCTGAAAAACATTTCGAATGTTGACTGTGGTATATGGTGAAGCTACCTTGGACCAAAGCAACGTTTATCAGTGGTACAAAATGTTCTCAGAGGGCCGAGAAGATTTGAACAACGAAGAGCGTGCCGGACGCCCGAGCACGTCAACAACGGAGGAGAACGTCGAAGAAGTGAAGAAAATAGTATTTTCCAATCGTCGAATCACCATTAGAGAAGTTGCTGAGGACCTAAACATATCGATTAGCTCGTGCCATTCGATTCTTACCAATGATTTGGGCATGAGACGGGTCGTCGCGAAATTCGTCGCAAAAATGCTCAATTTCGACCAAAAACAGTATCACATTAATATTTCTAAGGACCCAAATTTCCTCCAGAAGATCTTAATTGGTGACGAAGCATGGGTTTATGGTTATGACGTGGAAACCAAAGCTCAATCATCCCAAAGGACGACGCTACGCCACGATTGAGGATATAAAGACGGCATCGAAGGAGGAGCTGAATAATACCACAAAAAATGATTTTTTGAAGTGCTTTGAGGATTGGAAAAAACGTTGGCATAAATGTATAATATTTGATAGGAATTACTTTGAAGGAGATAAAATAGATATTCATGAATAAATAAATACTTTTTGAAAAAACAAAAAATTCGCGATACTTTTTGAACAGACCTCGTATGCAAATCGCATTGAAGTCTTACTTAAAACATCATAGCTTCGTCATTTTTGTGAATTATAATTAAAAAATAAAAAAATGAAATTTTTAAACACTTTACTAGAATTAAAATAAAACAAATCATCTCAGAAAAATCCAGTCGTTTATTTGTTATTTCCGCTGTTCAGGAGATTTCATTGCAGCTGTTGAAAAATGTGTTGATTTTGATTTACGGAAAGTTTCTATTAATATTAAATTTTATTGCTTATTGGAAAATCATACAAACTGGATCAAACACAGGCTTGTGGGAAGTGTGGTTCACATTTTCTCTCCTCTCACGACGCCCTTTTCAACTCGACTTCTATGAATTAAGCATGCGAGGAGAATAAAGGATAACCCCTTCACCCTAACCGCATGGTCGTGTGGCAATTCTAACAAAATTATACGCTAGGTTGCCGCAAGCGTATGATTTGCTTTGTTTATAAAAGGGTTGTGAAGGACTTCACAATCGTCTTTTATTTACAATTTTCATTATATCGGAAGAATTTTGGCACTCACAGAGTGTCTTTGTTGTTTTGCCACATAAAGGATTGATCAATATTTCTCCTGTAATTCCAGAGAAATTTTGTCGAAAGCCATGGTTTACGATATCGAACACATGATTCCACATCAAGAGAGCACCTCCTTAGGCCGGGACTTCTTGCATCATGGACTGCCCAGCGAGAACATCCCCCCCGGGATACCCAACACCCCGCGGAGGCGGTCCATACCCATAACAAATCTGGATCCTGCAGATTTGGTAGGACTTTCACGGGAGGAGCGAAGGAGACGACGTCGAGCTACCTTAAAGTATAGAACTGCTCATGCCACCAGGGAAAGGATACGCGTCGAGGCGTTCAACGTCGCATTTGCCGAGTTGAGAAAACTACTGCCCACCTTGCCGCCAGACAAAAAACTCTCGAAAATTGAAATTCTTAAACTTGCCATTTGTTACATTGCATATTTAAATCATGTCCTTGAAACGTAAACAAATCATTGGCACTACAAAACGAATCCGTGTGATATTTTTGTTAAATCTGTTTTCCTATTTTTAGGTTGCAATAGAAGCGATTAAAAAAGCAGTATACATTCTTATTTATTGGACGGGATTTTGGGCTCATGTGGTCCGAAAGCTGTTCACCACCCTCAATTTTTATTTCAGGCAAACAGCATCTGTGAACCGACAAAATTAAAGCACTCTCTCTTGTGCGCAGGATTGAAAATAAATTGAACAAATAGAAACATTTTAACGAGCTGCAAATAATTTATGGACTCCTTTCTTGTTTCAAACTAATCGTAAGTAATGTTGTCAGACAGGCTTGAAACCTTTAAACTTTCATAGTGTTGGACATTACTTAATTAGCTTTTGAATTAAGAATTCTTTCTGTAGATATGCCCATAGAACATGTTTTTTTTTTTTAAACTTGTGCATCGATTCAAAAGCACAGGTCAACAAATGTAATTGTGATATTTCTTGATATGTACATATTTTATTTGTATAGGATATTTTTTAATATTTTAATAAAAATGCTCAGTTTTCATCTGCCAATATATGTGTGTTTTGGTGGACTGAACAATTTGTAGTTTAATTTGATTAACATCCCTGTAGGAAATGTAATGTTTTCAGAAATGTTTCTGTAGTTTAATTAATAACAAATTCTCTCTTAAATTGACATCTCATTGAAATGGTTATAGGATGCGGTTATGCGTAAAAATAATTTCCGGTTCTCCTTTCAATTTTTGACTTGAGTTAATTTTTTTATTATTTTTTGAATTGTGAGCACATAAAAAATATTTTATATTTAACATATATGTATGTGTATACTAGTAGTTACGTCAGAAATACTTACTTTTCATTCGATATTTCTTTTTCTAGTTGCAATATTTCCTTCCTTGAAGTTATACCTTTTCATTGCATCATTAGTTGTCTGTTTTTTTTATATCTCTTTTAAATTAACAGAGTGCTCATAATTACTTGATTTTGACATATAATAATATCTAAGGACAAGAAAAATTTTAAAATAAAATTCTATCTAATTTATAAAAAAAACAACCGTTTGTAAAGTATTCTAAAATGATAATTATGTTTTGTTTATTTTTATAAATCTTATTTTTGAAGGACATTTCATCTTTTAAATCAGCAACTTCAGCTAATAGTAGTTTTGAAGTTCCAAATATTTGTTGACCAATAACGGTATTTTGCCGAAAGGCAGGTGTGTATATTGTTAATGATTAGAAAATAAATAACATCATGTAATTAATGAATCGTAATTTCAATGAATATTTTTATAAATTTAATTTAATATACTTTTATAAAAGCTCATTGAATTCGTTGAATTTAAATTCTCTCAATATAAAATACACTCATTTTCGCAAAATATACACTTTTTCATACGACTGAGAACTAAAACAAAGGAAATTTGATGCAATGCATCAAACGAGAGCGTACTGATTCAAGTTTACTAGACCGATAAGGGATAGGCATTTTGTTTGTTTCACCAAAAAGGGAAAAATAGCCCAGAAATGAAAAATCACCGAAAAAGCCTTTACCACAATAAAGATATAATCTACTAATTGCATTACCTGGAAATACATTTTGTAAGCAATCTATACATATAAAAAGGTGGTGCAAACAGTTCTATTTGTTCTTGCGTCGTAAGTGATTCCTTTTTTGTAATGAAATCAGTGCTTACATATGTAATTACATACCTAGGTATTGGCTTCCAATTTATCCTATAAGGATGACTTCAGAAGTGTTAGGGACACCCTTCCTCTATATTTTTAAATACCATCTATATTTCTCTCAGTGTAATAAAGTCTGCGACTTTTTTTTTCTTTTTCTTTTTTTTTCTTGACGTGAACTATTCAATTTGCGTTTTTTTACTTAATTCTGTTTTATGGTAAAATCATAAAAACTGATTACATTGTTGCTATCGTAGCTTGAAAGTTTATTAGCGAAGAAAAAATGTAGCATTCGTCAAAACAAATGCGATCGAATGAGGAACCAAAACTTCAATTGCACATTCGTGTGTTCATTTGATGATATTTAAAATAAAAGTTGCTTGCAAGAATTCATTCACTGCAGTCAGTAATTCAAATACGAGTATCTCTCAAAATTGCACCCAGAAACAAAATTTTTGTGCAAGCGCTGCGGTTTATGACTTAGCTGCGTTTGAATATGTTAAATAGCATGGTAACATTTTCACTGAGTAAGCATTTAAATTAATAAATTATCAATTACTATGTGTAGTATAAAATATAAATGTTGCAATTAGCTTTTACTTTATCTGCAAGGTGTACACACAGGGGACGGTGCATGCAAACATGAGATTGATTATGTGTGGGAACTTTGTGTACAAACTTAAAACCGCTCCAAATATTTCACATCTTGATTTTTCCATGGATTTACTTTGTTTACCAACTGTTAAGATGGATTGCTTCAACATTAGATCGTAGAGCCGCTATTTCTTTCTCGAATTTATTACAATTGGGAGCGTTAAGCTCCTCATTAAGCTAATGGGGGCTGGAAGGCGAGAATTCTTCATCAACCGTTTTTTCATCACATCCACCTATTGTGTGAAGCTCCGTTCCAAATCTTACAGCCCGTATAAACTCAGACTATACATCTGAAACAACCGTGGCTAATCCAGAAAGCTGCATGCCCTCCTACAGTAATATCAAGATAACGAAGTGGGCCTGCCGTCCTTAAGTGTTTCATCTTATTTTTTGTTTGACTCTAGTGCTAAGAACTTAGATAAAAACTTAACTAATTTTAAAAACGGGAATAATAACGTATTTAATTCTAAAAATATATTTAGCTTAGCTAACAAAATTTTCCTCTACAAAAATTCCCTCCAATTCTCCTATCTATTCTGTATTTATTCTTGTTCCAAATTTTACCAATTTCAAAAGGCTAAATAACTCTAAGTCCTATAACTCCTCTACCAACATCTCTAGGCGGGCGTGGACGCTTCCTCCTTTTTTTCTTCGGTACAGCCTCCTTCCAACTTGGGTTCATCTGCTCCTTTTACACCCACTAGTATGCTTAAACTTTCCTTCATTGATCTCCTTCTCTGTCTCTACCTGGCGTTAAGTTCATCTTGCAATCTGTTGGGTGTATAGAAGAACGTTATATGTATGTATATTATCTCGTTTGCGCGGCTATAGAATCTACGATAATGTCCGCTTTCCACTCGCTTACCTCCACGACAAATCAGATTCTGTATCGGTGGAAAAACCAAAACTAATGTACTAGGTTCGGCTCACCGAAAGCCTTCTTATCCCATTTACACCAACCCCGCATCCTCAGATCGACGTCACTCTTTCGCTCCTGTCTCTCCTCATACTTTCACCTAAGCAAATGATCTCTAAGGAATGATCTATACCGTGTATGTTGGAATAAGTTTTTTAATAATTTATTACGAGCATAAAATTTTAAAAAATATTCTTTATTTTTCATCAAAGTTCTTAAAATATTTTAGACGTACATAAAACCGTTATTAGTAACTATTATTAGAGACATTGTTATAACCACGAAACTTCCAAGATACCTTAACAAAAATTGAATGGTAATATTGAATCAATCACTATCAAAATTTCTGATTGAACTTTTAAATTAAATCTAAGAAAGTTTGCTATGCAATGAAACCTGAACTGCGTTCTTAGAATTTGTATCGAAGTACTATAGTTACAGTAAAATTAATAAGAAGTTCTCTAAACCTTTTACGTTATGATATCTCGGAAACGTACCTATTAATTATTATATATGTATATATGAAATTATACTATTTACTGAAATTAATTTTTAATGACTCATAGCAATCACATTTTTCCAATACCAAATAATGAAAACTTACACAATTTTTTAAAATTATACTGTAGGTTTAGGTTCTTTAAAATAAATCATTAAATTTTTAAAATAAAACATCAATTTTTGCAAATATTTTAATTTTAAATTTTAAATGCAGTAGGTATGTTTGATTATAAAAGGGAGATACCTAGTTTTCTTTACGGAACATATGCAATCACATTGTAATTTTATACTGACAGACTAGTTTACTTAATTACATTACCAAAACATATTCCTGTCGACCCAGAATCTTGAAATTTGGTACGAAAGAAAATCTCGTTCACCAAGTAAAGGAAGTAAAAACCCGAAAATCATTAAATTCATGTGAATATTTTTTATTGCATAAGTCAAAAAGATTAAAACTTAACATTTTTGTATGATTAAAATTTAATAGTTAAGGTTGGTGCACACTTAACGACACGGAACGTAACAACACAAAACGGCAAAATATTTTCTTGTGGAAATAAATTAGGCAATTCACACATACCGGCATCGGCAGATATCGACACGAAACGTCAATGGCATTGTCGGTGGTTATCGTTGCCAAGAATTGTTACCGCCAGTTCTCACTTGCCGGTCTACTCGAAAAGTTATGAATCAAGAAAAAATAATGAAAAAAATGAATCAAGAAAAATTAATTGAATTACTTAGGGAGAATAATCTTAATAAACATATACAAATCACATGTCACTGTATTCGTTCGCTAAGCTCCGAAACCGCACAACCGATTTCAATGAAATTTTGTGAGTGGGAATGATTGATTTCAGCTTGAAAGATAGGATACTTTTGTAGCCGATACGTGGTGCTATTGTCGAGATTTGATTTTTTTTATTTGCTTACAGGGTGCTATTGATATTTTTAGACAATTTGAGAAATTAAATCGAAATGTTTACAATTTGAGAAATTAATTTTTAAATTTAGCAGCTATTTCGCGACCGTCGCAGCTAACTCCAAGCTTCTTCGACCGTTAGCCTCAATTGCTTCTACACCTCCTCTTTCGGATACGACTACCGTCCCTGCTGTGCCTACCGTTTACGAGCCTCCTGGCTCACTGCCCTCGGAGACCACGGCTAATGCTGCATTAGTTTTACCGGCTAAATCGAACGTTTCTTGTCAGCACACAGTCGTTGATCTTGGTTCTCCTTCAGCTTCTACAATAAAAATATTTGGCATTATCTGGAACAAAGACGATTGAAGTCAACGGATCTCGAAATTAAATAGTAGAAATGTCCTCATACCTCAAAACTCTCCCTCATTTCTTCTCATGAGCGTTTGTTGATACGCGAATCAGTCCTGGGTGCAGAACTTATTCAAACAACAACTCGCTTTTATTCCGTCCAATTGTAGAAAAACCTGCCCTTCTAAACAATTTGCAAGCTTCCTGGTTTTCGTCCCGTCTAGATAGGCCTGGCTCTTTTCCAACTCAACCAGGAGCATTCTCAATTCTAGCTCATCACTTAATATGCAACAAAGTCTATTAAGTTAGTGCAATCAAACCCAGTCCTAGTACTACAGCTATTACTCACAGTAGTTTTAACTTTAGCAAACAACCTAATACTATCCATACCAAATATTCTACTCCTTCGTATTAACTTTATTGGTTCGCATGTCCATTCTTCTGAACCAGTATTAACCGCTGGCCTCTCCGATTCCTCTCGCTTCACACCTAAATACTCTAATAACCAGACTCCCGTCGACGAGGGTTGCCGGCACCCAGATCGGGCCGGCGACCCTGGCTATGCTACAGACGGCTCCGGCTAGAAGTCGGTCCCCGAAGCCATCGGTGAAGAGGGATGCCCATCACTCCGGACGAAGGGGAAGGCTGAAGAAAGAAGAAGGCGGAGCCGACCCCGACGTGGACTGAGGTGGTTCGGAAAGGCAAAAGGGCTAAGGCTAGTCCAGCAAAAGGTGGTGGCAAGAGTGAGGAGGCGGAGGCGAAGAAGAAAAAGAAGGAGAACCCCCGCAACCGGCAGGGAGGCGAAGACTGCGAGGTCGGCGCTGCCCCGGTCGGAGGCTCCTTCGAGGAGAACTAGGCCGCAAGCGATCCTTCTTAGGCATGCGGAGGGGAAGACCTTTGCTCCAGGTTATATTAAAGTTAAGAAGCAGGAAATTCAAGAAATCTGGATAGAAATAAAGAAAGAAATAACAACTGCAAAAGAGCCGACTGAAGCTGACAAATTTCAAAATTTAGTGAATAAAATCAACTCTTATTTAGCCCCAAAAGAAATTCAAGAGATAGTACCAAATCAAAAAAACAAGAATGCAACCTTCGACATTTCCACCGCGACATAGATGATACCTGAATTTGATGGAGGCTTCAAATCACTATCAAATTTTCTTGGCCTAATCGAGTTCTACAAAGACACAGTGAAAGATGATCAAGAAAGTATATTACTCAAGTTCATAACTACAGTCAAACTTTCAGACAAAGTTAAAAACCGACTCGATGCAGAAAATACACCTACAACAACTGAGCAATTAAAACCAAATCTGCAAAAAACTTATAAATTAAATAAAAACCCACTGAAAATACATACGGATTTGGCTACTATTCGCTAAAACAATCTCACCATAAACAGCTTTGCAACAAAGGTAGAAGAACTAGTATCAGTTTTAAATGATATTCAGATATCAGAATCGGGTGAAAGCAATCGAGCGATAATAGTAAAATTAAATGACCAATTGGGTTTGAATTCTTTCAAGAATGGTCTTAATGAACCATATAAGGCAATCATCCGATCCAAGACCAAGCAAATTGTCAGATGCCATCGCCATTGCTTCAGAGATTACCGAAATTCCAAGACAATCAAATATTTGCCATTACATCAGGAACAATAATAGACACTACAATAGAAATAGGGTTAACAACTACAACAATAACAATTACATAAATAACAATTATAGAGATAACAATTATAGAAATAGCAATTGTAGAAATAATAGTTACAGAAATAATAATTACAGAAATAATAACGGAAATAGCAATAATAATAACACTAACGGAAGGAGAAATTCCAGAAGATACAACCACAACAGAAACAGAGCGTCTGAAAACTCGTCTCTCCCCAGACAGAATGCCGGGGAAAATCGAAATCAAAATTAGAATTGAAGTCAAAGTCAACAAAGAACTTAATAAGGATAACTAGGGAAAACGCTTCTACAAGTTATCTGAAACTATTTGTTAAAGAAAACAAGTACCCATTAACATTTTTAATAGATACAGGAGCGGACATATCCATACTGAAGAATAATGTAATAGAAAGCAATGTAATAGAACGTGGTGAATCATACTAAATAAATGGCATAAGTGACAAAATAATAAAAACAAATGGAGTGTCAGAATTAAGTCTGCAAATTGATGATGTCAGTGTCAAACATAAATTTTACATAGTTGATGAAGGAACCAACTTAACCACCGATGGAGTATTAGGACGGAATTTTCTAACTAAGCATTGTTCAATATAGATTACGAGACATATGCAATATCACTAAAATTAGACTCAGGAGTAGTGGTACTACCACTAAATATGAACGTGACTACCATCCACAACATTACTGTACCAGCGCGATCAGAAATAATAACACCAACAGACATCAACATTACAGAAGATAGTCTACTGTGTGGGCGAGAAATAGTAAAAGGCATTTTTTTGGCAAATGTAATAATGCCATCAGAAGGGACAAAACACATAAAAATAATGAACACAAAAGATGAATCAGTAAAAATTACAAAGGCAAATATTTACTTACAGCCGCTAAGAAACTATCATGTTGGAATCGAACAAATTAAATACAACCCAGAAATTAGAAATGAAAATTCGCGATTTGAAAAAATTAAAAAGGAACTCAATATAAACAGCTTGTGTCCAACATCAAAGCAAACAATACTAAACATCTGCGAAAGATTCCAAAATGTTTTTCATATTGAAGGAGAACCACTAACTAAAAAAATATTTTACGAACGACGTATTTTACTCGAAGACAAAACACCAGTCTTCCTTAAAAATATAGGATGCCAAATTCGCAGCTTGGAGAAATTGATAAACAAGTGTCGAAATTGCTAGAAGACGGCATAATAGAACCATCAACAAATCCCTATAACTCTCCTTTGCTAGTCGTACCTAAAAAATACATAGGTGGACAGCAAAAGTGGCGATTGGTTGTTGATTTTAGATCCCTGAACAAAAAAATTGTAAATGAAAATTCCCCTTATCAAGACTTGATGATGTGCTGGACAGGTTAGGCCGAGAAAAAATATTTGTCCACACTTGACATGACTAGTTCATTTCATCAGATTCCGCTGCATCGGAAACCTTTGACAGCATTTTCTACAAACAAGAGACACTATCAATTTAAGAGACTACCTTTTGGATTGAAAATCTCAACTAATAGTTTTCAGCGAATACTTTCAATAGCACTCAGTGGCTTGGAGGCTGCAGCATTCATATATGCAGATGATATTATAATATTTGGTTCAAATTTACATGACCACAATAACAATCTGATCAAGGTGTTAGAGAGGCTGGAGAAATATAAGCTAAAATTAAATGCTAAGAAGTGTCACTTTTTGAAACCAGAAGTCACTTACTTGGGACATTTAATCACTTCGAAGGGTGTATGCACTGGTCCAACAAAATTCGAAATTATAAAAAATTATCCAGTACCACAGAATTTAGACGAGGTACAAAGATTTGTAGCATTCTACAACTACTACAGGAGATTTGTTCAGAATTTTGCAGAAATTGTAAAACCTCTGAATGAACTTCTGAAAAAGGATAAAATTTTTCACTGGTCTGACAACTGTAAGAGTGCATTTAAGCTCATAAAAAAGAAATTAATATATCCACCAATATTAAGCTATCCTAATTTTGAAAAGCCTTTTATTCTAACAACTGATGAATCAAACTATGCATTAGGAGCAGTGCTTTCGCAAGGTGAAATCGGACAAGATAGACCGATAGCCTATGCAAGCAAATCCCTCAATAAGCACGAATTGAACAAACCAGTAATAGAAAAAGAACTTCTAGCTATTCACTGGGGAATTCAATACTTTAGACCTTATTTATTTGGCAGAAAGTTCAAAGTATTTACAGACCCTAGAACACTTGTAAGCCTTTTCACACATAAAAACCCGTCATCAAAGCTGACCAGAATAAAAGCAGATCTCATGGATTATGATTTCGAGATCATCTTTAAACAAGGTAAAATTAATACCAATGCTGACGCACTGTCAAGAATCAAACTAGATTCCAAAGACTTAATAGCTATGATGTCAAAAAGCAATGTTCATTTTATAACAAGAAGTATGCAGAAGGAACAAAGCATGTAGAGCAGAGAGCAAAAAACTACTAAAAGCTGTATGAATACCTTAGTTCCAGAAGAAAAGACTGATCACCTTTACATCTGGAACAGCGCATCAATATCAGATATAAGGTATATAAAAAGAAACTCGAGTTGACATTTAAAAATGAAGAGCCAGCACAAAATACGACACATATTAATATGCATGGGGTGACAGAAGTAAAATTCTCTAAAGACAAAGTAATTGCTGATTGTAATGATAAATCATTACCAGAGATAAAATTGGTTCTGAGGAAATTACTGTCAAAAATAACATAAATAGAGTAGTGCTCACAAATAAACATGAATTATTTAACATTATCGACGTCGAACAATTGAAAAATATATTAAAGGAATTCCATGAAGGAACGAAACAACGCGTTGATATTATATTATACACCCCTCCGAAAAGAATTATAGATAAAGAAGAAATGCACAGACTAATAAAAGAACATCATGACTTACCATTTGGTGGACATTGCGGTTTAAATAGATGCATAGCTAGATTAAAGGAAAAATATACATGGAAAAATATGAACAAAATGGTAAAAGAATACATAAATAACTGCCAACAATGTGCAAAAACTAAAATCGTAAAGCATACTAAAGAAAAATATCTAATAACTGACACGCCAAACTCATCATTAGAGACTATTTCTATTGACACCGTTGGACCACTGAGGCAATCTGAACACTATAGGTACATATTGACAATACAATGTGATTTAACAAAATTTATAGAGGCATTCCCGATGAAATCCAAAAATGCTAAGACGGTAGCAAAAACAATTGTTGAAAAATTCATATTGAAATATGGATGCTTTAAAAAACTCAAAACTGATAAAGGAACTGAATTCAGTAATTAATTAATGAATAATTTATGTAATCTATTACATATAGAAAAGGTTATGTCAGCATCATTTCACCGCGAAACATTAGGCTCGATAGAAAGAAATCATAGGGTCCTAAATGACTACTACATAATGATACTCTCCAAACAAGAGAACTGGAGCGAAATATTACCTTACTACTTATTAGTATTATTACTTATTGCTATAACACAACGCCGCATACTACAACAAATTATATACTTTTGAATTAGTTTTTGGCAAATTGAACGCATTACCATGCGAGATATTAAATAATAACAGAAAAATATATGACCTCGATGATTACATAAGTGAACTAAAGGCAAAACTACAGTTTGCGCACAATAATGTAAAAGAATGCTTATTAAAAGATAAACAAAACAGACAAGATGAACAGAAAAATGTTAACACATCAAATTTTACGGTAAATGATTATGTGTATGTAAAAGTAGGGAATAAGGGAAAATTAGAACAGCCGTATAAAGGGTCATATAAAATATCAAAATTAAAATAAGGTTTAGGGATGGGGATGTAATATACCAAGCAAAAGTTCAAAATAAACAAGCGAGTGAATAACCCTCACAATTAAATGAGTCACAATGCATGATGATGACGATCACATTACAGTGCGATGCACTCATGCATTCGGTATATGCAAAATATTTAAGAACGCCGGGCATTGGCAGTGATTTTATGCTGAACTCCCAAATATTAATTATGAGGTCAGTGCGGGTGTGCATTACAGCAATTTCAAAAGTGGGTCATATTTCTTTCGAAAATTGATATTGATACCCAATAAGAAAATGTAAGAATATGTGTAAGTCGAATTTGTATAAATAGTTAGAGTTTTAGAATAACTGGGGGAATTTGGAGAATAAAAGCTTGCCGAGCTAAGTACACTTTTTTCCTTAGATACCGAGGCGTTTAGGCCAAGTATCGAAAATCCTCATATTGAGGCTCTTTAGCCAGATATCATTTTTTGATTGAGGTGTATCGCCAGATCTTTATACTTTCAGAGCACGGAAGCTGACTGCCGGTTAGCCTACTTTACAGATGTCACGGGGTCGGGGGAGTGTGGTGTCTTCCGCCATGCCCTGAGCCAGGCCAAGCGCAAGTAATGGCATCTGTGCTTCAGGGCAACTTGAACAGGAGCAGAACAGCCCATGACCTGTTGGCTCAGATCCATTTCGAGAAAGGCACTGATGTGGTTCTCATCACCGAACAGTATCTAGACAGTGACGACCCAGCATGGTATCGAGATGATTTTGGCACGGCGGTAATCTGGGTCCCGGATCTGCGACGATTCAAAATTGCGGCCCATGGCACCTTGGAGTGGAGTGAACCCAGACCGGATTCGCGCGGAGGACGTGTCCTGGACTTTGCATCCAGGCTCGGGCTGGTGGTGTTAAACATCGGCTTGACGTCCGCCTTTCGGCGTCCTGGGTACAGGGAGACAATTATTGACGTCTCCCTGGCGACGGAGAGCTGCACGGGTGCAGGACTGGCAGGTGGTCGAGGACTATACGTTCCGCGTGCATGGTATGGGGCCAGTGCGGGCTCGGCGCGGGCAGGGTCCGCCAAGATGGGATGTCGATAGGATGGACACCGAAAGGTTGTCTCTAGCCATCACACGTGGCTAGCGACTTGTGGAAGGGATTCCGGAGTAACTGTCTCCTCCCGAGCGGGCCTGATGGTAGACACGTCAATGAGGAAGAGAAGGCAGGGAGGGGCGACGTCCTGCCTACTGGTGGACGGATGAGATCGCGGAACTGAGGTGGAAGTGCCTCCGTCTCAGGCAGTTGTCTCAACGAGTTGACTGACGCGATCCCGACGCAGCCCGCAGATCCGCCGATGCCAAAGTGGCGAAGAAGGACCTTCGCAGGGCCATCAAGGCTGGAAGCGGCTGGGGGATGATCTAAATGATGATCCTTGGGAACTGAGGTATAGGATTGTTCTCCGCAAATTGGGGGCGCTTTTTCAGAGCGCTCCCGTCGAAGCGGGAACAGTCCGTTCCATTGTGGATGCCCTTTCCCCACCCAGTCGCTGGAGATTAACCGCGCGACCGACGCAGCACTCGAGGCTCCTCCCTTCACAATGGAGAAGCTCGAGAGGGCCTCGAGGATTCTGCAAACTCGCAAGGCGCCAGGGCCCGATGAGCTGAAGGCAGCTAGGCTTGTGCTGATCAGTAAGGGCAAGGGACCTGTAGGGTCCCCCGGGTCGTACAGGCCGCTGTATATGCTCTACATAGCCGGCAAACTCCTAGAGAAGCTCCTAAAGCCTCGCCTCCATGCGGTTGTTGTGGCCGCTGGAGACTTTTCCGAGAGACAGTATGGCTTTTGGAAAGGGAGGTCGACGGTACATGCTAATCAGGAGGTGGTCGACGCGGCCTGGGCCACCGAGAGCGGGAACCATTATTCCCGCCCGGTGTGCCTACTGGTCACTCTGGATGTGCACAACGCCTTTAACTCGGTGAGGTGGGAGGGGAGGGGCGCGCTTAATGCGTTAGAACGCGACTTCAGGGTTCCCCAGTATCTCTTGCGGATGATGGGGGATTACCTGAAATACCGCACCCTCACCTACGAGACGGAGGATGGGCCGGAAATGAGGGTCCTGTCGGCGGGAGCGGCCCAGGGCTCCATTCTGGGGCCCGACATATGGAATTATACAGGGTTTTCCATTTCGGGCTTCCGAAAGTATACAACCCTGCGCTGACAACCGTTTGACATATCTGTCAACCAAAGCGTCATATCATTAGTTGAATGTTTGCCATTTTACAATATGGATCGTTTTAGCATCGCACAACGTGTTAATTTTGTTAAATTATACTACAAAAATGGTGGTTCTCCGGCACGCGTATATCGAGCATTACGATCAGATTTTGGTCGTCATGGACGGCTTACAGAGCACACAATTGCTAATGTAGTGCGTAAATTCGAACAAACTGGGTCCGTAGCGGATATTGTGAGACCTGTGCACCATCGTAATGTGCGTTCGGCCGAAAATATTGCTGCTGTTGCTGCCAGTGTGGAGGATGACCCGAATGTTTCGATTCCACGGCGTGCTCAGCAATTGGGCTTATCAAAAACATCATTGTGGCGAATTTTGAATTTGGATTTGCACCTGCATCCATATAAAGTCTAGTTGGTGCAAAAATTAGAGCATTAGGTTTCAGCAAGACGGCGCCACGTGCCACACAACACGACCGAATATGGCCATATTGCGAACAAAATTTGAAGGACGCATAATTTCGCGTTTTGGTGATGCCAATTGGCCGTCGAGATCGTGCGATTTAAACCCGCTAGATTTTTTTTTGTGGGGTTACGCTAAAGACCGTGTCTATGCCGACTCTCCGCAAACTCTTGAGCACTTGAAAGACAACATTCGTCAAGTTATGGCCGAAATACCGCCCCATATGTGCCCAAAAGTCATCGAAAATTACCTGTTTCGAATCAAGGTCTGCGAGGAAGCCCTAGGTGGCCATTTAAATGATGTTGTGTTTCACATATAATGGCATAAACCAAACTTCATTTTGAAATAAAAGTTCAATCGAAATTCGAATTCTAAGTGTGTTTTATTTTGATTTATTTTCGGAATTTAAAAATGGAAAACCCTGTACATATGATGAGATCCTGCGTATGGAGATGCCGGAAGAGTCTTTCCTGGTTGGGTATGCCGATGACATTGCGGCAGTTATTACCGCCAAAGATGTCGCGGCGGCTCAACCAGGTGATGCGTCGGTTTGGTCCCTGGCTGCGCGACCACGGACTGGAGTTGGCGCTAGCCAAGACCGAGATCGTCCTTCTGACGAAAAAGCGCATCCCCCTTCTGAGGGAGATGCGGGTGGGAGACATGACGGTCCAGACGAAGCCCGCGATCAAGTGCCTGGGAGTGAGCCTCGATTATAGACTCAGTTTCTGGGACGAGATCCGGGGCAGGGCGGACAAGGCGGCTGCAGTGACAACGGCGTTAAGCAGGGTCATGGCCAATATTGGTAGACCCAGACCCTGCAAACGGCGTCTGCTGTTCTGCACCGCTGAGGCCGTCATGCTCTACGGGGCAGAAGTCTGGGCCGGCGCGATGCGGTGGGAGAAGTACCGCAGGCGTTTGCTCTCGGTACAGCGACGTGCGGCCCTCCGTATCGCGAGCCCCTACCGCACGGTATCGGAACCGGCGGTGTTGGTGGTCGGGAGTCATTCCGATTGACTTTTTAGCTAGGAAGCGAAAGTCTGCCCACCAGGTGAAGCCTGTTCTGGGGCGGAAGATCCAGCGGGTCGTGCAGGCCAGGATCATGGCGTCCTGGCAGGGGAGGTGGGATGGAGAGTCGCGCGGTGGACAGCCCGTGTTATTCCCCGGCTGGACACCTGACTAAATCGTTGACATGGGGAGGTCGATTACTACCTCACCCAGATGCTGACGGGGCATGGGCACTTTTGGGCCTTCCTTTACCGCATAGGGAGGCGAAGTGGAACGGGTGACTGGCAGCATAACCCCTGATAATATAGTCGAGGTTATGCTGCAGGGGCGGGACTTCTGGCGAAGAATCGCCATTTTCGTGAAGGAGATCCTTCGTCAGAAGGAACACGACGCTAACAGGGAGCGCCTGCTAAGCTGGGCCTGCCGGCATACTGTACGTAAATCATTTCCCCGCTCCCATAAAAAAATAAAAAAATAAGCAAAATCCAGTTACACTCACATCGTTGTCTTCTAATTTGATGCTTTTCCATCCGTTTCAAGCCCCTTTCTTCAATTTTCCTTCCTTACTACTCCCACTATCTCTCTCATTTCATTCTCCTCTCCCTAAATTTCCAAGCTCTCTTCTTCCCTCTGTTGCTTAACTGACTATGGAATCAATCTTCCGACAGCCATTATCTGCTATCTCGTCTTCGTGAGTTAAGAATTTATGAAAATGTGCGACTGGCTTACTTTCATGGTAAGGCTGATTATATCTGTATTAATGGTAAAACTAAAACTACCTTAGTGATTTCCATTTATCAAGGTCTCGCGATAAATTCCACTTTCCTGTGCCAGCTCTTCTTCAAATATCACGATGATTTTAATATTCCTCCGTTGTTATGTTTCTTAAATTAGTTCGGAGCGTGTTTCTCATTTTCACAAATATTGCAATGGCTCGGAAAACTACTTTTATTCTTAACTAGCCTCTGTACTATTTCTCCTGGGCGTTAGATTCTGATCATCGAATTTCATCATCATGCCAAAACGTTAGAGGTTTGCGCTCTAAAACCAGTAGTGGATTTACCAGGAAGCAAAGGAAGCAATTGCTTGGGGCCCCGCTTGGACAGGGGCCCCAAAAATTGAAAAATGTTGAAAATTCATTCGGAAATTAAAAAAAAAATAAATAAAAAATGCAAAATGAAAAAATCCATGTAAACAATATCGATTATTCATTGTCCTCAAACGAATTTAAATTAATTCAAAACTGTATTTCGCGCGTATAGTTGGCGCTTCGGTCGCTCGTATTTCGTGTCTTTCGTTACTTTTTATCGAAAAAGACAAGCTTCAAAAACTTGACTTTGATGATGTCATTCATCAATTTGCGACTGCGAAAAGTAGGAAAAAGTTGTAATTTAGTTCGTAAATTATAAGTAAACTGTATAATATATTGATTTTGCAAAATTAACTGGCTATTTATTATTTTAAAATATTGGGGAGGGGGTTAATTTTAGAATGAGGGCCCCGAAAACCTGAGGTTGCTTGGGGCCCCGTCTTAGGTAAATCCGGCACTGTCTAAAACCTGTAATATCTTCCTGCAGTCCCAGTCTTTTCCTTACGATGTCTTTGCACTAGTCGAAACCAAAGATTACCTACAACAAGAGGTAATACTCGTGACGTTTATCCTTCTCTTTTTTCGACCTTGGACCCGTTAGCCGAACGACCTTGCAGATTTTGTTAAAAGTAGATAGTAATAAAGGGCTCATATGTGCGAAAAAGACAAAAATTTAGAGGGAGACGGAATGAAAATTGTAACCACGTTTCATCAGCCAGAGCAACGCACTTGTTCGAATACTTTATGGCGCCTTTAAAAACGCACAGTGAAAAAAATGTAAACAGCCCGCATCCATATATACTCGTATGCTCCTTTAAAAATGCATGGTGAAAAAACGGTGCACATTATTCTCTACACTGTAAGTTCTGTAGGTGAGAATGTTTGGCTGCTTATTCTTATGTCCTTCGTTTTTATTGGAATTTAGATTAGGCATGAAAAGCAGTACCATTGAAATCATCTCGTTTTAAATGCGTCTCTGTCAAAATCCCAATTAATCGCAGTTCTCTTTTCATTCTACTCTTGACTCGGATAATCCGCCCCTCTTCCGTACTTTTTCACTGAACCAAGCTGCAATCATACTAATTCTGAACCTCTTTTTCACTACGTACAGATTTTTATGTATAAGCTTAACATCCTCCCAGGTAACTTTAACATTCTTTCTAACTTGAGCGCATCAAAATTATCAACATACTCTCTTTACACACCGAGATATTTAAAAGCCTTTTCCAATGTATCCCACTTAAATCCGTAAAGAACCCCTTCTTTTTATTGGATTGGTACGGTAGATATTTTCACTTCCTAATAAAAGGAAGAATTTCTATCTCATCTCAATGACCGATATTGACTACCCCACGCATCTTAACATCTCTTCCCTCTTCGTTGCGAACTCTTTTACAACGCTTATCTCATCAGCGCGCAGTTTAAGTTAATCTCCGAGCCTAAATAGTTTTATAATTTTATTAACGTAAAGCGAAAATTTAACCTTCGAGTCCTTAAATTTGGGGACTCGTCCTAGAAAATTGGGTCGATTCTTGGATAACGTCAAAGGACAAGGAAATTTTTTTGACGCGGAAGCCGTATGCTGCTTGAAAGATGGGGAAAAGTCGTAGGTAAAGATGAATAATACTTTGAATAAAATTCATTGTACCAATTTCTCTGAATAAATCTTCAGATGTACAAAAAAACCGTCAACACTTATTTGTACCCCCAAACGATTTAGCCGTTTTGCTTTGCATGACCTACCTTGGTCAGACAACCCTAATATCCCTCCATATGAAAATCGCTTAAAACCGATTAATCTTCAGCCACTCGCTTTGTGTCGTGATGTTGCCGATATTGTCTTCGTGGATCAAGTCTTACACGGTTCTATAGGCTGTCTCGAGTTCCCCCCTTAACAGTAACCCTCGAAATATTAGATCTTCCCCATTTTTTGTCTCGATAGTTATAGCATTAACTATGGTGACTTCGAACCCTTTACTACATATCGAATGCTTCGAAAAGCCAACCATTCAGCCGCATTTGATTTCCATATTGTCAAGGTTTCCCCTAACGTCGCTCTTTACTTGCTCCACCCGCCCTATACTTTAAATTCTGAGGTAGCTTGTATTAAGCGAAATAAATAAAAAGTCTTTGGTAAAGACATCAAGCTGTCTACGAATATTAGTTGGATCAATTTGTTTATGAGCAAACAATCAGAATATTTTTCGGAAAAGCAACTAGGGATCGGATCAAGTGTATAAATTAATTTAAGGCCCTTGTAAAGGCAGCAAAGGCGCCAAATTGCAAAAAACTAAAACTGTTGTAAAAGTAACAGTAGGCGATATTATAAAAGAATACCTGATAACTGAAAATACAGATGTTGCTGAAAAATGTAGAAAACTAACTATACCGATGTTAGTATAAAGATCATTGCAAAGAATTTGCAAAGCAAATAGGAATGCAATGTCTGTGAGATAGTAGTAGTGAATTCTATAATGTAATTTTTTTTCAAAATTCCAAAAGGAAAATATTAGTCGTGCAATTCAAAGCCAAAAAAAACCTTATGGCTTTTGTACAAGCGAAAGCGCAAGCTGTGAGCTAAAGAAAAACTGAACTAGGTTCAAAGGCAATGGGATAGCATTAGTTTTAGCGATGAGTCCGTGTTCCTCCAGAAGTAATGGTCTGAAGTTGTATTGGATCGCGAAGGGTTGGTAATCTTTGCTTTGTCGAAGGTACGGTAAATACAAAAAAATATGTAAACATATTACAGGAAAATTTAATGCCTTCAGTCGAAAAGTTGCGTTATGGGCGAGTTCATATTTCAATAAATAATGCTCCCGCGCATACAACTTCCGAGACTAGCCCGGATTTAAATCCCATTGGTCCTGGTGGAGTAAAATAAAAGCACGACTAAGAAATAAACCCGTCCAAACAATGAAAGAATTGAATATTGTTTAAAAATATCAAATATTATTGAAAATCATTTGAGGTGTGTAAATTAACTGCCAAGATTATTTCAAAAAATTTACCTGTAAGTACTTAGAATTAAAAAGTATTCTTAAAAATATATATTGTAGACAGTTAATTATATTAAGAAATTCAAAAGAAAATAGAATCAAAGATTGCTTGAAGGGAATTTTAGATTCTAGAACTTGTTTTTTTCTTTTCAGTAATTATGCAGCCAGGTTTGTTTCTTCTTAACAAATTTTTTTATTTCGATATAAGTTCTGACAACGGCCGGCTCTAACGAGCGTTCGAGTATATTAAGGCGGGTTCGAGCGGAAACGGAAAGGACCCTGTTGTGAATATTGTCAATTTTGCGACTGAGAGTCGATGAGCTGTGGAAATGCATCCTAATATAGCTTAATGACTACTTAAGAAATTTAAAGCAGTTTCGCACTGGAAAAAATACTCTCTTGAAGAGGTTGTGATAAAATTAATAAAATTGGACAAATGTACAAATCCGGAGGATCGGGAGCAGGTGAAGTAAAAATGTACAATGCTAGAGAATACTACCCACTGCTTTTAAATGAAGTTTGGTAATGCTTTTGCATGAGTCGATTAGCTTGCACAATACCAATTATTCCTGCAGTCGACTTCAAAAACTCGATAAAATGACGATTCCACTCTCGCAATAGGCCCCTGAGTGACGCAGATCAGCTGCGGCACTGAATTTCGCAACAAAAATTTATAAGCTTACTATCACTTTATGGAGAGAAAAAATAATATTATTTTGATTTTTTCTAATCTAACAATCTAATTAGTTATACTCTCCAAAAAAAAAAAACACAATCATACAACTGATTTTTAGTTTCTTTAAACACTTTTCTCTAAGTTGTAACACATTGACAAGGTATGTATAACTATTTATTGTGGCTCAATTTTATAGTATATGTGAAAAAGGTCAATTAAAAAACAGATATAATTGAAATATAATTTTTACTCAAATGAAAGCGGCCGCTTAGCCACTTAAATAACTTACAGGTTGCAAGCAATTAACTAGGAAAATAATTGCAATAACTAAATTCTGTGTAATAAAAATATTTCATCTGAGTTAGATTTTATTAAAACTAGACACAATATTCCTATCTTTCAGCAAACGTTTTAGCACGGTTTACATAAAATTAATATTTTTGACAAACAACGAATGAAGAATCGCACATTGAACATACTTCTAGCAGTATCTTAACAGTCTTATAGTGGTTTCAGTGAAGTTGATTTAAAGAATCTGATTCTTATCATATGCTTAGGATTACCCTTTACGTTTTACAAGATGTACTTTTTCGCAGGATTTTTGGACATAGTAAATTTAGAAAGCATTAAAAGCTTAACTAACCGAATTTGTAGCGTATGCTAAGTGAGTTAACTTGTATTTTCGAGAGGTATGGTTTACTTATTGGCCAATATTATATGTTATTCATTCATTTTCACCTCCTGCGTGCCATTGCAATAAGTTAAGAATGGTTTTTTTAACGTATTTGAAATACTTGATTAAGAAATTTTAGAGCTTAACAATTTTCTATTGCATCATAAAATTCAAATTTTCCACATTTCGATCGTTTTATAATATAAGCTTTTAATTGATTGTTTTGTGATCCTGTCGTAATAATGAAAACTGGGCAAATACATACTTTAATATGAATTGTTTCATATGAATGTGGAGTAGAGAACCTCTGTCGTATAGTACATACAAAGAGTTGTGAGTATATACTTTAATTACTTCACAAAATGTGTATATATATATATTTATTTGGAAAAAAGTTATTAATTTAATGTTCCAAAGCAAACAATTGCTTTGAAAACATTTTAACAAAATCTTTTCTACGTCTCGAAGTGCTTGTAGATCGCTGTGACATATGCCATTACTTGTGTCCAATCCGGTCGTTCTTGCTGACACATTTCATTTATATTCTGCAAGATAAGCAAATTATTATTATTGTTAAATAATTGAAATATTTACCCTGAATTTACCAATGATGTAGGAATGCCAACAGATTCAGCAGCTGAGAAAGCGATGGAAAAGTTTCTTCGCTTATTATTTGGTCCTAGGGTATCGTAAGGCACCCGATCTGGCAAATAAGAATGGAAGATAGCACAAAATGCCAATCCATCGTTCCATGAAGAACTAAAATTCGTGATGTCAATATTTCGATATCCTACAGTTTTGTTTTGGCACCATTTCAAAAGTGCATTTCGTTTTGAGCCTCCATTTTTTACTAGAGCATTTAAAGGATCTTTCCTTTCACCTGCAACGTACAAGAAAGTAATAATACCAGTTTAAAATTATTATTAACATCTAAATTCAAAGTACATATAAGAGCCCGTGTAAATATTAAAAGTCTAGGTATATTGCCTAATTTTTAACGATGCATTGATTGCACATTCAAAAATAATTGTATTTCTGTGGTCTCAGTAGAACATTGGAATTTTAGTTTTAATAACTCCGGCAATTTTTTGTAGTTGAAATAAAGCTTAATCCATTTTTATTGTGGAATTTAGATGATCTGACTATATCATGTACAATACCTATCTTAAATATTGACCGAAAAAAGTTATTCGCATTGGTTTTAAGTTTTTTAAATGCGTTTTTTATTAGAATATATGAAACCTGAATTGAATTTTTTCTGAAAACATTTACGCTTTTGAAGGTGTAAATCGCAAAAGTTACTGTTTTGATTGGCATTATTATCAGAGCATTTTTGTACTTTGCAATCATAACGACATTGAAAAGTTTAAAATAACAAAAATTCAATTAACACTTTCGTCGCCCCGTCACCCACATTTGGGTGACAATTAATAGCTGAAAGAGTTCTGACAAAAAGCTTGTGCGTCGAACGTGTTAAAAAAGTTATTTCAAAGTGGTTTGTTAACAGGGACGTAGTCAGCATGCCAGCTCGATCACACTGATGTAAATCTTTAACCCCACATAACCTTCAGTTCCGAGGAGGTGATAATTTGCTTGATTAACATGTTCACGCCGGCGCTATGAGCTGTGACATACAAATGCAAGCCACCGGTGGAACACGCTAAACATAACGACGTTGCCTCGTAAAGTCATTTTTTTTTGTGCCAAAAACTAATTTTTTATTTGGCCATACATATTATTAATAAACAACAGAATTGACCATTTTTGGATTAATTATTTTCGAAATTCAGATTCAGGTGGTCGAACTTTGTCGGGCAACCTCCTTAAATACTGCGTAAACGCGCAAGAGATATTGCTTTTTCGCAGCTTCTGAGTTAAATTTTTTTTTTCGTCATCAGCATGGGTTTGAACGCTTGCAGTTTTATTTATTATGTAGGGTTTAGCTAATAATTAGGGTGGGCCAGTGCTGAGGCAAAATTTTCATACATAGGCCATAGATTATTCATAGCAATATTTCTACGTAGGAGAAAATTAATGTAAGATTGTATACATACAAACGTACATCATGATGTTATTGGGCTGGACACAACAACATGTTAAGCGGCAAGCCTATTTTGTCGTGTTTTCCGTTTATCCCGACTATATCAGATTGTACTAAAATGTAAGAGGCCGTCAGTCACCAGCTCGTGCATCCAAATTTAATCACCAATAATTAGTTATATTTTATATATTTATATATATAGTGACTCAATATTTTGATCGAAAAAATGAGTTTTTTGTAAAAGAAATTAAGCGACTGCTCGAGGAGGGGAACACTCACCGAGAAATACCCAGTAGGTTAAATTTAGGTGTTGCCACGGTCGCAAAAGTGCGAAAAATGCACGAAATTAATAGGCCTAAGAACAAGGCAGGCAGAAAGCCTATACTCACAGAAGAAGTACAGGGGCGAATTGTGCGTCATATTACATGTGGAGGTTGTGATAATGCCGTTCAAGTAACAAGGGAGCACAGCCGTAATGATAACATCATCGTTTCAGCTGAGGCTGTTAGAAAAATCCTCCGAAAACATGATTTCCACGGCCGGTCAAAGGTGAAAAGACCCCTACTGAAAAAACACCATCGCAAAAAAGTATCGGCATTTCATTACTGAGAACTGGGCGAGAATCATATGCGATCAAAAAGTTGAGTCACTGTATATATTTATATACTTAATCTTAACAGTCACTTATATTTTATACGAAAACGTTCACATATCTACGGTGCCGAGTTACCCGGCGGCTATTCAGCTCAGTCATGTGTCTGTCGAGAGAAAAAATACTAGGTTTCGATGCATTGTGTTGACTTGGAATTGAGTTTTTGTTGAGTAGAAATGACAGGATTCAACTTGCATCTGTTTCCATGGGCATGTAAAAAAAGTTCGTAGTGTTCGTATTGAAAAATGGACCAAAAAAATAAAATACCTGTTTCATTTCCCAGTATATTACAATCTCTCAGTGAAACCGACTTCAGCCCGACTAGTTTCGTGGAGTTTTAGTCAACCTAGCGAAACCCAGTATTTCCATAGCACTACCTCGATTTCAATCTCACATGGAAATATGATAAAATTTAGCAACGTTGTTTTGACTGAAGCCGGAAAGTTACAACGACGAATTTCAGATTTGTTTCAGTTAATTTGACAATAGTAAATTAGGCACAGGTTGGCCTAAGAGGCGTGCTGAAATGAATTTTGGGAGATCTCTCTTTTATGTAAAATTGTGCTATATTTGTAAGAAAAAAACAAGTACTCCATCGCAATTTAATGGTTTTGCAAAGACTGAAGAAACACTAGCAGAACTGAATGAACGGATGTTTGACGAGCCAGTGACCTTTAACGAGTTAAATTTATAACGATTTCCTTTCTTGCGTCAGTTGAGTTCAATGATATAAATTTTCGGAGTTCGAGAATTATGGTGATGGGTTCAAATCCATATATAAGGATATTTTAATTATAGAAGAGCTATATTTTAGCGCATTAAAAGATTAAACAGTTAAAGCGTTAAAGGGTTATCTTATTTTGAAATTAGGAAAAAAACTATTTTTGTTTGTTCCAGAAATTGAGGCTCACACAGCTAGCTCCTCATTTCGTCGAATAAAAAACATATATTTAAGGAAGTATTTTTGATTGGTATGTGTTGAAATTAAATTAATTATTTTTTTTTTTAAATCTTTAATATCAAAAGAGCTCTAGTATTTGACTCTTTTTCATCATCATTGAATACCTGAGATCTTCTTAATTTATGTTTTTTAAAAGTACACAATACTCAATTTAATTGTGCTACATAATCACCTGTATCACAGAAACCCCGGCAAAATAAAATTTTGTTCAAAAAGCAGGTAATTTAAAAGAATTTTAATATTTTTAGAAAAGCCAGTATGTTTTGCTTTCTCTAACAGTGCCAAATTGCAGAAATTTCCTAAATTCTAAATAAATTTAAATACCATAGGGTTTAATGACTGGTGAATATTTCCCTAAATTACGTGAATTGTGTAGTGAGTGGAAGTAATGCTCGAGAAGTGTGTTTATTGCTATATAAATTATTGGTACCAATACAATAACAACCGTCACCATTAAAATAAAACACATCCATCAAAATAGTAGAAAAGTGACGAGCATTTTGCAGATAGGATGGCCAGAGCCCGGGTAAAACTAAGTAAGGTGAAGGGTTATCGTGGTGTATTGAGTTTAGAAAATGAAAATTTCCACCTTACAATACGAATAGGAAAAGTGTAATTAGAATTCCTTAGCTGGAAGTTATTTTAAAGCCAAAGGGTATTAGGAAACATTACAAATAAAACTTTGCGTAATTAAGTTTAACATACTTAAATCCCCGTAGCTACTGCGCCGAACAAAATCCATCGTATTCTGGCAGAGCATGGAAGTGACGCAAGGATCGTCCGATGATTGCTTACAAACTTTTTCATGAAGACTGTGGTAATTTGTGATGCTATTGTTGTTCAAGGTCGATGTTGTTGTCGAACAGAAGTTGTTATTGTTTTCAATATTGCTGCTATTGCAATAGTTTAATAGCAAGCCATGCCTTTTGTCAATATCTGGTTAATACGAAGTGAAAGAAGCATTTCGAAAACGCACATTTTTTACGGAAAGTACATGGGGTTTTAAGTGATATTTTCAAATAATAGAGACAATAGAGATAAATTTCACGTTACAAATAGTGATATCTTTCTAAATCTCATGCAGTAAATGTTCAAGAAATAACGATTTTAAGTAAAAAAATTGATCAAGATAAAAAAATATGGCTTACGAACTCTCTATGAAGGACAATTACGGTCTCTAGCCTAGGTTTACAATATGTGGCCATTGAACTTGGCACAGGTAAGATTTTTGGTAATTTGCAGGATTTTTTCATTGCTATCTGTGAACGATTACCCATTACAATTAATAACTTGTAGGTGTACTTCAAGTCATTGTATATAAATTTTAAGAATATTTAATAATATTTTACTGCCGTACTCTCTGGTTAACTGAGAAGTTGTTATACAATTAATTTAATGGTAAAAGTGCCTTTACTTGTTCGTATGTAAGAAAAGCCGTTAATGCATTTTAACTTCTAGTTGAATGAGAGTTTTCACTGCGATTAGTTTTGTTGGTGATATTACCGAGTGTTAAAGGTTCATTTAGAATTACAGTGAGAAATATTAGTAATAAATGTTTTATATCAAAATTATCGATAATTAAAAATAAAATGGGCGGAATGGACATATCTGAGGCAAAAAAAAGGGTGCAATTATATCCCTACTCAACGAAAAAAAAACTCTCTTACAGAGAAATAGCGACAAAAGTGGGTGTAAAAGCGTCAACTGTATTCACAATGAATAAAAAAATTGTTTCTGGAGAAGATCTTTTGTTGGCAAGTCGAAATTAATATTTGTATCAGAAGCTTACCAACTCGAATAAAAGAAGTCATTATTATTAAAGTGTGACTAAATATAAAACCTTGTAAATTCTTAGCAGATAAGCTATACTTATTGAAATACCTAATTTTTGGTTGCTCAATTTTGCTTTTCGTGGAAGTAAACTATCAAAACTTCAAAAATATGAAATATTTTGCTTGTGCAAATTAAATGGCCACATACTGTAACTATGTTTTAATATTGTTCTGGTGGAATTGATAATATATTGTATATCAAGGTGTTAACTCTCGAGAAAATAACGACATTACTTAAAGTAATAACCATTTTGAGATTTTTATATCGTGCATATCTGAACAATTCCAGTTATTACACGAGACGGTACAAAATGTCTAAATCAAAATTTTCGAATTGAATTCCCAAAACCAGAATTTCCGGGCTAAAAATGTCCAAACGAATAATTTCTAACCCAGAGAAGAGGATTGTGAAGATTTTGTGTAATCGAAATTAGCATTATTCTTGATAAATTTGGTGTTGATGCGATTGCTGAAAATGTTCTTCGATCGATCGATGAAAATAGGTCTACAGGAGTTTTAAGTCGAAAAAAATTCGTGTTAACTTTAAAGACTTCAATTTCTACAAAAAATAAAAAAAATAAAAAAGAATTATTTACAGGGTAGACCATTTATAATTTAATTCATATTATGACAGAAAATTTGCTTTATATCTTCGGATAATAAAATGGGTCAATATACGCATATATTTTTGGTACAGAAAATTCACATGTGGTTATTATGAAGCCATTGTACTCCCAACGAGTTACTGTTTGGTGTGGTTTTCGGATGGGCGGTATGATTGGGCCATTTTTCTTCGAAAATGAGAACGGAAGATGCGTTATAGTGAATGGTGAGCACTATCGCGCAATGATAACTGATAATTTGTGGCTTACTTTCGAAGATATGAACTTGGATAAATTTAGTTTCAACAGGATGGCGCGTCGTGTAATAACTGATCTTTTGCGTAGAAAGTTTGAAAATCGCATTATTAGCCGGTTTGGTGATGTCCATTGGTCACCGCGCAGCTGCGATTTGACTCCGCTGGACTATTATTTGTGAAGAGGAGTTAAAGATAAGTGTTAGGCTTACAATTCAACAACTATTGAGACTCTTAAGGACGAAATTGGTGCAGACATTAGTCAAATAGAGCTCTATATAGTCGAAACATTGGGTTGATCATATGAGTTACTGCAAGGCCAGCCGAGAAAGTGATTTTAATGAAGTCGTGTTCCATAATCCACCGGAAGGATTGCACTTTCAAATAACAAAATCCACATTGAAACAAATTATTCATTTTTTATTTATAATAAATTCAAATTATAAATGGTACACTCTGTATTTTGTAGGGTGATTGTATGTGGTCGTTTTAATATTAAATCTAAAGAATTAAAAACATTTAAACTAATTTATTATTTAACTACTATACCCAAATATTGAGCTTTCAATTGATCCTTCCGTTTTCCTTTTGTGTTTCTTTAACTATATCATGAGATGCTTCTTATAAGAATACATTAGAAATAAATTTAGCTGTAGTATCATTCTTCCGTAAAAAATAAATGAATTCAAAAACCGGAAATGCGCCGGGACTGTTTTAAACAATTTAATAATTGCTTTATGGCGTTGTATATTGCTTAGTAAGCAGAAGTCAGTATATTAAACTATTAAAGAAGCAAAACTTTATAGTCCGATCTCTTTAAGTAAAATTACGGATTATGCTTTATTGTTCAGCACAGTTTTTCAGATATCAATACAATTATTGCACAACGAATCTTTAAAATGTAAATTAATGTAATGGACGAGTTCAAAACCGGCATTTGAAGTTATGTATTTAACTAAGATTTTATTTATTAACTTACTATTTATTAACACACTTTATGAATATTAGTGAAGTATTATTTCGAATCGAAAAACCTATGTTATTATTACCAAACAGTTGGCTGCCTCATTTTAATATTTTTTTTAGTATAATGCTTTTGCTTTTAATTTAGATATTGTACTGAAGTCTTTTGATTGTAATTTCTAATATTATGTTGGAAAAAACTTATTTTTCGAAAAATCGAATACAAGACCTCCCTTGTTTCCATCAATATTGACCCTGAAATGGTTGCTACTGCCATTTATGCCCTTCCTGACGATCATAACTCAGGCCCTGACGGTATTCCCACCATCGTACTGTAAGAGTGCGCTCTACACTTGATCGGACCCCTGTCCTCCAATTTTTCAACTATTTATCACCGAGGGTGTTTTTCCGGCAAAGTGGAAAGGCTCTTTTATTATCCACATCCATAAAAAGGGTTGTAAGAGTGAGATTTCCAACTACTGTCCTAAGTATTGCCAAACTCTCCTCCATAACTAAACTCCTTGAAAGCATCGTGTACGACTGCTTGCTCTCTTTCACTGTAAATCCGTTTTTTCGCCGTCCCAGCATAGTTTCCTAAAGGGAAGATCGACTACCACTAACTTTACCGACTTCATCTCTAGAACATGTGTGGTCTGGAGAATGGTGACAAGGTTGACGTCTTCGCTAATGACTGACAGCAAGGCGTTTGATAAAATCTCACATGAATTAATTTTCTTCAAAGTACACACCCAGCTTTTTATTTCCTGGATGAAGTCTTACCATAACCAACGACAGCACAAGGGCCTTTTCTGTGCCTCTTCCTCCAACTCTTTTGTGACCAACTCAGGGGTCCGTCAGGGTAGCCACCTAGGTCCGTTGCTTTTCATTCTGGCCATCAATGATGTTGAATGTGCTATTAAGCACTCGGACATTTCTATATACGCCGACGATACGAAAATCTCGAAACGGATATGTTCTACCTCTGACTCCCGACTGCTTCAGGATGGTCTCGACAATTTTAGCATTTGGTGCAAAAAAAAACTCTCTTCAGCTTAATGTCTCCAAATGCCAATCCATCATTCAGTAGACGCGCCTCTTCTACCCCCAGAGTTTATCGGCTGTCAGATAAACCTATTCCCTTCGTATCCTTTCTTCGCGATCTAGGTGTCATTTGTGACAGCGAACTTAATTTTCACGTGATTGCTACAGCCAACTCCGTGCTTGGCTTTGTGAAGTGTCGGTCCAAGGAGTTCCTTGGTCCCTACGTTGCCAAATCCCTTTTTGTTATCTTCGTCAGGCCTCTGCTTGAGTGGTCTCCATTTCAATTCAATAGCATCAATAGGATTGGGGCTGTCCAGCGTAAGTCCCTTCGCTTCGCTTTACGTAACATTCCCTGGTCTAACCGTCAAAACTTTCCCCCCTACTCATCACTGTACCAACTATAGACTTTCTGAGACTCTCACCCGAATGCTTCAGAAAGCCAACTCGCACCCTTCTTTTGACTTCCACATGAGTGAATCATCTCTCAGGAATGATCTCAACAGTCGCTCCTAAATTGACCGTTCCTTTCTCATTTTTAATCTGTTATTATTTTTAATTTTTAATTTATTCTAATATTTAAGTGAAGTTATTGTCAGTAGCTTTTATTAAGCGATAAATAAATAAATAAATAAGGCGTGAGAATAATTTAGTGCAAATATCGATGATATCTACATGGCAAAATAATGCCGAACTACCAATTCTTATTTCCTCCAACATAACACCTAATATGTATGTTGGCATTACATAAATAGGGACATTGAAATTGTGACCTTCGAATTGTCTGCTCCAACCAAATGAGCTGCACGTGACCGCTTGCACCCAATGCCCAAAGATGATCAAAATAATACAATAGTTTTAACCCGTATGTAATTTCTGAAAAAGCATCGATAAATTTTTCAGCTTAGATAAAGCAACAAAAAACGAGGGAAAATAATGTGCAATAATTTTTTATCATGTATTTTTAAAGACACGATAAAGTCTCAAACGCGGTGTGTGCCTATGAATACATGGTATTATAGCCGTTCCCGCACAATGTTCAGCCATAGGGAAATTCTGAATCGAATGGGGAAAAAGCAGGCAGCATACACAGAGTATATACATATGCGGATGCGGGCTATTTGCATTAAAGTATAACGAGACAAGTAAAAGTGTTTCAATTCTCGGTTCGTCTCCCCCAAAATTTTTGTTCCCCCTCGCCCACATTTTCTCCGAGATTCATGTACACACATGATCATTTATACAATTATTTATTTATTTTTATTAAATTGCCTATCGTATTAACTTTGTCCTGTAATTGGAAAATTAGTAAAATAAATAAGATTTCTAAGAAGAAGATCGGAAATGTATAGCGTACACAGGTACTTAAATTTAATTATTGCTGCAGATAGGTAAGTCATAAAAAGTTTAATGGAATTTATTTTATTGTCGTTATTAACCAATTTTCACACTCAAGCATCCTGATGCTCTATTACTAATACGTGATGAATATTTTCCTATAAAAGAGAATCAGTTAGAAAGAACAATGATCATAATTGAAAATTCCACGACGATATAATTTACATTTACGGTGTAGTAGACGGACATGAGATATAGGCTGTCCGAGAATACCAAAGGAGATTCCCCAATTGATGTGTATCACGGACTTTACAGAGGTTAAGAGAAACTGGAAGTGTAACTCCCTTCGTTTATTGACCCCCTTCTCCCTCCTGTTGTTAAGCTCACCATGCGATCTGCTGGGTCCTCCGAAGGACGCTATCTGTTGTCCCGCTTTCGATACCACAGGATCTATGATAACGTCCTCCTTCTCCTAGCCTACCTCCACGACAAACCAGACTCTGTATGTATTGGCGGTAGGACCAAAACCAATGTGGTGGTTTCAATTCACCAGGAAGGCCTTCCCACTGACCTGGCTACCCTTCGCGAGCTCTTTCTTAAGTTTCACGTCGAATTTGGCATTTCTCCCAATAAAGTGTCCTCTGACCTAGCCAATTTCGCTTCCTACGTCAGCTCGTATCTCCCACCTCCAAAGAGCCCGGCACAATTACAAATCTTATCTTAGCTCCTAACCCGACCGGCTCTCCTTGTCCTATCACTCCCTTTATCCTCAACCGTCCACCTGTCTGGCTACGCCCACTCCCCTAGCTGTATATCCCTGTACTATCAAAATGTCAGAGGCTTGCGTACCAAAACTTCCTCAGTTTTTCAGAATTCTCTTGCTTTTCCTTACGACATTTAATATCCTAGGGTCCAATGATTAAGTCATCGTTCTCGGTGCCTTCAATCTCCTCCGTCTTGACTGGCTTCGATCTGATGACGATCTCTACTACTTCCCTTCTAACGCCCTCTCTGATAAGGAGACTTTATTTGTCGGCCGCCTCTCCGACTCTGGTCTCTGCCAAATTAGTGGCATAACTAATAATGACCTGGTCTTCTCCTCTGATCCTGTTAATTCGGTTGTCTCCCGTAGCACTCATCTTCTCTCTACCCTGTATCAGTACCAACCTCCATTCTTCCTTACCCTTGCTCTAGTACCCACACTTCTCCACTTTACTTCTTACCACTTCAACTTCCGTAGGGGCGACTTTGGCAAATTAAATTACCTTCTTTGCCAATCGTCCCTACATTCCATCACAACTAACTCTCAGCTTTCCATTGATGAAGCCCTCGATGTTCTTTATACTGAAATCTTCGCCAGCCTGGCTTAATCCTGTCCCTATCAACCTCGGAGAGACCATGCCTCCTCTCTCCATGGTACAACAAAGAACTTTGTTCGGAACAGGAGAAATAACCTATGGCAGGCTTATTTCTTACCTCGCTCTGACCCCGAGTTCTCCAGTCACCTCTCTGCGGCTTCTCTTTTCTCTGCACGGAGCGAATCTTCCTATCACGGCTACCAGAATCGAATGCAGTCAACCCTTATTTCCGACCCTAAAATTTTTTACCAATTCATTAACATAAAAAGGAAATTCACTGGCTACCCTTCCACTTCCGAGCCCGACGCTAACTATTTCTACTTCATGGACTCTCGTCCTCTGACCTCCCTTGTTTCTATCAATATTGACCCTGCAATGGTTGCTACAGCCATTTATGCCACTTCTGATGATCATAACTCAGGCCCTGACGGTATTCCGGCCACCGTACTGAAAGAGTGTGTTCTTCATTTGATTGGACCGCTGACCTCACTCTTTCAATAATCTATCACCCAGGGTTTTTTCCCTGCCAAGTGAAAAAACTCCTTTATCATCCCCATCCATAAAAAGGGTTGCAAGAGTAAGATCTCCAACTGCCGTCCCATTGCCAAATTTTCCTGCATAACTAAACTCTTTGAAAGTACCGTTTACGACTGCTTGTTCTTTCACTGTAAATCGATTTTTCCCCATTCCAGCATGGATTCCTAAAGAGCAGATCGACTACCACTAACCTTACCGACTTTGTCTCTAGAACACTGTGTGCTCTGGAGAATGGTGACGAAATTGACGTCATTGCTACTGACTTCAGCAAAAATCTCTCATAAATAAATTCTCTTCAAACTACACTGCCTTGGCTTCAATCAGCTCTTTATTTCCTGGATGAAGTCTTATCTTGAACAACGCCAGTACAGGGTCCTTTTCTGTTCCTCTTACTCCAACTCTTTTGTGGCCAATTCGGGGGTCCCGCAGGGTAGCCATTTAGGGCCGTTGCTTTTCATTCTGGCCATCAATGATGTCGAATGTATTATTCAGCATTCGGACATTTCTATATGCGCCGACGATATGAAAATCTCGAAACGGATATCCTCTACCTCTGACTCCCGACTTTTTCAGGTCGACCTCGACTTAACTGTCGTGAACACATTGACAGCGTGATTGCTAGATTGCTAAAGGCAACTCCGTGCTTGGCTTTGTGAAGCGTTGGTCCAAGGAGTTACTTGATCCCTACGTAGCCAAATCCCTTTTTGTTACCTTTTTCAGGCCTCTCCTTGAATATGCTTGCCTAGTGTGGTCACCATTTCAATCCAATCGAATGAATAGGATTGAGGCTGTCCAGCGTAGGTTCCTTTGCTTCGCTTTACGTGACCTTCCTTGGTCTGAACATCAAAACCTTCCCCCCTACGCAAACTGCCTCTTGCTGCAGCCCCTGTGGAAGCGGCGGGACCTCACTGATTTTACCTTCATTCATCAGCTGCTTACCCGTATGCTTCGGAAAGCCAACTCCCACCCCTTGTTTTACTTCCACCTGAGTAAATCTTCTCTCAGGAATGCCCTTAATTTCTGCTCATGTCGCCTGTTCTTTTCCTTTTCTCTCTTTTCTTCTTGTCATGTGCTCTCTCCCTCCCATTATCGTTCCCGTACTTTAATTTTAATTTATTATTTTTAATTTTAATCTTTTCTGTTCATTAGTTCTTAAATTTATTGTAGCTTGTAATAAGCGATTAATAAATAAATAAACTTCAAATAGGACGGATCAGCGATCAGAAACATTGTAGATTCTGCCGACGTCGAACAGCATTCGACTCGTCCAACGAAGACTGCAGTAACTCAATATTTAGGCTTTTGAGATAATCAAGAATAAATGTTTGTAGCAACAGTAAAAATCATAACATTGCAATTGAGATATTTTTGATATGTCAAATTACTTTACTTAACAGTACTACATCAACAGGCTTTGGAGTTTTTTGAAAAGCGATTTTTGAATGTTTTTTTCAATGATGATTAACAGTAATGATAACGATGATTTTTTAATGATTTGTTAAACATTATTTACGACGCTATAATCAATAAACTTTATTCATATAGAAAATAACATTTTATTATTTTTACATATATTTGCATGTGTATTACTCGAAATCTTCATTCTGCACGTCATCAATGTCAGGAGATTCACCCTCTGGGTTTACAGAACTTCTAAAAATAAGGTTTCTATAAAAAGCATGATACATTGTAGGAATTTTGCCAGTATTGCACAACCACAATAACCCCTTTAATTTTTTATCCTCTATTGGTAACGGCATATTATATAATTTTGAAGGAAACTTAATAAATTGGCGAAGTCGGCCCCTGGATTTTCGACTTGTTTTTATATCTATGCTTTTGAAATCAGCACCAAACTCGTACCTAAAAAGCACGATGTTTGGATTTTTATATGAAAATGAGATTTCTTTTATGTGACTAATTTTTATAGAATTTCTCTCATTGTCAATTTTCCAATTTTCGGTGTCAGCAAAAATTTTGAAATTAAAAAAATCATGCTGTGACATCTCTGTTACATCGTAAACTTTTCCGGAAGTTTTTGCCATTCTTATCAAAGTGACCCACTGCTCTGGCACATACAGAATCGACTGTCTTTTTCTAGCATTTTCAATGGTGGCGTGCATACTGTCGCCCTCATTCTGCGTGTGTCCTTTTTCCATAAATCTATGTATTATCTCAATTTGGAAGTGTGCAGCACAAAAAGCAAACATTGAGAATAGAAAGCGATTTCTATTTTGTCCTCCACAGTTATCGGAGTAGAATATCACCTTTCTAACTCCTTGTCTGGTTTTTAGTTCTAGAAACTTCCAAAGGCAACTAGCAATTTCATTGGGACCTCTTTTTGCTATTTGCTCGTGCCACACGTAGCAATAACCCTGATTGTGTCCTAAATCGTAAACTGTAAAATTGTACGTGGAGTACTTGCTTTTGTAATAGAAGTCGCTGTCATTGGATTGTGGTGTAGCTAAAACCTTTTGGAGGTCGAAACAAGCCACGCACACACTCTTATTATTTAAGGCAAGATCTTTATCAGAATTTTTCAAATCCCTCACCAAAGCTTTATTTTTTAAATGCTGTTCATACTTTTCACGAAGTTTTTGTTTTTCAGAATCTCCGGCGTTATTAAAAACAGAGCAAAAGTCACACATATCCTTTTTAGGCTTAAAGAAGCTAATATTAAATTCTTCATTGAAAACATCTCTGTACTGCCGGGAAGTAGCCACTGTAGTTATATCGTTTTCTTTGCAATAATCAGTATACAATCGATACATTTTTTGAATGCTAAGTCCCTCCTCAAGGTACATTTTCTTAGAATTTTTTCGAATGTAGTGTGAAGGTACCAAGGGAAAGAGTTTTATGTGATTTCTGACGCTTTCTTTAATTTGCGGCTTTAGTTTATGTGGTCGTGTACTATGTTTCCCACGTTTATCTTCTTCTAAGCTTCCACCTTCTTTTAGTTTACCTAATGCCGTAGTTACCCAAGTTTCTGAAATGTCGAGAGTTTTTAAAAACATAGCTTTGCAAACACGTTTTTCTTCGTTGCAAATACGCAAATAATATTCCCGGGAGTATTTTCTTCGAGATTGTTGTCCTGCACAAACAGTTACTTGTTTTTTCCGAGCCTGCTTCACATGTCGGGCAAGAAAATCCCATTTTCTTGTCCGATTTGCTAATTGCCAAAATTCACTGAAAATTTTCTTTCTGTCTTCCTTAGTTATTTTAGCACCACATTTTAATCTGCAAGTGTCTGCGCACGGTTCACCAAGGGACCTTCCCTTAACTTTTATTTCTTTCCGATTTTCATGTTCGAGCCCGCGATTGAGATAAGATTTTGATTTTTCATCTATCCACTCACTAACATTTCTAGTTCTTTTACTATATGTTTTCTGTATACTACATTTTCTTCTTTTCCTTTTGGTGGCTGATTCAACTGTCATATCCACAGTATCTCCAGCTAGTGCTTCAGAGATACTTTCCTTTTCGGACGGTACATAATCTGGATCCGTATCGGGGTTGGCATTAATATAACTTTTTTCCTGAGTTGTATGTTTATTTTTTTGTTCATTATCTGTAGAATTTCCTGTATTTTCGAAAATAAAGCTAGACTATAAAAACAAAATTTTAAATCGAGAATTTATTCCAACCTTTACAACAGCCAAGATATTTTACTGAAGTACTTTCGGCACTATCCTTCGTTTCTAAATTTAAAAGTAAAAATAGAGACTTTTGTACAATTTTAAAGCAACCACTTAGACTAACCTGTGGGAGACTCACGAGAAACATCGCCATCAGCATTATTGCCAATCGGTTTGGTTAACTTCAAAGATAAATTTCTTCTACTAAAACACATTATCGAATACCACAGACCAAACTTTTCAAAAATATGTACCTCAGAATTAAAATAAGACTTTTGTAATTCTCGAAAGGACTGATACTATATCGACAACAAAAATAACTGCAGAACAATTATAGGCAAAACGATTTTTCATCACCAAGCGCGCACAGTTATCTTTTGCTTGTAACAGGCCATCACATACACATAGCCTGTGTGGGGTATTTGTCGAAAGCGTTAGTCTTACAATTGTATTATTAGATCTTTCAGATTATATGCTCACGTACATAGGAACGCCCATAAAGTCTGTAGAGCTATTGCGTTACAAAAAAAAAATTGCCGACCTGAAACTGAGTGCCCTGTAGTAACTCATGAAATGGCTCGTGCTTTCTCTATCAATAACAACGAAAACTGTAGTAATTCAAGATACGATGTTTTTCCATGGAAATCTTGAATGAATCTGAGATACTATTAAATGAAATGTTGCAATATTGTTTGCATATTATTTGTTTTGATATATTTGACCCTTTGCCATGAAAAAGATCGTCTTAATTTACTTATTGGTGCACATAACTCAAAATGTCGAAATTTGGACTTACTGCAGTCTTCGTTGGACGAGTCGATATATGAAATGAGTACGAGACGAGTCGTATGACGATTAGCAGTGCTTTCAGCTAAAGTTTAGCGGATTATTCATCGAACCAGATTACATCCTCATCATCATATCCCATTATATGGACTACTGCAAGGAGATTCCGATTGAAGATTGGAGTTTTGCACTGTACTTCTGATTTCCGAATTATTTATACGGATGAATCGATGAATCGCAATTCACTAAGGATGGTATTGCAAACTTTTACAAACTTCATACCCCGTTGGATATACTAACCCACATAGGACAAGGGCGACATCATTTTAGCATAAATACAGTATCAATATTATACCAAAACAATGGAGTACCAGCGCATACTGTTACATTACGAAAGTAAAAGAGTATTAAAAATTTTCTGGACGCTGAATTGGACGAGGTGAACAGCAACAGCTTGGCCTCCTCCTCCAGACCAAACTCCATTGGACTTTTCTTATAGGAAACGATGAAAGATAAAGTTTAAGCCCTGTTAATATCAGAGAAGCATTAATTAACAGAATTGGGACTACAGCGACAAAAATACGGGAGAGGCTGACTACAATACGCCTTAAACAGGGAAGGGGGTTATAGGCATGCATCGAAAGTGGCGGAGGTCTTTTTGAGCAACTTTTGAGAGATATTAGCATTAACTTACACAAATATTTAATTAAACAAAACACCTTTTTGGGGTTAATTTTTGTTTAATGAGATGGGCAATTTTATTTACATGAATTTCGGAGGATATATGAGGAAAAACTGAACTTTAGGAAAATGAAAATAATTTTTTCTACTTTTGAAAGTACCTGCAGTGGTAGGTGGTAGGTCAACATTGTTAACATTTTTGGAAAGGACATTAGAATAAATTTTTTTGACATGAGTTCGATGTCGCTGCGTTGAGTAGGTCAAAACATAATAATAAAATAATGATGTTCATGTCAAGAGAAATCCAAATTTATGAATAACCCTGTAACTCCCAAAGTCTAGGTCACATCTTTCATCCCACTTGCTTTAGTATACGATATGAAACACCTTGCATATTCTAAGGTAATTAAAAACCAAACTTTACTAAAATTTAAAAAAGTAAATTTGATATTAAATGTACATTAAATTATCATCTTCACATCATTGTCGTGCCAAAGCATAACTAAAAATAATTTTATATTAATTAATTAATGTTTCAATAGTAAAACCGTTTGCGTAAGCCAAGCAATTCACACAATTTGTAAATACAAAAATTTACATGTCGTTTCTTAAGCATAGCACGATTTTAATTCGAACAAATAACGTGAATTTCAATACAGCTTAACAACACATACATATTGCTATTTCTTGAACATTTCCTTACCGTATTAATAAAAATTGGAAAAATGTAATGACGATAAAAAAAATATCTACTACAAAGAAAAAAAACGAGAACAGTATTTTTAAAAATAATCATTATAGAGGCAATATTTATGTCTTACATATTAGTGAAGATTAAAGAGCGTATTGTAAGGCTCACCTGTGATTAGAGTCTTCTCTCTATTGCTCAGCGTAAGATTAATCCCAGTCGTTTGTTGTTGCTCTCGAAGTGGACTCTTTGCTTGAAGTCCAAGTATAGGCAAATTCAACTAAAAATAAAACTGTATTTAAACTTTTGCTTCTGCTACAGTTCTGATTTGAATCCTACCTGGTTTTGTGGCACAGCATTCTCGGACCAGTCGTTATTTACGGTACGGTTTGATCCATTTTGAGTAGCTCCACCGTTTAAGGCATCAGAGGTAACGCTATTTAAGCTAGACGACGAACTACATCGCGAACCGGGTCCACCACTTTTTGTCTATAGGGAATAAATCATAGCACTACTTTAGATAATTACTCTTTTTTTACCTGTTTGTTTACATTTTCTATGCTCTCAATCAAACTTTTTACTGATAGACGTGAGTCCTGGCGTGAAATGCCAACCTTTTGACGACGGGCAGCCATTTCTTGCTGAACTGTAGTCAGCAGAGACTGTTGAGCGTCTGTAGAAATTTCTGAAAGAAAATAACAAGGAAATTTAAGTAGCTAATATACAACATCGTCAAGGCTTTACAAATTTTTTTTTGTTTTTCAAGTAAATCGAACATTTTAATAACGTTATTTATGCATGTATTGAATGAGAAAGCAATGGCATTCTAACAGGCACATCAAGACAATATACAAATTAGCTTTACATTTGTTTCAAATAAATTAAACTCTAACTCGTTCTAAAAGAACTTTATTTAATTGAAAACTAAGCACATAAAGTGCTATTGGAGAAGTTCTCGCAAAACTGATCGTGTGCACCCTGTGTAATATTTAAACAAACCATTTCGAACCTTTTTTTCTACCTCTGAGATCCGGTAACGTAAACCTGTCAGTCCTGTAAAGTAACTAAAATTGTTTAGGGGTTCAGAGTTACCAAAAAGAAGCAGTAATCGAAATTTCAAAGCGGCTTTGAAACTAAAATTTGTAAAAGTGATTAAAAAAAAAAATAAGGAAGTGTCAGTAACATATATTTTAGATGCTGTAACTAAGCATCACTTGATGTATAAGTATCTAAACAAAAAGTTAAGATATCTCATAAAAAGCATACATATAATATCTTTCTTATCTGTAAATAATGAAAATGTAAATATTATGCTAAGTTCCTTGCCTACACGTTATTATTATATAGCTTTATCGAGTAGTGAATTTACATCTCAAGTTTAAGGTCGTTGAGTTGAGGGGTTTGGAATGAGCACTTTATGACTAAAACTTTTTCAGTTTCATATCTTAAGAGAATTACATTAAAATTTTAAGTAATATCAAAAATTAAAAAGTTGTGAATTTTAGAATAAATAGACTCATTTTTTCCAAGTTGTTATTTTTCTGACCACAGACTTGATTTGAATCTTAGAATATGTTAATTACGTATGGTATCCTCATTATTTCGTCATATCTAGGGTTGAATCAATACAAAAACTTCTTCGGTTCCCTTTGAAGTAAATATAATTTCAGAACCTTTTCTCCGATTGCCATGCCAAGAAGGCATGAAAATGAAAATGAAACCAATGATAACGTCACTGGTAATGTTATGGATATTCTGGAAGAGAATTTTTATTATGTTATGAATATTATTCCTAGAAATTATGAAAGCTATCATTGTGGTTCTATGAATGGATCGTGTGTTAAATGTAATAGCAAAGTATTTTTATACTGAAGTTACGAATCGTGATCATAATAAAATTACATCCCGTTTCCATAAGGGTAAAGTTATTTTACCACTATTAAATGAAAATGCATATTTTAAGACATTATATGATGGACTTATTTCGAATGATCAAATAATTAAGAGAATATCGAAGAATAATTTCTCTAATATACGATGTTATAATTCAGCATTTGCCATGGTTAATGCCCAAGCAAATCATTACGTTATGCGCATGATTTTTAAGGGATTGTTAATTTAAAAAGAAAATACAAATCATCTCATTGCACCAGTAAACACGACGATGTAAAATTGGATTAATTAGATAATTTAAATGTTTTTTAATTAAAAAATAATTGTAACGATTAATTCAATTTTAACGAATAATACTTCAATTAATGCACAATTCGAATATTGCGCGTAATTCAATTTTTTTGTTATAATTTTATAATAATAAGTTTATAAATCAAAAATATTAAATGAAGTTTGATTCTAAAAAGATTAAAAGAGTTGTGCAAAAAAAATTGTGTTCACCCACTTTCTTTTCATATTGAACTGTAATAAGAAAAATAAAAGCCCTCGATTTTCCTAATATAATTAAATATTTTTTTTTTTTTTATAAAATCAGGGCATCACTGCTGGCTAAATGAGAAATAAATAAATAATTTTTTTAAGGTTAACGAAAATATATCAAGGTTGATCTGTAAATTTATTAACACACAATATATTTTTCTAGGTTTATCAAAACACTACTAATAACGTATAGACAAGGGAACTTGGCATAGTTACAACATTTGTTATTTTATCAGATAACAAGAAACATAATCTTGACGAGAAGTTGGCCTATTTTTCTACATGTATGTTGGATTCAGTTATTCTTAAAAACAGAACTACTCTCTTCAAAATAAAAAACAAACTGAATTATTTCAAATATAATCTTTCTCGAATTGAAAACTTAGAAGTTTGATTTTATTTTTTTTTCCATTAGCAATACCAATGCGAGTAAAGTCAGTAAAAGTAAGGCTAATCAGAGAAAAATATTAGAAAGAAAAAATTTGTTTTTCTCAAAAGTGTATTACTAAAAGTCTCTTTGGTTGGAGTTTTATTCAAATTTTTAATGGTTCTTTAAAGGCCAGCTTAATTTATTAAGCTTTATTTAATGAATAAAATCGTATTGAAATAATTTGCGGTTTAATTTATTTGAAGAAAAGTCAAGATTTTTGGGATAATTATTTGAGAAAAGTATATATATAGTTGGGTTTCGGTTTTATTCAATTAACGAAATAAAAAATCAATCATGTGCATTGTGCACAACAAAATACTCAGGATTTTGGTATGTCAAACAAAAAGTTTACATTTGAAAAGACCCAGTTTATTTAAAATTTTATTTTGGGCCTAGTTCAAAAGGATGAATGAAAATACGAACTTTATGGACATGAATAAAACTACCTTTCCTGGAATTGCAAAAACCTTCAAAGCCTTCAATTTCAACGTTTCAATAAATTCATTGCATCACATTATGAATAAACTAGTTACTTTTTATATTAAATAAATAACCATTCTAATTTCAAAATATAGATCCAGATTAATATATTTATTCTAAATTTCTTTTCAGTCAGTTGTTCTAGTACTCTTAATTATGCTGTGAATGAAGCGAAATTTAGGAGAGTTAAGAAACAATGTTTTATTTAAATGAGACAAATTGATATTTTAACAATTTGCGTTTCTATTAAAAATTACATTGTGAAAAAACATACGAGTTAATTTCCAATTGGCTACTTTTTTTTTTGTAATAACTTCGACTTTATTATTCGATTAATTATCAAAACGTTTCTAAGAGTGAAACAAATATTTATGACGAAATATATTTTAGATATTATGCATACTAATGAATGTTCGAGGCACAGTAAATTATATTGACGGAACATAACAGAAAAGCAAAAATGTTGCATTTCATGTATTTCAAATTGCAGCGACACAAGATTTTCACAAAGCAAATAAACTGCTTGTACCTGAATTGTGTGTTCTTCTTTGTAAATCGTAATCATTATCGCTTGCTAGAGCCGAACGGGAACTACAGCTCTGTTTTGCTTTAGGATGTAATTCAATATTATTTATATTTACATTTAAATCTATATATCTCGGATCAAGGAAATTCCTTATTGCGGGAATTGGTTGAAGTAAATTTGCATTAGAAAGCTGTTCTCCAAATAACTTTTTTTCATCTGAAATTACTTTAGGAGTAGATGCTTCTTCGGTGATTTCACTCATGCAATCGTAAACGTTCATTAATTCTCCCATTTCACTGGTGTGTCTTGGTAACGGCAAAGGTTTTTTATGATATTTATAAGCATCTTTCAGTTGAAACTGCTTTTCTTTCAAATTCTCCTCTGATCTATGCCGACGGTACTTATATTTTGAGTTCTTTTTTGATCTTTGTATACCGTCAATGTCTTGTTCTAATAAATCTTCCGTGCTGCGAGAAGCGAAGAGAGATTTAAAATCATTCATTATTTCATTATAATTTTCGGAAACGAGGTCTTGTGTACTTTGACTCGAGAAATATAATGGATTCCATAAATTTTCATTACTGTTAATTAAAATTGATTTCAAAGGCATGGGACTTTTCGGTAAGGGAGGCATTTCATCTTCTGTAGTAAAATCGTCATCTTTGACCTTGCTTATGTCCTCCATATTAAAAGCACTCTCATTAGTCTTCAGTAAGGGTCGATTCCATTCTTTAAGCATATTGTTACATTCTGAGACTTGATTTATTCGTTGGCCTCCCTCTAAAGAGTGATTCTTACTCCCCAATATTTCTGTTTGTTTGATGAGTACGTCATGAAGTTCTAAAGTGGAATGACTGTTAGTTAAACTAGTTACAGAATTAGTAACATTAACTTTGTCGATTTGCATATACAACAAACAGATCTTTGGACATGTGTATCTTTGGGTCAATTACGGAGTACCGTGTTTTACTTGACTTACGTTTATTTAATTTCTCAATTTGTTGTTCCAACATCCGTATCTTCTCTCTTTGGGTTTTATTATCCATTACTAGTTGCTCTCTTGCTAATTGGGCTTCAGTCTTAAAGTCATTAGCTACACGTACAGTCATTAATAAATCGGATTGGAATTGCTCCCATTCCTCAGCCTGAAACAAATAATAATTTTAAGTAGTAGACAAAATATTAAAAAAACATTTGTTTTGCTTTGAATTTTCAAAAAAACAGATAAATGATATAAGTTAAGACATGAAGTAATACTACAACCTCAGTCGCTGTTCGAAGTTTGTTGTATTTCGAAATTAACAATTGTGAGCATAAGAGAGAAAAAACACAGAAATGGGTATATAGCAAGTTTAAAAAAAAATATCGTTGAAAGGATATTAGTTGGAAAATAATAATTAAATCTCAAAACGTTCTTTGAATGGCGGAAATTAAACATAAATAATAAACAAATTTATTTTTTCCAAAAATGTCTCCATATTTAACAAAATTCAGAGTTATTAAAATTTTAAAAAATTTTAGATTTCCATATAATTGTTTCTGGAAAACATTTTCGGATATATTTAAAGAAGGTAGGCATATGAATTTATAAAGGCTGACATACATGTACAAATTTTTGTAAATCAGATTAAATTAGGGCATTTGACAAGTTAGTTTGTAACAATTAACCGCGGCAGTGTTTTAAACACGAGGGGGAAGGGTGGGGGGGGGGGGGGGGGGGGTTTCAACCGTTTGTTGCGAAGCCACTCCTGTGTGCTTTTTGCTTTGTGAGCAGGAGCAGAGTCTTGCTGGAAGACCCAATGTTGTCCACCGAAGAGAGTTTGCGATAAAGGTTTCACAACACCTTCCAGCATGTTGGTTTGATAAACCGCTGCACCGGTTTTGACACCTTTTTCGCAAAAATGGAGTGTTGTGACACCTTTATTGGATACACCCCACCAAACCATTACAGAAGCTGGATGATGGCCTCGTTGCACCCTGGGAACCGTTTTTTTAGCTCCTCCTGATGATGTTGCATAAATCTTATCATTTTGTTTATTAAAAACTTGCTCCACAGTAAAAATTTTTTCGTCGGTAAAGAGGATGTTCTCATGACCATTGGTTTCGTGCCAAAGCAAGAGACTCTTGCATCTTTCCAATCTTATTTCCTTTAACCGTGGAGTCAACATGTGGGCTGTTGACCGACGATAAGCCTTCATATGAAGATCATCTCGAATGAGTCTACTCATCGATCTTGTGGAGATTTCCAACTCCCTCGACAAAATTTTTTGTTTGCGCAGTAGATTTCTACGGATGCGCTCTCGGACAGTTTTGATGGCACTGACTGTTCTAACGGTACGTGGACGACCGGTCCTTGCTCTATCATCTATGCCTAAGGTTTCATTAAATCGTTCTATGGCACGATAAATGAATCTTTTTTTTATTTTTAGCGGTTTCAACAAATTCAAAATTTCAGAAGCATTTTTTCCACACTTATGGAGTGCTATTACAGCGATACGATTTTCTTTTACTCCCCACTCCATGATTACGAGTCAAAGACTGTCACCAAACTGATCGGAATATTACGCCGTACAGTTCATTTGTTACAAAGTGCAATATAACGGTAAAATTCCAGGCTAATTTCTGAGAAAGCGCGCATTAGAAATTGTGTGACAGAATTTATGGCAAGACTAGGCATATTATGCGGATCATGTATCTTGACATTTGTCGATTTATTTGACTTAGTAGATTTTTTCTAAATATTACCACTTTTGGAACAGCTTACTTTAAAGAACAAACTTCATCTTTCATTTAGTCTGAAACGAAATTATGAAGAAATTGTTTGGCGGTTGGCTATGCTTCATGAAATATTTAATTTTTAATTTTGAGAAACTGACTTCACAACAAAAAAGTTATGACCGAATTCTAAATACCTTGTCTTGAAAGGGTAAGATAAAGCCAAAGTAAAGAACTCCATGAAAACCTTCGATATTTACAAGCCGTGAACTCGGCTTTTGCATGTATGTGTAAGTGGTCTAATAATTCGCGACATTTAGTCTAAATGGTTGGCGGCGAAGTGTAATCTCCAGAAAAATTTAATCAAACTGGATTTTTTGCATTATAGGGACATTTCAGTTCTATAAAATCAAGGACGATAGGCACTTTCATTCTATATAAGCCAAAAATATTAATGAATTTCTGGCGAAAGTGCAGTAATTTATCGGATTTTCGGAACCAAGTGGTCTCCCGCTGTATACTTTGCGAGTGGTCTGGAGCTGGTTTATCCTGTTGAGTTGGATTTAAACTTAAAATCGTGAGTGAAGTTTTTGAATAGAAGCTTTAATTTGAGAATTTTGTGCATATTTAATTCGTTCGCTATAAAACTTTTAGGAACTTATTTGAAGATTCAGACCGTTTTTGTCCTATAGAAGTGTGGGTGCGTCGGACCACTTCACGGCTTGTAAATGTCGAAGGTTTTGGCCAAAGATCATCTAAATACAAGATGTGAAACTCGTGACGTTTCTTCTTATCTTTTTTCGACCTTGATCCCGTTAGTCCACCGACCTAGAAGTAGTGTGAGAGAAAGATAAAAATTTAGAGGATACGGAACGAAAATTGAAACCCATCCAGAGCGATGCACACGTTGCACAATGAAAAAATGTACACAGCCCCTATCTAAATATACATATGTGAGTGTGCTACCTGTCTCTGCCCCATTCTCGATACAGAATTTTCCTATGCCTGAATATTGTGCAGGGACGGCACTAACATCATGCATGCATAGGCACACAACGCAACAGAGATTTTATTGCGCCTTTTAAAATGCATGGTAAAAATACGCTGCACATTATTCTTTACACTGCAAGTAAGATGAAAATATTTGGCTGCCTATTTTTGTGTCTTTCCTTCTTATTGGAATTTAGATAAGGCATGGAAAGCAGTAGTTCTTTGCTGCTTTATCTATTGGGAACATTTTCCCCAGACTGTTTAGAAATTGCATATGTGGTAGTGCTTTGTGCTTGTATAGAGAGTATCACATCTTGTATTTACATGGCTCCGTCCTATTACATGTCGTAAGCGCGCACACAAATAAATTTCGATTTCGACGGCGCAGCATATACTTACAGCATTGAGCATACAGAGAGAAGTTATTCATGACAATATGTTTCTTCGTTCTAAAATATTGCTGAAATGACATTTTACCACCATATGCTATGGGATCTGATATCAAATACAAGGGTTACGTGCATTATGTTACAAAACATTTTAATGCTCCTTTATTTTGAATCTGAAGCATTTCGTGAAATATTCGTGATTGCGCCTCTTTATAAGTGATTGTGCATCTTTTACTTTAAATAAACTTTGATGATACCCAGTTCAAATCTCGCGAAAGCGCTATGCGCTAGAAAAATCTTTTTTAAATTTTTTAAAATTTTATTATTTTTTCTAATCATCAATATTTCAAATGTCTTTGAAAATGTCAACATTTTTTTTTAAATGCCCAGTCGTTGACCAATGGGACTAGCTGACTTATAATGACCAATTTCTGACCTATTAGATAATACTTTCTTTTTTGTATATTTCTTTGAAAGCTTTGGTAGCTTTGTGGAGCCGAATCAAGACCAATGTTAAGCGTTCACCAAATTGTGGAAAGACGCTTTTTTAAGTTTGCTTTTCAGTCTCCATGTTCGTCTACACTTGTCGTTAGTTTTCGTTGGCCTTTATTGGTCATCAGTTAGAAAAGTTAAAAAAAAAGTCAGACACAAGAGAAATCATCATCACAGGTTTTTGATACGCAATTTAAAATTGGCGATTGAAAATTAAATTAAATGCTGGGATTTATTTCTAATTCCATTGTCAATCACTGGTGGATATAATGTAATATGATTTATTGTACGTTACTTACTCGGAATAATATTAAATTTTTAAGCAACAAAATGATTGAATTTACGATAGCAATTCATATTTTTGTCACCTGCAGAAAAACTAAGATCTGACTAGATATTATTAGGACAAATCTGTTCTTTATTTTCTTTTTGCTGCGAAAGATATATGTATTGTAATTGAACTTAGGATATAAGCCTCTATGTTATTGTGATAGCGAAATTATTATTTTGAAGTTGCTTTTAGAAATAATGGGTCATTACCTCTTGTTTTCGCAGTTTAATTTCGTCTAGTAATCTCTCCTCTTTTTCCGCTAGAAGTCTTTCAGCTTCGCCCAAATGCCTCTGAGTCTCAGACAAAAGACTTTCTAGCTGCGACTTGTCTTCTAGGTGGCATTTGCATTGTACCTTGATAAAGTAAAATGAAATAACTACGAATTAATTGTTTGTTACTTTACCTGCAATTCGTTTGTGCTATCTTGAAGTTGCTGATATTCCACACTAAGCTTATATTTTTCTTCTTTTAAACTTTCGTATCTGTACTCCAAGTCGGAAAGGGCGCATTTTGCATTGTTACGGGCCACCTTGCATTCTTCTGTTATACCTGCCAGTTGATCTTTAAGCTTCTGGATTTCGCAGTGACTCTTTGAAACTTGCTCTTGCAACGAAGCGACTTGACCTTCAAGAGCGTCTTTTTCCTTCCTAGCTGCATCAAGCAATTCCCCCAAATCTGACTTTTCACCCATTGCCCGATCCTGCTCGAGTTCGTCGATTTTAGCTCTCGCATTTTCAAGAAGTGTTGTTAATCTGCTTATTTCTATTTGTTTTTCTGATGAATTTTCTTTGGCTTGAGTTAGTTGTGACTCTATTTGCTTCCTTTCAGCAGTTGCTGCGTCCACAGTAGAGTCTAACCAACTTATACGCTCGCGAAGCCTTGAAATCTCATTGGATGAATGTTCCAGGGCTTGGCGCAATTCATTTAACTCCGAATTCAATTCTTCCTGTCTCACTAATAGATTTTCCCTTTCTTCTTGAGCATTTTTCAAAAGATCATATAGTTTTTGCTCTCTTTCAGTTGTTCCAACATCCGCCTGATTTGACTCCCTTAAAAGTAGTTCTTGAAGTGTTCCGATTTGCGTGCGCGAATCTTCCAGCTTTTCTGTTTGACGACATAAAGATTGAAATAAAACATCCTTCTCTTCCGCCAATCGTTCATTGTCGCTTTGAATTTCGCTTAACTGATTTTGAAGGTCAGCTAATTCTTGAAGCGTGGCTTGTAGTTCTTCATTTGTAGAGTAATGAGTTTCTTCCATCTGAAAGAGTAAGTGTCATTATGCAAACATTTTAAAAAATAACTTATATATATGTATATAGGCATGTCATTTTTCAATTGTTCTGTAATAACAACAATCAGTTTTTGCACGTAGTTTAATTGAATTTGAAATGTATGTAAGCAAATCACTCTGGTTACAAACAATTTTTATCTTATCTGAATTCTGAATAGGTTGTTAAGAATTATGATTGCAGTGGTCTTTAAAGTGTATTCGAAAAAAGTTAGAACAACTAAGATTTTTTTTGGAAAAAATTCAAGAGCGGAATAGAAAATCTAATAGTCAGAGGAGAGTAATTTTCTGTCACCTTCAGGTTCATTTGCAACACCCCCATGAAATATTCAAGAATTTGTTTGGAGCTATAAATAAATGCTTTTCCCAAAATCGCGCTTCTCCCACGGCTTCATCTTAAAAATTTAAATAGATTTAAAGCACTTATATTATATTACTAGTGAACTTTACTTTTTTTATATTTATTGAACCTTCAAGAAATTGGATTTTATTTTTACATTAGTCCTTTTACAAGTTACAAAGATATTTTTTAAAATATTCCTTTAAATTATTATATCTACTCCCTTTCAATTAAAGTAGAAATAGATTATTTTACGCAAAATTAAGTGTATATTTTTAAAAATAAATTAAAGATATTTGACTGAACTATTGAAAAACAAAACGTGTTTTTTGTTGATCATGTTTTATTATTATTTCAGTGGTTAAAGCAAATAATAAAATAAAGGCTAATTAATTTGCAACTGCTACTCTTACAACCAGTCATTGTAGATATAAATTTAAAGACAAATGGGGATTATTAAAATATAAATAATGATACGTTTTTCAATTGATATCAACATCCATTTCATAATATTATTTTGATTTACGTTAATATTTTACCTGAATAATTTTATCCTGTAAACATGCTACAGATATTTCACTACTTGAAGAGTGCTTGTCCCAATCAGGAGTAACACACGGAGTTCCATCAGCCTCATGGTTCTGAATAATTTAATAAAATTAATAAAATATAAATATAATATAATCTAGCAAAAACATTACATTCGGTAGGGCTATAGACGCTGGTGCTGAACTGTGTAACCTCTGTGATTCCTGAATGATTTGGTGTTTCTCAGCGTCAGAAAGTGGTGAATTGATAACATCTCGAAGGCGATTACGCAAAGTCTCGTTTTCGTCAGTCAGTTTTTGAATTTCAATATTACTCTTCTCTTGGATATTCTGTACGAAAAAGAGCATCAACACTAATTAAAAAATATTATTCAAGGCAATGTAGAGATGGTAGAAATTTCAATTAGTGTAACACTAATAATGTATTAAAGCTTTAAATTACCTGCAATTTAATTATTTCAGTTCGCAGCTGAACTACTTCTGTTTGATACGATGATAGTTCCATCACTTTCGCTTCTAGAGCCATTTTTTCGCGTGTTAATCTCTCCAGATGATTTTGCAAATCTTGCATTATAGATTGCGGTTGATGGGGTTTCTAAAATAACATGTTAATAAAATCTTGTCTAGAAGATCCAATGATTAGATATTTACATAAATAGAGTTACACTGAAAGGCGTCTAATAAATTAATGCAAATTTGGTGCAACTGCACAGATTAAATATCTATTAGTCCGTTATTATTATTATTTAACAGAAAATTTTCTCAAAATGCTACAAGTTTAGTATTTTATTATATTTATTTTTTCAAATATTGCGACTCTACAGATGTTTTCACATTTTGTATGAGGATAATATACATTTAACAAGCTTATTAAGTTCTTAACGAAATTAATTCTTCCAAAAATTAAATATCTATAGTGTACATCTACCTAGCAAACTTAAGGAAAAATTTCGGAAAGAACTATCCTATGAATTAATGATAAAAAATCTACAAAATTTAATCATTTACTAAAGGGTCTAATAGATAAGTTTTGTCGTAATCTATTAATCGGAAAGCAAAAGTAGCTATTATCATATTTGAACATATTCTACGTGGTATTGTGTATGAAAGAGCAAGCAATTTTTCACATATTGCGGCTTATAAATTTTAATCTGCCTAAAAATAAAACTTTTCATGTTATAGTTGACATTTCAAAGGAGTGAAATAACTTTTATCGTAATTCAATGCAAGATAGGATAATGTAAAACTATTTTTTAACTCGTCTTGAACTTCTTAAGTAAACTTCACTATGGTTTCAATTTATTGAACCTTGTGATTATGTCATTGGGGGTTTCCAATTTACATAAAGTACAGTGTATAACCTCAAAGAAGAGTGTTGCCCTCTCGCTAACAATCTTACGATGAGAGAATTTTTTTTCTGAGGTCCATTTTTGTTTTTGGGCTCTCAGATAAGCACTGTTAACGACATGAGATGGCAATTCTATTACAATCTTCGAAAGTAGTAATATTATATTATTTCGTTGGATGAATGCCACCCGTCTCTTCAAATTGTTTCTGCTATTATTCTCTGTAATAATTATTCCTATAATTTAAAAGGTTGTCTTCGAATTCACTTTCTTGTTTTCAACCAGTTGATCGTTATTTTATATCTCACTTTTTAATATCGAGTCTTATTAACACGCACCGTTGTATTAGTTTAATAATGGCCTTCGTGCGCTGAAAGACAGGAAAAAAAAGTTATGGTAATCTTACATATCAAAAAGGGATGAGCAGTCCTATAATCTGTTTATCGGATCTTCTCGCAATTGTATAGCGATTACACAAATAAAATAAAAACCGAAATGTATAGAACCCTCGAATTTAAACATTTATAAATTCTAAGAGTAATGCCAATGACTGACTACCCTGCGTTCATGCGTTATGAAGATATTGCTAGTGGAGTACAATCTGCCATATAAGTATCATGTTTGCTTACTTTTTGGCCAGATTTTCACTCCTAACTACTTTACATACCTTAATGTGAAAAGTTGGCATATGCGTTATTTTAACCAAGATGGATTCCTTCAAGGCTATTCCACAACTAAGAATTTTTTCGAGCTCATTCCCTTTATTATCGAAGGTTTGGGAAAGGTTTGCAAACTGATTTTATTTTGACAAGATAAAAAGATTTTTAAGGTTTCACATTCTATTATAATGCTAAAACTCATACATTGTAAGCCAAAATAAGTGGAATGAAAAATCTGACTTCAACAAAAAAAAATTTATACGGCAGGTCATCTTAATCGTTTGGGAGTTACATGGTGATTTATAAATTCGAATTTTTCATGGTATGCGCATTATTATTTTATTTTTATCTTTTGATATACTCAGCGTCATGCAATTCACGCCAAAAACTTACTATCCTAATGTCCTTTACAAAAATAGGTTCTATCAAATTGTTTCCGCGGAGTTAGTTCTATGGAAATCTTAGGATCTTCGGGTGTCTGTGAGGGTAATTATCTAGTCCCCTTTTTTTATTTAAGCTATTTTCGGATTCACACACCTGTTTAAAATATGCAAGCTTATTTTTGCGGACGACATTAAGATATTCCGATATACCAAGTAAACAGAACAGAATTCCTAAAGTTTTAATATTAACTTGAAACTTCATATTAGCCTACCACACATTACGATGGCTTTTGGTATATATATGACAAGGTTTGTGACAAATTCTACACGCTATTATACCCACAAACGGTATTTCTTTTTATTTCCAGAGTGACATTTGACATGAGCAGGCTTACGGAAAGCAATTTATTAGCCACAATCTAAATGTCAGGGTAATTCATCTTTACACATGGTAAACAAAGTAAAACCATGGAAAAATCAAAAGCGAGAAGTGCATATTTGGGACGGTTTTATTTTTTACGCGTGCTTGTAGGCCAAAAACCATCCCGTGTGTGGCCTGCTATTGACTAATGCGAGATCATTGTATTCTGTTGCGACCTTAATCCTCTTCTCTTTGATTATAGGCGTGTCCTTAAACGCACCAAGTCTCTTTATTTGGTCGTTATACTCGAGAGTAAGCTTAACTTTGTTAAGCATATCAACCGTATAGTTGCGAAGTAATGTTCTGTATTGGATTTTAAAAAGAGATAGTCACTCGAAAAAGCAAAGACTTTGATCAAGGAACAGGGGGCAGAGGACAGGGGACAGGGCTTGCATTGACTTGCTATCTCTTAAAAAAAATTTGTGCTAAAGGATAATCCTTGCAGCATAAGAAATTATACTCTTCTTGAGTTCACGCTTAGCAAGCCAAATTATAGTGTATTTGAACCTGCTAATCGCATGTACATTAGCATTAACCCTTTGCGGATGAGTGGCGGAAAATATCCGTTCTAGTATATTCAGAGTTGCGGACACAATTTTGCTGTAAGGTTGTAAATTTTACAACAGATTGTAAAAATTCACCAAATTTTGTTGTATTTACTAAATAAAGCTTTACTTTCTGTAATGCAATTGTTCAACTTGTTTATTTTGATAATGATGATTATAATGACAATAATGGGGTAAACGCATATAAGCAAGATGGTGCAAAGAAAATGTTACGGTGGACGGACTCTCTTTGCCCTTTGGAATACTAATTTCATAAATTCAAAATTGACTTAATTTTTATTTTTTTTTTGCGTATTATAAATGTTTTCTTAAAGGTGCTTGTTATTACTGGATGGTTTGTTCGACATATATAATTTTATCAAACTAAAAACGTGAAAAATCAAACCTGACTGCATAAATTGGTAAAGAAAAGAGAAAAGAAAGCTCTAGAATCTATAATTCCGTTCGAATAATGTTCAATGCACCATAGCAATAAAATATTCTATATGTATATAAATATAATATAACTTGAATATTGAAATGTTGCGCAGGCGGGAACAACAGCCAAAATATGTTCCTTTTACTTATACCTATAAACATCCAAGTTATACTATATATACATATTATTTTTATATTTAATATATTTTAGTATTTGCTTTATAGGTATGTATCCAACAAAACAACATTTCATGGTACAATCAAGATTGCTCAAAAGGAATTCTAGATTCTTGTTCTTCATAAGTTATTGCAGTCGGGTCTTTGGTTCTTTAAATTGTTAAACTTAATTCGTTTTACAATCTGAGAAAATAGTTAATTGACCATTTAAAAATTTGAGTCTAACTAAACTTTTTGCTCTTAGACTTTAATTTAACAATATATATATAAACAAATTTCACTTATACCGTAAAATTGCAAAACAAGGTTTAAGAAGTTCAACTTTTTTTGGTGTGACTGAAAGTAATTACAGTAACTTTTTGGAGTAATCGATTACTAATTAATAATCAAGATTTACGATCTTAATTACAGATAATACAAATATGAAGAAGTTACAATACAATATTGAATATCATACCATTACAAAGCTCTTTTGATTATTTTGTTATTGGGCATATGAGTATTACAAATTACAATTACAAAATGAAAACAATTAAGTTGGAGAGGACAATTAAATTCGTTTAATTATTTCTTTGTCAAAAATTGCTATTCAAATATTGTCCTAGAATCCAAAATTGTTTGAAATTGTTGAAAATGTTATATCTAAGAATTAAAAAAAAAACAAAAAAACACTTTTAGTTCCCAATATGCCACACAATAATAAAGTTTTGTAAGTGTGTAAAGGCCATTTTAGCTTTTCGAGTTTTTTTCCTTTTCGTCCATTTTTCGTAATTTTAGATGTGCTAATTCCAGAATTTTTTTTTTTTATTTATTTTTGTCGTTTACTCATTGTCACTTATCATGGCCACACAAATTTGCTTTTCAGAAGCTGAATTGGCAACAACTCTTAGGATTAAAATTCTTTCCATGTTGTGCGACTTGACCTATTTATTATGAACATATTATATTCAAATTATAACTATTATATTATTTTACTAAAGATATTTGTTTGAAAGAGATTAAAGATATTTGTTTGAAAAAGTTCTTAAAAGTTTGCCAAGATTGTTCTTTACAACTGAATCTGCCTTTGTACTTATTCTTTCTTTATATTAAGCTGTATATCAAAAATTAGAATTTTACGTAGATAAAATGGTAATATATTGTCACCATATAAACAAAGCCACAGAAAAGGCAAATAACTTTATATCATCAAGAGTCACTCATTAACTGACATTAAGTTACTAATTTATGAAATAATAGTATTGTGAAGCTGTGAAAAAACTTATAAAGGAAACTGCGAGTACAGCAGAATAAAAGATTAAAAATAAAATTTCCTGGTATTGTTTGACAAAACCTCTTGAGTATCATACTAACCTAAAGCTAGTTGAGAAAATCTGCACCCATCATGTATAATGAATACATTAGAAAAGAGTAAAACATAGCACTAAGTTCCTTGCAACATAAATAGTGAGGTATCTTGTCAATTCTAGTCAAATCTTTATTCTTTGAGGTTTTTATAGTTTTCCTCCATAAAATTGCTCCAATTTTTTTCCTCCATAAAATTGCTTCGATTTTTCAATTACCAAAAAGCCAACCCAAAAACTAAAAAATTCATATTAGTCTGATAAGAAATATTCTATTGTATGTTTTACTCTTCCTCTCTTCATCAACCCGAATGTAATATATCCCCTTAAATTTATTAAATATCAATTAGAGTTACCTCTCTCGTTCCATCGAAGTTTATATTGGCCAAATCTCTAGACGAATTTTTATCAGCTACTATGTGGTTCGCACTCGATTCCCTTTCATCTATTAGATTATTATTGGCAATGGCATGATGTTGAATAATAGGCATTGATGAATTTTTTTTCTTAGATTTTGGTAAAATTACAGGATCAGCAAAATCAGCTACTCGTTCTTTTGAGTCTTTCTCAAATTTATCTTTGGAATTTTTAAGATTTTGATCAATTTTGTCCTTGGAACCGTGATTTTTTATTTTTGCGGAGTGCACTTTAACACCAATTCCATCAAGACTGGACACTGATGTTGACGATTTAGGCGGTGGATGGTGTCCTGTTGAAATCTGTTGTCCTATGGTGGAGGTTTTTGATCCTGAAGGACCTTGCCCTCTGCGAAAGAAGGACTTAAGTTTAATCATTTTGAAACTATTTTCCTTCTCCCCAATATAACACTTTTTTTTCTGAATATTTAGCACTTAAATGCCACGTTCCATTGTTTTATAAATGCAATTCGGTACCATATTGTTATATGTTTTTTTTTTGTTTTGTGTTTTTGTAAAAATTTTATATTAAAAAAGTTCAATTTTTGTGTTTAAAATATCACAGTGTTACAGGTATTTATCACAACATATCGCAGTCAAAAATTCTAAATGAGAAGGAAAATTATTAATTTAATGACTATATTCATTAACCGTAGACAATTTTATCTGATCTCCAAGTAAATTAATTTTGGTGTTAATACTTTTCTCTCCTAATATAGATCTGAATAAATAAAATCTGATTTCATTGTAAATGATTTATATATAAATATCAAAATTCTATCAGAGATAATGAGATATATTAAAAATGTTGAAGAAAATATTGTTTTACGTAAGATAAAATTTTATATTTATATATATATAATATAATATATCGCCCAAATTTTCGGGCGTCGTATTGGATTAACATTTTAAAAGAAAATGTCAATAAATTCTCATGTTTTCCCAGTTTCCCAGTTTCCCCAAATTGAGTATACTGTTTCATTTGGCAATTAAAGAGTTCTATTTCCGCTGTTTATTTTGGGAATTAATTATATCTGGAGACGACGTTGCTAAATTTTGAAACTATGTAAAAGCAAAATTATGGTTCTATTTCCAATTATCTCGTACCATTACCAACATACATTACATACCATAACGACAAACACTAAACCTATTGACATTTTATATATACCTATTTCTACTGTTGGTGGTCAAATAACCGCTTTTCAAATAAACTTTATATGTATCCTTTTCCAGTTTATTATAAATAATACAGAATTTAGCATAGGCAATAAAACGCAAAATAATTATCATGAAATAATTAAAAAACATTTATTTTTTCTAGCTTTGGGAGTATACATTTTTAGAAAAAAGGCTCGAATCAATAATTTATATAGATATCGTTATGCAACTTAAAATAAAATTTATTCGTCGACGGACTTTTTACAGATGGAAGGTCTCTTCCGTAAATATTTTCCAGACATATGTTTTTGTTCGGTTTGCTTTTGTAAATTGTCAGAATACAATTATTTGATTTGTAAAGCTGCGTTAAAAAACGTGCCATCATATTGTGTTACTTTTGTTTCGCAAGTTGGATAATTCTCGTAAAAAATTTATCGGTGGTTATATTTATTCCGCACTTTGTAAATGGTTCAGTGTGTTTGAGAATTACAATTTCACCAAGTGGTATTGCTGATGGCCTCATCTCATCTTTTCCCACATACGGAAATGTATTTACAATATTCTCGTATTTACTGTCAACGTCCGATGTCAACCAGAATTTGATTCCGAACCTATCGGATTTGCTGGGCATACAGGGTGCCAATTCCACTGCATCCATCTTCATATGATTACCTAGTCGTGCCATAAATTCTGTCACAACTTTAAAGAAGCATAAAATCTAAACAATAAAAGATAATATGTTTATTTCAACGAAATTTATTTTAATAAGATATTGTTAATTAATAATTAAAAGCTTCACTTGAAATGACCACCTTTAGCTTTTATACAAGCTTTTAAACGTTGTGGCCACTGGTCTATAGCGGCACGCACGGTATTCAACGACATTTCATTTGCTGCTTTCACCAACGATTTTTTCAGACTGTCCAAATTGCGGTGGAGGCCTTGTTCTCTAACTCTGTCCATAATGCGTAATCCAGCGAATTTAAATCTGGGCTCCCGGATGGCCAATCTTCTTGTCCAATAAAATCAGGAATGTTGTTGCGAAGCCACTCCTGTGTTCTTTTTGCTGTGTGAGCAGGAGCAGAGTCTTGCTGGAAGACCCAATGTTGTCCACCGAAGAGAGTTTGCGATAAAGGTTTCACAACACCTTCCAGCATGTTGGTTTAATAAACCGCCGCATCTTTTTCGCAAAAATGGAGTGTTGTGACACCTTTATGGGATACACCCCACCAAACCATTACAGAAGCTGGATGATGGCCTCGTTGCACCCTGGGAACCGTTTTTTTAGCTTCTCCTGATGTTGCATAAACCTTATCATTTTGTTTATTAAAAACTTGCTCCACAGTAAAAATTTTTTCGTCGGTAAAGAGGATGTTCTCATGACCATTGGTTTCGTGCCAGAGCAAGAGACTCTTGCATCTTTCCAATCTTATTTCCTTTAACCGTGGAGTCAACATGTGGGCTGTTGACCGACGATAAGCCTTCATATGATCATCTCGAATGAGTCTACTCATCGATCTTGTGGATATTTCCAACTCCCTCGACAAAATTTTTTGTTTGCGCAGTGGATTTCTACGGATGCGCTCTCGGACAGTTTTGATGACACTGACTAAATTCCAATAAGAACGAAGGAAACAAGAATGGGCAACGAAATATTTTCATCTACAGCATTTACAGTGTAAAGAATAATAGGCAGTGTTTTTTTCCCGCGCATTTTTAAAGGCGCTGTAAAGTATCTGCAGCGCTGTATGCCTATGCATGCATGGTGTTAGTGCCGTTCCCGCACAAATATCGGCATAGGAAAATCCTGAATCAGAGAAGGAGAACAGACAGGCAGAACACTCAGAGCATATATACGAATGCGGGCTGTTTATATTTTTTCAGTATGCATTTTTAAAGGCGCTGTAAAGTATTGCGAACGTGTGCTTTGCTCTGGGTGGCGAAACGTAGTTGTATTAGATGATCTTTGGGTGAAATCAAGATTTTTTTGTGTGTGAACTTAAGACGTGTAGTAGGACGGAGACAGAGTTCTTCGCTGTTGCTTGTTCTTATCCTTTATAGGCGCAGACGCGAACGCCCACCATACTGTCTGGGGTAGCTCGGACATAAATGATAGAGGTGAGTCTCTTCTTAACTTTATACTTAGCTCTAACCTTCAGGTGTGCAACGTAGGTGATGAGCCCACTTTTGTCAGCTCTGTGAGACGGGAGGTTCTTGACGTTACCCTGTGTACCGAGAACTCCGCCCACATTGTTAAGGACTGGAGGGTTTCCAAGGAGCCTTCGTTGTCCGATCACTCATACATTGAGTTCGGACTTGACTTTCTTAAACCAATTCGTAGCCCCTTTATTAATAGGAGGAGGACGAATTGGGATAGGTATAATCTGGCTCTCCAGCAGGCGTTACCGGCTGATGGACCACCAATCATCAATAGCCGACAGGACATTGATGCAGTGGTGAACGTGCTGACTGGAGCCTGCAACAGGGCGGCCAAAATTGCTTGCCCCTCGTGCAAGCCCTGGGGCAGACCCAAGCCCCCATGGTGGACTAATGAAATCACGGCACTCAGAAAGGAATGCCGTAAGCAGTTCAACAAGGCAAAGAGCACCAACGAATGGTCTGCTTATAAGGAAAGCCGTAGGAACTTCAAGAAATCTCTCAGGATGGCCAAAAGGTCCTCGTGGGAGAAATTTTGTGGCGGAGTGGAAAAGGTATCCGAGGTTAATCGCCTCAGAAAGATACTCGCCACGACGCCTTGTGCACCCGGTCTTCTGATGAAACAAAATGGGGACTGGACCTCGACGAGTATGGAAACTCTGGAGTTGCTGATGGATACTCACTTTCCTGGCTGCTCGGACAACCAAACGGTGGTATCCACGGTCACACAGGAGGCTGGGGACCTCGTCACAAGGGTCCTCAGCCGCGAAAGACTTGATTGGGCTATCAGGAGTTTTAAGCCATACAAGTCACCAGGCTTTGATGGCATTATACCAGCGGAGCTGCAAAGGGCTTCTGCGCTAATCAGCCCTTGGCTGCTTATCATCTTTGAAGCCTTTGCAGCTCTCGCATATCCCTAAATCCTGGCTAGAGGCTAAGGTCGTTTTCATCCCGAAAGGGGGAAAGGCCTCGCATTGCAAGCCAAAGGATTATAGGCCCATTACCCTCTCTTCTTTCCTTCTCAAAACTCTGGAAAGACTTTTGGATGTCTACATTAAGGATAACATAAGTCCCATAAGGGTAAATCCACTGAGACCGCCCTGCATGCTCTCGTTGATCAGGTGGAGAAGTCTCTTCTCTACAAGGAATTCACCTTGGCAGCCTTCCTGGACATAGAGGGGGCCTTCAATAATATCAGGCCAGAGGCAATTACGAACGCACTAAGGGGTCTGGGCATTAGCGGGTCGGTCATAGGGCTCATTGACTTGTTGCTCGGTTGCAAAGTCATAAATGCCACTGTTGGGAATGGTTCCATAAGGAAATTTGCGGCCAGGGGCACCCCACAGGGTGGTGTCCTATCGCCGGTTCTCTGGAACCTAGTTCTCAACGGCCTTCTCGTGGAGTTAGATGGCTCCGGGTGCAAAGTGGTTGCTTATGCCGACGACATTGCGATGGCAGTCTCGGGAAAACATGTGAACACCTTGACGGAGGTGCTTCAACGTGCTCTGGCAAAGCTTGCACGGTGGTGTGGCAGATGTGGCTTAGGGGTCAATCCGGATAAGACCGAGCTGGTGTTGATTACCAGGAAACACCGGACCCCCACCTTTGTTACACCAACACTAAAGGGTGTCAATCTTAAACTTTCAGATCAAGTCAGGTACCTGGGCCTGATCATCGATAGAAAGTTAAATTGGAAAGACAACATTAAGGAAAGAGTACGCAAGGCCACCGTGGCTCTGTACTCTTGCAGGAAAGCTGTTGGAAGGAAATGGGGGCTGGAACCCCGTATTATCCACTGGCTCTATGAGGCCGTTATTAGGCCTATACTTGTGTATGGTGTGTTAGTCTGGTGGCCGGCTCTTGACAAGGCTTACAACCGGGCAAGCCTGGAGAGGGTGCAGAGGTTTGCGTCATTACTTATTACAGGCGCCCTCAGATCCACCCCTACTAAGGCCTTAAACACTATCCTCCACTTCATTCCGCTGAACCTGTTTGGTAAGCAAACGGCAGCATCCTCGGCCATAAGGCTCAACGCGGTTCACCGCTGGACACGTACGGATTACGGACATTCTAAGATTCTAGAGCCACGTACCTCGGCGGTGGACTACATGGTTACCGAGCCATCATTCGGAATGAGAATTACTGCCTCCTTCCCCTCGAAGCAAGAATGGACGGAGGGTCTATTTTTGCAGCCAGAGTCGATTCAGGTTTTCACTGACGGCTCTAGGAAGGACGGCAAAGTAGGTGGAGGTATTTACTCTGAACAAATGGGTATAGAAACTTCCTTTCGACTGCCGGACCATTGCAGCGTATTCCAAGCTGAGGTCATGGCCATATCACAGGCAATCGCGCAGCTGAGGGCCACAGCTAAACCCCTGGCAAATATATGTATCTTTAGCGATAGTCAATCTCCGATCAGATCGCTAGTAAGTGTTCACACGACATCCAAGGTCGTTGCGGACTGTCGCTCGGAGCTCATCCGCATGGCTGATAGAACTGAAGTCAGTCTGGTCTGGGTGCCTGGTCACTTCGACATCCCGGGCAACACCAGGGCGGATGAGCTGGCGAGGCTTGGCACAGGCTTGCCTGCTGAGGATATCACTCTTAAGCCGGGTGCTCCGCTTGCATCAAGCAAGCGGACCATACAAGAGTCCTTCTTAGCAACTGCTAATCGCAGATGGAGAAATGAGCCCACCTGCGCAACGGCCAGATTTATCTGGCCCATCTTCGACCGCAACAGGTCTAGAAACTTGGTCTCGCTCAAGAGAGCCGCTATCAGCAACGTAGTAGCGGTCATCACGGGCCACTGTCTCAACGGCAAACATGCCAATAGGATGGGGGTGACCACGCATGACTTCTACAGAAGTTGCCTTAATGAGAAAGAGGAAGAGAACATCCTTCACTTCCTATGTCAATGCCCAGCACTAGCGGTACGGAGAAATCGGAGCCTGGGCTCCACTTTCTTTAATGATCTGTCGGAACTGAGCTCCGTCAGGATTAGAAGCCTGGAGCAGTTCATTAAAGAGTCCAAATGGTTCGAAGGCTAGTTATTTGGGGGCTTCGTCCCACGTGGTATCACAATGGGCCTAACTTGGCCTAAGTGTGCCTCTTTTGGCACCCACTTGAACCTAGAACCTAGAACCTATCCTTTATAGCCGGAGTAGCTATATTGACAATACAAATTTCGTAAGAGTTACCAAAAAGTAAAAGGGGGACAGTTGGGAATTGTGTGAGAATTAGTTGCTCGACGCTTTGAATTTATCCTTGTGTGTATGTTTTTAGGCTGCATCCGCATTTTTCTTTTCTTTTAGAACTTGTTGACTGAGTAGCTCTATTTTTTGCGAACTTGCTAAAATATGGCATGTTAACTGGAAATATTGTCGTACTTTCAAAAACGTTGAATTAGTCACTGCATTGATATCCTTTGCTTTACCCATATTCAATAAATTTTATATAATTAAAAAAATCGCTACCACGTTCACCGTTTGAAGTCACAAATGAGATTAAATATTATCGGTTAGATACTATCCTTAAATATTGCACAGTAACGTTAAAGTCAAAGCAATTTATAACTGAAATGAATAAGCAAGGCAATGAAAACTCTAAACCGTTACTTTTCCGGAAAGGCAATTCAGTTAATAATTGCTCTAGGAAAAGATTATTTTATTGCATTACTTCTTCGCATTTTACGTTACATGCCAGTTTTGAAAAAGGATGTAAAGGTAGTATTATTAACTACAGTAATACATATTTTTAATGATGTGATAGTAATTTGGCCATATCTGTATGTATCAAACTGAGGAGATAATATGATTATAATTAAACATATGTAAGAAGTAGATATCGAAAATAAAAATTTATTCACGCAGTAACAAAATATTTTGTAATATATTTAATGTGGAATATGGCGGATGCCAGCATAGGAAGTGACCACCCTGTTAGTTTTTATATATAAAGAATGTACAACAATCAATAATTCATCACATTAAAGGATACAGAATACAAATTATTTATTTAAAAAAATTGTATTTAAAATCCATCAAGAATCACATTTCTGGAAATGGAAATTATAGATATTAGTAAAAGAGATTTACAATAAATAATTATGGGTGTAGCGGACATAAAAAGAAAAGAAAAAATCAATTATGTTGACTTTACTGAATAATCCGAACAGAGTTATAACTATTGCACACGTGTGACATGCTACTGCCGGGACGATGCGATCTGACTCCACTCAGTTAATCAGGATTTCTGGCTCGTTTATATGAGGAATATTGATTACTGACAATATCCTACCACATAATTGTGTATTTAATATTAATTTATTTCTTTCATTACATTATTTAGATACATTAATTTTATATCATAATTTATAATAAGAGCTCCATAATAATTTTTCCAATTTTATGTAAATTAAATTAATCAGTTCACTCAAAAGTCAGATTCTTTCAATAGAATTTCAATAACGTTCTGAATACAGCACATTTGAAGAATACGCAACGACTGTTGCCCTAATAAATAGTCCTTCTCTTTATAAAACAACAATAAAGAATTATAACAAGAGCTTAACAATAATTTACCATAGATTTAGCTTGATTGGATACATTGTCTGTTCATGAGCTCTTGTTAATATAATTAGATATAATGTTTAATATAAATAGGGCACTGTGTCCAGCGTATTACTTATAACAGATATAAATCAGAAAACTATCATCTACAAATTTATTTGAATATAATATTCATTTGGAATGATGCAGCTGTAGCAAACTGACCCCCAAACTTGGTAATAAGTTCGACAAGCTATGAAAATGCAAAATTAATCAAAGTGAAAATTAAATTAGACATTAAAGAGTCGTATTGCAAAAGCAGAAGACCTATTTATCTCGAATTTTCAAACGCAGTGGTTGAGATGAAAAGTGGAAAACGAATATATTTAGATTTGCCCTGTAATTATGAATCCAAGGAGCATCTAAATCGCCTCGGCAAATTGAATAAATCGATTGAACACTTAATACAGGTAATTGGTTGGCGGATAGAATTATGGCTTTATGGCTGTCTCATTTCATTGCTTATAAGGTAACAGAGTGAGTACAGAAATTTCCAAATGGTTCACTTATTTTCCTACTTCTTTATTATTCCTGCTAAGTTTCCTACTTCGCCGAGCAGGTATGGTAAATATGTGGGTTCCAACCCATGAGTAAGCTTCAGGTTCCCTATCCCCCAGATATCAATCAAGTACTGCAAAGCACAGGTACGTGGCAGCACGGTAGCAGTGATCGCTTAATACCTATTCCTAAAAATTGTTGTGACTTGTCGAATCAGTCCTTGACTAATTTACGATTTGCGACTTTGTATACAAGCTGGTAGAGCAATTGCTTATTAAATAAGTCCCTTCACTGTAGATCAATTTTCTATTTGGAAATTGTCACTCGGTGAAGGCCACATAAAGTTGTGCATGCCTGCAGGATGAAAATGAAAAGAAGCAAACTATGAAGTGAGATAGGTACCTATTAGTTAAACATTTCTTTTGATAGTGGGTGACTGAGAAATTTGCTGCTAACATGCCACTGAGCGATCAGCACACTTGACTCGATTCTCAATGGATCGATCTCGTACTGACTTCATTCGCTTTACGCAGTGTGAAAGTTTCTGAACTTGTAAACGCGAATAAATTTCTTTTGGAAAGTTGACATATATTCGTTGATTTTATTTGAACTTGGCACCACAACTTTCTTCCTGTATCAACATATGTATGTATTCAGTGTTCAAATTAATTAAAGAATTGTTCAGAAAGTTGTAGATGAAGCTAATAAATATGTCCATAATTAACGATATTGCTATTGTGAAAAAAATGTATTAACAAAAGAAAAAAAAAACAAAATGGTTATAGTAATAATAGACTAGAATTTCTGGAACAGATTGAGTTTGCGGTATCTTCACGGATTTTGATGAACAAATGACGAATATGCAAATAAAATTTGTCGGTCGCTTGTACTTCCCGAACTTTTAATTTCGTAAATTGACATTTTTTACAATTTTTTTCTTTCTCCCTCAAAATTCCTTTAAATTTCAATTCTTCATTAATGAATTAAAGATCAATATCTTTTTCAACATAGCGCCGGTGACAAACACGCATTTATTTCATAAAATTGCACGCAAGCAGGCATTTGTCTCATGAAATAATAAAAGCTGTAGACATACCGAAAATATGCATGTAGATGACTGTTCTAAATGCGATTATCATCCGTCATCATAGATGAAATGCGATTTTTTTGCTGAATTAGACAGGTTGAGTGAATAGGGAGATATACACTTTATAGCATTATTTTGGATAGCCCAACGCCCCAAAAATTTACTTTGTCGATGTGTGCTTTAAGTTAAACTCGACCTACAGGGGGGCACTCTCAACCGTTGGGAAGTTACAGTGTGATTCCTAAATTCTAAATTTCTATGAAATAGACATCACTATTTTATTTTTATCTTTGAATAAATTCAACTAACGCCAAACGTCTACTTTACCAATGTCAACAATGTTGACCTACCACCACCACTCCGAAAGTGTACAGCATTTTTCTCATTTACCTAAAATACAGGTTTTCCTGACATTTTCTCTAAAATTCATGTAATTTATATACCTATTAATTATTTTTATCAAATTTTTTATCTTATTACCTTTCCAACAATGTACAATATGTACAGGTTGAATAGAGGTAGTAAAATCTCATGCTTAAAAAACCTTAATTGGTATTATTGCCTGTAATTGCAAAAGTTGTAAAACGAACAAAATGCCTGAACAAATTATCATAAATGTTTGTTTATCATGCAGGTAATTTTTTTAAATTATTGCTGCAGAAAAGTCAATGTTAACGTAATTTATTTTATTGCTGTAATTAGCTTTTCTTATTCAACCAGACTTGGAACTATCCCGAAACTCTGTTATAATACCTGACGGAAATTTTGCTATAAAAGAGAGATATAGTAGATTAATGGCGTTAATTGGATGTTGCTGCGTTGAGTTGATCAAAAGATAAAAAATTAAATAGTGATGAGCATACCATGGAAAATTTAATTGAATTTACGTATCGTACTGTAACTCCCAAACGGTTAAGAATGCCCACCATCCTTCTGCCATACAATTTTTTGTTTGTATTGGTCAGATCTCTCAACACACTCATTTTGTCATATCCCCTAAAAAACACTCTGTATAGTCGAAATCAAGTCGGAATTTTTACTTGGGTATCAAGAACTTCAATAGGAACAATTGCTTGAAAAGCAATCGCGAAGCCTGAACGATCAACAAATTGTGACGGTAGTGGAAGCGGAATATTGCCGGCTTCTAAAAAGTCGCCACTTGAACCGTTTATTTTCAATTTTTAAAACCCGCAAAAAATGCGGACTGTGTGGGAACACAACTGATCAAATCAATTACTACAAATTTCTAAACAATTTCAAATAAAACTACTAAACCAAAAAAAGTACAAATGTTACTACCTGCTGGTGTTTGCAAATTGGTTCCGGAATTTTTGGGGTGTCATTTCGCGAGGCTAGTGTAGGCAAAGTAATCTCTTTAAGCGTATATTCGTTCGTTGTGTGGTAGATATTCTCCTCCGAGATGTAGCCACTGATTTACCTCCATGACGAATCCGACCAAAGTAAGTGGGTCCGTAAATAGTTGTTGAATGAAGACAATACCTTCAAATTTAATTATATACGAGGTAGCAGCTGAATCGAAAGATTTATGACAGTTTAAAGGATATATTCTTAAGAATTCAGCGATACAATGGTCGGAGTCAACAATAAACGGCTTTCAGCAACCTTCTCTTTTATTTTTTAAAAGGTATATTATTTTAGTTTAAATATTTTGCCAACTCAATTTTGTTACTTGTACTAGAACTGAATATTTTTTTCGAAAACAATACCAATAAACTAGGCCAGCAATGGAATTTATATTTTATTGGATTCTATTGCCAAAGTTTATATATAATAACTAGTTATTATGACGACTACAAGCAAATACTAAACTACGTACACATCACATCTTCGACTAACTTTTCATACACATCTTCATATATTAAAGCCCAACGAAAAGTCCCTCAAAGGAAGTTTGAAAAATTTACCGTGAAGGGACCATCATCACAACACTAATTTTTAACACCAACGTTGACTTGGTTCTTTAAAAAAAATACACTTTCAAGCAGCACATCTACCTGTATTCACAGAGGAATCAAAACGATATTCTCATTGCAGTGGATATGTAAGACCTGTAACGTACTATTATGCCTTTTGCCAAACAGGACTTGTCTTCTACAGTATCACTAATAATTTATAATAAACAGTTATGATTTAAAAGAAATGAAATAAAAATCCTGAACACTATTCCCAGTATTCTATTATATTTCATGATATAATACAAGGAATAGATTCTTGTATGTACTATATCTCAAAAAAGGGGAAAAATGTTAAAAAATAAATAAAAAAGAAAATTTATAAATATAATAAAAAATAGAAAAAATAAAAATAAATTAAAAATCTGAACAAATTGAGAAAAACACAATAGAAAAAATCGCTAAATGACACTAGAATTCTTCACGTCACGTTAGCTCTGGGTATTGTCAAGAAACAGCGCTTTTGCAAAAAAATATCAGTATATTTTGAATTTTAGAAATCTGACGGTAGATTCGTAATCAACAACCTCAAAATGTTTGTATATTAATTTTTAGGTGAATCCAACAATTTTTCGAAATTTTGTCCTGGTTCCTTCATTTTAAATTTAAACTTTCTGATAGTGGATTCGAATTTAGTGATATCAAAAACTTCTATAAACGAAAATTCATTCTATCCTGTGATTGGTAAATTCGAATTTTTCATGATATGCACATCATTATTTTATTTTTATCTTTTGATCTACTCAACGCAGCGATATCGAATTCAGGCTAAAAGTCTACTATGCCAATGTCGTTTCAAAAAATGATAAATTACTCTGTACACTTATTTTCAAAACTGGAAAAAATGTTGCTCATCTTATTATCTCTTCAAAAAGGTGCAACATACCCAGGTAGAACACAATATATTGAGATTTATTCGTGGAAAACCGCTTGAGGTCAATTAAAAATATTTGCATTTTGAAGAAATTAAACTAAAATTAACCCCAAAATACCTTTTGCTTAATTAAAAGCCTTTTTAAATTAATCCTAATATCTCACAAAAGCTGCTAAATTATTCTTCAAAACTTTCGATGCATGCCTAATTTCATCCTTCATAATTTTTCATAAGAAAAAGTGCAATGAAGTTAGGTTTGGAGGTCTAGGAGGTTAAGAACTCAATCCACCTCGTTCAATTCAGCGTTCAGGAATTTTTTTGTTTAATTTTATTTTCGCAATTGTATTGTATACGCTGATACTCCGTTATGTTACTAAAATATTGACCTTATATTGTTCAGAGAGACGTCTTCAAGTACAGACAGTTGGACTGGGCTAAAAAGTCTGAAATTTATTTCACAACTCAATAAAGTAGGACTCTGGTTAAACTAAACAATTAAATGTATAGCAATGTACTACCAATAAAATCATATTTATGAACAGTATCTCAACTGTACCATAAAGAGTACACTTTTAAGGATGGTGATTACAATTATTATTTACCACTTTATGATTAATATAATTTTACAGTTCGACTCTGTTAGGCAAGAAATTTCTTTTCGAGCAACACTTCAAAGGAGAATCAAAATTTTTTATCAGCCAATAAAATATAAGCTGTCTTTTAAATTTGGTTAAGTTTTTTGAACCTAATACTATCTCAATCGTTTTAGAGTTACAAGGAGATTCGCAAATTCCAATGTGGTATGCCCATCACTATTACTTTTATTTTTTGATCTATTCAATACAAAACACAGGAAAATTTGTTCCTTAAGTCTTATGTAGAATTTCCTATCTAATAGAAAAGCAAAATGACTAAGTGGGCTTCGCAATTTATCATATGTATGAAAAAGGCGAAGAGAATTTTTAAAATTTCGCTTAACTTCAGAAGCAGTTGTTCTTTTATCCTCGGTTCTATTAACTAAACAGTTCTGATACTTACTTTGAATATTGATTTGCTAGGTGTGTTAAGTATGCCGTAACGATGGTAAAATCAACACGTGAAATAATTAGCTCATTTGAGCCACACGTAATCGTTTCAAGACTCAATAGAACATTGGAAAATAATTAGTAGCTAGGCACACATGTTTCTTGGAAAACGTTCACAAAATTTATTTAATAAATACATACTATATATCACCGGGGCAGTTCGCTGCACTTACCAAGTGAAATTTCAGCGAAAATGTTTACAGGGTCCAATAACAGTCGAATTTCATGATTAACCCATTAAAATCTCATTATTAAAAGAAGAGAAGTTTTAGTTAAAAGTTATATTTCCTAGTACATTCGAGTGAGCTTAATTAAATTTTGTACATTTTTGAACGATATATTTTTGAAATTCGGCATTATTATCATTTTTACCCCAAAAATAACGACTTTATCGCAGAAATTCTAGAATGAGTATTATCATAAAATAATTATTCAATAGTATTATAATACAATACTAGTGGACTTTACATGGTAATATTCATATTAGAGGTCGTAAATTTCAAAGACACCTTCTGCTTAAATATTTGTATATGCATGAGATATAATGAATCTTGTAATAGAGGCCGTATTTCTGAATCGATTTTGATCACACTTTGTCTATATATTAATTGGACTAATACCTCGGTTAAGTTCGTAAATGCGTTGAACCCGACATTTTTCGTGTGTCTTAACCGCTATTGACCAAACTTAGTGTGTACATTCCAAAGATGTGTTACTAAGCCGTGCCAAGATCAAAATTTGTTTGCTACCACGATAGCTACCGCAATTCTGAATGGCTTTTGATCAAACTTTTTTTTTATGCATTTATTGACTCGATATTTACAATAGGTCATATTATGATAATTTAAGGGGGAACTGATATAAGTGATCTACTAGTTAACTAAGTAGGGTACTAGTGAAGCAAATTATTAAAGAAAACGTTTCCTTTGTCTCTAAAAAAAGCCTTGGCCGTGTGGAGTAAAACTTTCAGTCTCTAATTTTTACTTTTAAAAATATAAAAGAAAAGACTGACATTTTTGATTTACATATTTATTACCTAAATAATGAGAAATTTCCTGAATTGGGCGAGGTGGACCGATTCCTTGGCGATCTCCAAACCTCTCCTCTGTCGCCTTCCATTTCAAACCAAAACCTCCCTTAAGCATGCCTTATACTTGCCCAACCCTACAATAAACCATCCTGTTTCCTCGCCCCTCTGATCAAGTCGTAAGTTAATTTAATTTAGTTAATTAGCTTTTTTTTATTTACCTTTGTAGCTTGTATTAAGCAAAATAAATAAATAAATTATTAATTAAACAAAACGCACTTGGGGGTTCATTTTAGTTTAATTTCCTTAAAATACAAATTTTTTTAATATCCCACAAAAGGTTTTCTATGAATAAATTTGCATATTTTTTGTCTACATAGACATATTGTACCGTTTTGGAAAGGTAATATGATAGGCAATTTAATAAAAATTTACAAAAAATGTGTATTAATACATGTATTTTAGAGAAAATGTGGGGCATACGCGACTTTTAGGGAAATTATAACAATTTTTTTCCAGATGGAAAATGAGTTTGTGGTAAATCAACATAGTTGACATTTTTGGAAAATACATGGTAATAAGCAATTTTTGGCTGAGTTTCATGTTATTGCGCCGAATAAATCAACACATGCATAAAAATAAAATGATGTGTATGTCATCCAAAATATTCTCCCCTTATATTATATGATATTTCGTCTAAAAATATATAATTTATTGATTGCATTTATGACATATAAACAAAAATGTATCTGAACTGTTAATTTGACGAACTGATTAACTCTGTAAAAAGTGGAGAGCACTGATATTGCATGCGTTTGATTTAAAAACTCATTTAGAAAAAATTCAAATAAACTTTGTTACAGGTATATTTCTTTTAGGTAAACTTATTAAGATAATTAATTTCAAAAAATTAAACGGTAAGCACGTGTCAAGTGTTTCATTATTACGATTCTGACATTTTCAATGAGCTCATTGATATTTTGTTTCATCGTTTGATACCTATATCGATATGTTTTGAAATAAAAATAAAATACATATGCAGGTAAAAAGACGGTTTATTTATTTTTCTCTAAAATTATATAGCCAATAGCACCCTCGCAACTAAATCCTAGCGACACCTCATTTACTAAAATCCATCAAACCGTTTAGGCTGCAGGGAGTGCTATAAACACAGCCGTAGAAATATACACACATACATTCATGCATATGGTACACCGGAAAACATTACTCTCCTTTAGCGGAATCGAGTAACAGCATAATATTTTAATGTCTTTTAGGTAGATTTTATTAAAAAAGCATTTTATACATAGCAAAATAAAAATATATACATATAATGGGGAGTATTGCTGAATCCGTCGGCGGGAACACGATTCAGAAATTCACGTTCAATGCAAAAAATTTCACACAAATAGGCCAGGATTCGAACCTTAAATGCGTGTGCACTAGTCACTGCACGCTACCTACTCTGCCACATTTCACTTAGTTATCTGATGTGTTCTAAACTTCAATTATGTGTTACGTTTTGCTGGCCAGTAAAGTATATTTTTTTATCTTTTAAACTAAGGAGTGTTTATTAATTTGCTTTTGGCTATTACTTACCTATGCATACCTACAACATATGGAACAACTATTACAATCGGCAGACAATTATCAAGGTGCTCTTGTTAACAACTTTTAATAAAATAATGTCTTTAATTTCTATGTATTAAGTAATTTATAACAGCAAAACCAAATTATTGTTGGAATAAAATTGATTGTCTTTTCCAATACATGCTTTTGAAAATAATTAACACATGCCTTAAGAAACATCGTTCAAAATGCCGCTCAAAGCAATAAATGAAAAGTAAGTGCAAATATTTTAATTTAATGTATTTTTATGATCTCCAGAGGCTAAATTTCAGTGGGAAGCAGCTGGAAACAGTGGCGCAGTGTGGATTTCTGCCACCCGGTGCGAACCCTAAATTTGCCGTCATCTATTTTCGCAATTAAGCAAAAAAACTGTAAGAAATCTGTGATATTCCATCACTATATCATATGGATTCAAAATGAAACGTCTTTCTTAATTTACAATTTTATTCTGCGTGTTTTTTGCAAGGCATACTCTTTTCATGGTAGAGTGGGCTTTCTCTGTGTAGAGAGAACAACACAAAACCATGATAGAAATAAAAAATATCAACGAAAGCATTATGCGCGTAAAATTTAATTGCTTATGGCTTAGTGCGTTAAAACGAACAAATAACATCCTGCTTAAGTAAAACCGCAAAGGCATTGAAGAGTTTAAAAATAAATAAAACAAACATTTACCTTAACACTCCTATATATTCGGCGAATCGTATAAAACCAATAAACTCGACTTAATAATAACTAACAAATTTACTTTATCAAAATATGAAATAATCAATATCAACGCTGCACCACTCTTCTAAATAACAAAACATTTGAAGATATTAAATATCACCTGCTGACAATCACATCTATGGCTTAAGAACAATAAGACAGTAATTCAGAAATCTAAACGAATACACTAATTATATTTGTTGCATGGCAAAAGCCGCGTCCGTTTCGAAATAAAATAGTAAAGTTTATATTCTTATTTTGAATAAACTATTTGACAAGTTTATATTCTTATTTTGAATAAACTATTTGACAAGCTTTTATTTAACTTCACATAAATGTAAGTATATTTGTTTAGGTCAAATCTTACAACTTTATTTAGAACCACTTCCAGTTGTCTTCAATGTATACAGTTATCTGATCTAATGACCATAGCCTGATGCTGCATTTAGGGTTAGCCAGCTAGACCACTCCCTGCCGCTCTCATATGTGTACCGTCCGCTGCTATGACCCCCTTTACCCCCCACGCTACGCCACTGCTGGAAAAAAGGAAAGCGTGTGTGAATGAACCAAAAATTTTTGGGAATACCCTTTTCAGTCTAAAAGTGCAAAGTACACGAAATGGGAAGGCAAATTACAACAGAGAGAGATTTCAAAAGTAATAAAAAAAAGTCATGTATCGGTAAAAAAATAATTGACAAATATGACAATTTTAATACGTTGAAAAACATTGACCTAAAAAATTAAATAAAGTAGATATCAGGACTATAGTTAAAGAAGGAAAAACGTGAAAGTGACCCTGGAACTTAGTCAAGTAAAAGGAGATAACGTAAGAGCTAGTACAGTACGCGGAGCACTTCATGTCAAGGGATATTTTGGTAGAGCTCGAAGAAAGAAGCCGCTAATCTCTAAATTCAATAAAAAAAGCGTTTCGAGTACGAGCAAAAGTATAAGGAAAAGGACTTTTCCTTTTGGAAGAATGTTTTAGCGCGAAAAGGTTGGGGTTATGTGAGTCATAGTTTTTTCAACAAGACAACGACCTGTAACATACTCCCAAAATTTTAAAAGAGTGGTTGCTGTGTATAACTTCAAAGCAGCTAGATCATCCTCATTTCTCACCAGGCCTTAACCCCATAGAAAATCTATATCTATCTAGATAAACACATCAGGAAACGAAGTATTACTTTTAAAGATGGTCTCAAACGAATACTTCTTGAGGAATGGGCAAAAAATCTCAATATAGAAAAACGCTTGTCCAGTGCATGCGTAGGTGATTGGAAGCCGTGAGAAAAGTCAAAGGTGGCTCAACCCAATATTAAAATATTATTTCCGAATGTGCTAACTTTATATTGACGCATGAATTCAAATTGTTTTGTCTCCATTGCTATTAATTTCTTAATATTATTTTTGAAGTTAAAATCTTTATTTTTCTGAACGGAGTACATACAGGCATTTTAAAATTATCCCAAAATAACACCGATCACTAAAAAATTGGTGTTGGACTCTTATAAAAGACTTACTTAGCTAGATAGATATCTCCACATACCATCCCGATTTCTAAGAAAAGAAATAATTTTTTTATGAATAACACAAACGAGGTTTGTTCAATAAATAAGCTGGCCTTTTATTTTTCTGGAAAAATATTGATTTATTCATCAATATCTATCTTGTCCCCTTCAAAGTAATCCCCCTCAGATATAATACACTTGTGAAGCGCTTTTCCCAATCATCGAGGTATTTCTGATATGCGCTTTTCGGTATGCCCTTTAGCTCTTACAGCGATGCAATCTTTATCTACGTCTTTTCATAGGATTGGGCTTTGATTTTGACGTCATAACCATATACCCATGTTTCATCGTTAGTTATGAGTTTAGAAATTTTGGAACAAACTTTTCTGACAGAGGTTTCAGGACCAAAACATCTGAAAGCATTGCATGGCCTACGATGTATCAGACAACGGATATGCCAACATCGCCATTAACATTTTCTCGGCTTTCTGTGAAGAGCTTGTACCACTTACAAACATTTTTTTGGGTCAACTGCAATCTGTCGCTGTTTGACAGCACACTTCTCAAACCAAAGTGGAGTTGGAGACGATGATAAAAAATTACAAAGAATTTAGAGAAAAAGACATTCATTTCTGTTGATTCTGTTTTTCTTACAGGATAAATTTGGCACAAACTATAAGCACATTCGCAAAACAAATCAGTTTTTTTTCAAAGCTACCAAATAAATTATCAAAGAGTGAAAATATATATATTTAAAGGGTTAGGGTTACTAACCCGATACTCCGCGATATCACTTTAAAGAAAGCGAATAAATTGGCTGTTCCTGTCTCATTCAGAAATGTCTGATGATGCATACACATATAGATATATATATACATATATATATATTATGTACCCGTTGGTGTGCGAACTTATGTATGCATTTGAGTATACATACAGTCTGTTTGGTAAGAGCGTATCGATGATTTTTCAGAAAGAAAAAGAGACAGAAATATTTGAAGAGAAGGGGATGAGCATTATCTATATATATTTGCATCATGTTTAAAGTCTCATTTTGAGTTGAACTTTCTACTGTTAAGATTGATTTTCAACATGAGTGCTTTATTTTATAAACGTTTTGAAGCTGTGTTTCTCTGTCTTCATCTGAAAGGACCCAAATGGACTTATCCCCAAGCAGCGAGATATACTAAAAAGGATATGTCTTTTATAAAGAAGTGGTGTAAGAAGTTTTTTGAGGAAAAAAACGTCGACGACTCCTGGCAAGGGATAAAACAAGAAAAACGTCAAAAAAAAAGACATCGCTATTTTGAAAAGGATCCACAAATGACTGAGGCGAGCTAGAAGCGAATTAGCGGAAAAAGGTATCAACGTGTCTCTCTATACCATCCACCAAAGAATAAGGGAAAATTCCATCAAAGACCACAGTACTACAATCAAACCACTTTTATCCGAAGCATCGAAAACTGTTTGAAATGGGTTAATGAAAATTTGAACCGCGATTGGACAAACGTCGTGTTTACTGACGAATCATCATTTTGGGCATATCAAGGACCTAAACGAGTATGGTTAAAAAGAAATCGGTATTACACATACGTACTGTAAAATACCCAATAAAAGTTCATATGTGTGGATGTTTTTGTTCGCAAGGATTTGGAAAATTGATTTTACTGGAAATCTGAAAGCAGAAAGGATGTTGCAAATTTACAAAAACGGGTTATTAAAGCCTACATACAAACGAGTGCGCATTATTATAATGTGTACTAGTGTACATATCTATACATTTATTTATATTATACAGATATATATCGCTTGGTGTGTGAATTTATATAACGTAGTCTGCAAAGATTCATGTGTGCGCTGTCTAAATATATTATATTCAAAAAAGTATTGAATTTTTCCCATAATAGTATCCAAAAATCCGTATTTAATGACTTTTTTAAAATTTGTAATTGTTCCTCTTTGTTTCTTCTAAGTTTTATTTACAGTTTCACCATTTTTTTTTTTTTGATTAAAGTAGAATCGCTAAGTGTCACAGTTAACATTTCAAGTGCGTTGGAACAATTAATTTTATTTTTCACACGAAATTTTATAGAGATTCTCCGATCCATTTTTTTCGATATTATAAAATCGCCAAGCACACCAAAGGACGTCTAACCATTATTTATTGGAGAAATCTCGTACAGTTACTAGAAAAAGTGTGCATACACCCGATGTCAATCGGATGGTAACGTTAAAAAATCAAAAATGTACAAATATTTTACAGATTTTAATTCATCTATTTATTACACATTTCGCTTTTACAGTTTTTTAGATAACGGACTTTTTACAGAAAATATTCAAATGCGGCACAAACTGTAGTTGAACTTTAAACACGATTTTTGTGGCATATCTAAGTCACAGGGGCAAATTTTGACTTTTGCTGCCATTAGATTTATCCATTACATCGGCAATAAACAAATTGTTCATGCCTTGTTTTTTATTCTTAGGATGGTTTTAAGTAACCTTTCCGTATATCTATTGTATTATTTTGAATTATTAATGAAAAGTAGCAAAAAATCTTACTATTTCACAATTATTATTTGCTCATTGTATCGGCAATAAACAACGATGCTTCATGACGAATTTTACATTTCTAAGTTGCTTTCAAGCAAATTTTTTATTTTATTGTAAAAATCAATCCTTCGGTCGTGACTATCATGTAACAGCTGCTAGTTTCAGCTTCACGTTTTTTCTCATTGTTTTTCCCTTCGCCCCAATGCAAAGGAAAAGCCATTCTTAAATCGAAAACCTCAAAAATTATAGAATCTAAATAGTCCCTGCTATAATTATTGTGATTGTCAATTATGCAGAAATTATAAAAGTTGACGCCACAAGGCATTCTTAAAATTAAGTTGTGATTGACGAGCTATTTCGTAACTGTAATTTAATTAAAGTATGTGAAGTAAAACGACCTAGGGCCTTTAACCTCTAGTGTATGTTAACCGCATTACGAATGCGTATTGGTCTGCGCGAAAGATATTACAGAAGCACGCATTTTGTTTTTAATTCAATATGTATTATTTTAAAATACGAACACATGTTGGTCTCCACGGAAAATATTACAGAAGTAGGCATTTTGTTTTTAATTAAATATGTATTATTTTAAAATACGAACTGTTGGTCTCCACGGAAAATATTACAGAAGTAGGCAGTTTGTTTTTAATTTTTTTTTTATTTATTAATAAAAACATTTTCGAATGAATTTGCTGTTACTAAACTAAACTTGCACTAAAAGTTCAAATGTGAAATGATCAGTTTTGTTTCGTGAGTTATATCCTGAAATTTTATATAAAAACGAACTGCTCAATATCCTGCGTCCAGCCAAACGCCTGAGATTGAAGAAAGAAGATATAACTGGTCAGCGCTATCACTGTCTATTTTTTTCGTATTGAAATAATAGCACAAATTAGAATAGGATCAGGAAATGAGAGCAGCTGCTAGGATTAATTTTTATTTACATTTTGATGTGATCAAAATTCTGACTGAATAGTCAAAAACTATGCACATTGGATACTCCATAAGACGAAAGGGAATACAATTTAATCGGGTCCTCGATTCGACGATTTTAATTGAGGAGCGTCTTTTCAATTCTTCTTTATTTCACATTTTACAATTATTCAACTGCCGTTTGATAATAACTATCCTCAATGTTTTTCTATTTAAATACCTTTTAAAACTGCTTGTTTAGGTCAACTTGTATAAATACAATTATATAGGGTTTTCCAATAAGAGGTGTTATTTTGAATAGCCCGCTATTTCGGTAGCTGTCACTTTTGAAGCTGTTATTTTTTGACATTGGACAAGTAGAAACTACGCTATCACTAAAAATGGAACGATACACGCTTCAACAACGCATTGAAATTATTAAAATTCACTACAAAAATAGTGAAAATGTTGCAGTCCCAGTTCGCAAAACTAAAGCATTTTTGGGTCGTCGTGAAGCACCTTGCCGGACCGCAATACAGAAATTGGTGGAAAAATTCGAGCTGTTGGGACAAGTTAGTGATGTGAAGAATAAAACCCGTGCACGTCGCTCAAGAACAACTGAGAATATTGCTGCTGTAGCCCAAAGTGTTGAAGAAAACCCAAGTTTGTCCATTCCTCGTCGTTCTTTGGAATTGGGCATTCCACAAACGTCATTACACCGTATTTTGCATAAAGACTTGGGTCTTAAGGCTTATAAAGTTCAGTTAACACAAGAACTCAAGCCGGCCGATCATCAACAACGACGTGTCTTTGCTGATTGGGTCCTTGAAATGCATGAAAATGATCCGGAATTCCATCGAAAAATCATCTTGACTGATGAGGCCCATTTCCACCTCGGTGGCTACGTCAACAAGCAAAATTGTCGCATCTGGGGCTCGGAAAACCCAAGAGTTATTGTTGAGAAGCCTCTCCGTCCTCAACGTGTGACTGTTTGGTGCGGTTTATGGTCCGGCGGGGTCATGCTTCACAACGACCCAAAAATGCTTTAGTTTTGCGAACTGTGACTGCAAAATTTTCACCATTTTTGTAGTGAATTTTAATAATTTCAATGCGTTGTTGAAGCGTATATCGTTCCATTTTTAGTAATGGCGTAGTTTCTACTTGTCAAATGTCAAAAAATAACAGCTTCAAAAGTGACAGCTACCGAAATAGCGGGCTATTCAAAATAACACCTCTTATTGGAAAACCCTATAGAAACACTACTATTTTTTTTTATCATACTTTTTTAGTTTTATAGAATTTTTCAAAAACATGTTATGAAAAGACACTCAACAATTGATAAATGTTGGGTTAAATGGGAAAATGGTATATTAACATAATTAAAAATATGTTTTCATCACAATTTCAGAACAAACATTGTAATTGTGAGGCAAAGAGAAGCAACAAAAATATAACCATCAGGTTTTATAGGAAATCAAGTATATTAGCGCGTCATTGGTAAACCCTTCTTTTGCAGGTTAGTAAAAATTTTGAGTTAGTAAGAGTAACTTTTCGGAAATTTAAACTTAATGTTTATTTAACAACAAACCAATGTAAAAATATACCATGGATAAATATTATTTAAATACAATTTCTCCTAACCTAATAATAATTCCGATATAGAAAATTCGTTCGTCTTCCACCTTACGGCATGAATAGATAAATAAGTTATTGATTTTATGAGACAAAAAACGATATTCCCTTGGTACAACAGGTTTCCACTTAATTTTTTTCATATATATATATATATATAATATATTCTTATAAACGTTGTTAATTTATCGAAAAATAAATTTTCAAACGTAATAGGCTTAAATTAAAAAAATATTCATTCGAGAATTATTTCTGTTATCATGAATTCCTGAGATAGACAATTTGACGTTATCTTCAGGAAGATAGCTAGAATACCAGATAAATACAATTCAGACTATTTAATACGAAAGAAAAGTAAACGATAGAGCAATTGCCACATCTTGTGTGTTGTTGGAAAAGTTAATAAATCAGGAAACTCAGATAAAAAAGTCGTCGGTAGATCCATGACGAAACGACTCAGCCGGCTGCGGGCATAGGATGTTTATTCCATACCAAGCCTTGCCCAGGTAAATATCCAACAGGTAAACACTGCGCTAACAAATCACGAGCGCGCACAAATAACAATTCGTGTCGACTTTATACTTAACACACGAAACTAGTAAACTTAAAATTTTTATTTGTTCCTTTAACATGTAATGCAATGCCACCGATATTCCAAAAGCTGTAAAAATCACAACTGGCACTCTAGCACTCTAGCACTCTACAAGCGAACAGCTAAGGCACGAGAATCGAATTGCTAAACTGCAATTGGATCCCTGGTCCACAGATCTCAAAAAACCTCAGTACATAATTTATTTTTCTTAAACTCCGAGGACATAATCTGCACAGATTTACTGCAACATGTAGCAAGATTCAAGATAATTTTGAGGTCGACATTTCCCGTTGGCAAACAAGCGCACTTCACCAAGCCAGCAGAAACACCAAACTCAACTGGTGGTGGTATCTTGTTCGTGCTGCTTTTGCCTCTTTCATTATTTAACGTGTGGTTGCTACTTGCTACGCTTGCCTTGCAAAAACACATGCATCCATTGATAAATTGTTGTGCGCGTGTTTGCGAGAATTCTTTTGCTTTCCCTCAAAACAACACAGATTCAGGGCAAAAAAAAACCGCTTAACAATTTCCCAATCCCAGATATCTTAATTTAATTTTTCAATTCCAGCTCTATAATCTTGTCCTAATTATCCAGCTGAAAAATAAATTGAGGAACTAGGGGAACTGAAAGCTAATTTACGCCATGTCATCTGAAACGAGTGGTTCTTAGTGTGGGTAAACAGTTTTTGTTTACATGCCGATGCAACATTGCCAGGTGTGAATACAAAAATAAGACAAGAAACCGCTGACATATAGAAATGAACCTAACTGGCATGTAGCACAGAGCTTTAGATTGTCGGATGAAAAGTGAGACCATTTTAAGTGGGGATGCAAATAAAGATGTTTAGAAAACTCATGTGAAAAAACGCATTAAATTGTTTCGAATGTATGTAAAACTTAAATAAATAACAAAAACGGTATCCTAAAACAGTTTCTTTTTCTTCTAAATTTTGAAAATTTCTGAAAAGTCCTTCCAACACTGACCAGGTAGGGTTCGGAAAAGCGTAAGAATCAAATATATGTTTTGTTTAACATATGCATTTTTTTCATATGAACTAATCATATGAAGCCATCTTGTAGTTAAAAAAACCAAGAGTTTTGTTGTTTCTATAAGTATCGATATCTGGAGAGGGTTTTAAAATTCGGGACAGGCATATATATATACAATAGATCACTCATGTACACGATTTCCTATAGAAGCGGACGGTGCGATTTTTGTTTCATCTATTTCGCTCCCAGAAAGTAGCAGCTCGTGAAATAACGTAAAATTAACGTTATATAATGTCAGAGATATGTCAGCGGGCCGAATTGTCGTTAGAGATATTCTCTGACAATTCTCTGGAGAACTATCAATTTAGCGCTAATTTGTATTATACCGAACAATTTATGATAATTTTCGTGCGATATTGCCTGGTTTCTTCATCTCTTACGCATTAGGGCATTCTAGAACGATATAAGAATCCATTTCAACCTTTATGTCCTTTATTTAATGCTATAATAAAAACAATTTAATCAAATTATTTTAAAATTCTATATATAAATACATATTTTAGAAACTTACCGACTTTCGTATACTTGTTTGTAAAATAAATGACAAATGAAATCAATCGCTAAACCATTCGCCTTAAAATGTTAAAGGTTTGAATCTTCACTTTCAGTCAAGTAAATAAACAATTCCTGGAAGCTTTTAAATTTGGTGGGCTAATTACATAAATTTGGCGCTTTATCATCCTAGATATAAAAATTTGCATCAATCACATTTGTTAGTAATATGTATACAGGATGTTTGTTGCCGAGTGCAAGCTTTGAAAAGGTGATAGATGGCACCATTTAGAACATTTAGAGCCATGCATGTCAGACGATGTCCGCCTTTTTCGATTTTCAGTTATTATTTTTAGTTTTTTTTTTTTAAATTAACCCAATTTCTGACAGTTAATTGCCAACAGTGCCCCACTTAAAGTTTGTATGTAATTTTTTTTTCTTTTTTGTGGTTTTCCTGGCGTGCATATAATCTAATAAAACAAATTTCAAGCATCTGTGTAATTGAAAAAAAAATACTAGACAATTTTGAAGTTATATCGCGTTGTTTATGGCATTTAAAAAATAATTAAAATAGCTTCATGCATTCAAACCTTTTTAAAAACATGCTCGGTTATTGACCTTTCTTTTAAGGTATCGTTTTAGTTTAGCGACAGCTACAACGGCGGATGTACCAGGAGCGCTAATCGAATCGCATATTACTAAATGTGAGAATATTTTACAACATATTCCGTCGACTTTCGGAAACTGGAATTCATGGCGCGGTGTGGTGTAAATGCCGAAAACCATATCCCGGGTGTTGAGGAAGAAATCATTTGAAAATTTGAAACCTTAACCTATTAGTATGGAAGGTGTGGAGTACGGTGTATCAAGAAGAAAAATATCCTTTTCACGGCACAGGTTTAGAAGATGGAGACGTGCGAACGTTAAATCTAATTTAATTCATTTAGTGTGAATGAAAACTTTAGGTATATATGAAATTTTTGTTTGGCTGTTCGTTGACATGGTAGCAAAATCTCTTGCCTGTGTATTAGATCGAAAAACACTTGCTTTATATAAATTTTAAGGCATGCCTTTAGAAAGTAGTAGTAGATTTTTTATTGTATTTATTTGATATATAATAAGCCAGCCGTTGCCGGGTTTTGCAAAAAAAAAGCATATTCTGTCATTACCCTTTTGCTAAGGTTTGTTTTTCTTTAAAAACTAATTGTTAATAAAGAATTTAATTTTGAAGAATCTCAACAAAATTAAATTGAAAAGTTCTATGAAATATCGCCTAAAAATATAATAGGAATTTCTCCTATATAGACTGTATATAGTCTGTTTAACAAGAAAGAAACCGAATTTTCTTATTTACAGAGGAAATACTTATTTCTAATTTTATAACATACAGGTATATTGAAAGTACTACGACGCAACCGATTAATAAATTGTGTAGACCCTGGCGCTATCGAGAATGGCCTGGCATCTCATGAGTATGCTTTCGACGAATTTTTACTCATATTCAATCGACAGCGAACATCATATCTTCCGAATACGTGTTAGCTGCTTGGATTGTACACGGGCCTTGCAGCGATTTGAATCTTCATTGTGTCCCACACATTCTCAATTGGATTGGTGTATGCAGGTTGGGATGATTAATCCAACGTTGTTATGTTATTTTCTACTTTTCAGATTCTTCACAGTTCACTCCGATGTTTGGGATAGTTAGCTTGCGTGCACTGTGACGCTTGAAGTTTAGCACTTATAAGTTTGTTTTACATAAGGATTAGGTCATTGACTGACCTCTAGCTTATGTTATTACAACTCTTAATTCTAAATAATTTTTTTATTCCTTCCTAAGGCCAGTGCTTCTGGGAGGTTGTGGGTTGCAGCATCTTACATCTCTGAGGTCCGGAATTGAGCCAATTTGTTGGGTTGCAGCGGTTGTACCTTTTTGGCTAGCAGTTGTTGATGGTGTATTTCTTCTTCAGGCTGCGCTTGAAGTCCTTATAGAACTGGTATAGCAGGGACAATCCAACCAGGACTGTCAGGGTTAGTAAAATGGTTTCGATTCTCGTTGATACGACGTCTACTGGGCTGATGATAATCGAGTTGACTACCTCGCCTGTGTTGTCTACTTGTTTGGTTTGCGCAGTTCCCATGATTGAGTTTGGGCTTTTTTCCTGCAGTAGAATTTATACCGTTTGTGAGGCTAATTGTAGGGGGTCGATTCGCTTTAGTCGCCTAAATTTTTCAGTGGTCAGTATATTTCTTGCTGACGTGTTGGGGTGTTTGCGCAATCTATCAGCATATTTTATGCAGATTTTTTTTGCTTCACTTAGTACTGGAATTATGTTAGTGTCTCGCTGTATGATGTTGTTGTTTACGTAGCGCGGGGCACCGAGAATCGGCCTAATTATTTTTGTCTGCATACGTTGAATGATTGCGATGTTTGATGCTTTAGCAGAGCCCCAGAGCTGTAACCCGTATGCTCATATTGGCTTGAGTATAGACTTGTATATTATAATTTTTGTGCTTAAGTTCAATTTCGACTTTTTGTGGAGGAGCCAGGACAGATTACGAAATCCTATTTTTAGTTGCTCTTTCTTTTTCAGTATGTGCGTTTTCCATGTTAGTTTTTTGTCAAGGTGCATTCCCAGGTATTTTACTGATTTTACTAGATTTACTTTTGCCCCATTAACGGTTATCGGTTTGCAATCAATCTTTCTGAGTGAGAAAGTGATTTGTTCAGTTTTTGTTTCGTTAATTTTGATTTTTCATTGATTGGTCCACTCAAAGATTTTATTGATTTGTTCTTGGAGTTCTCTCCCAGCGGTGGTTGGGTTGGTGTGTGTGAGTAGTATAGCCGTGTCGTCGGCGAAGGTAGTGGTAGTAAAATATCTATTTGTCGGGAGGTCTGCTGTGTAGATCAGATACAGGACCGGGCCCAGCACGCTTCCTTGGGGGACCCCTGCTCTGATGGGGTGTGCTTTGCTCAGGCTATTGTACTTCACTTTGAATGAGCGGTTTTCCAGATAGCTGTAGAGGATCTTGTGGAATTGCGGGGGAAGAGCGGCTGAGATTTTATATTTTAGGCCTTGATGCCAGAATTTGTCAAAGGCCTGGGCCACGTCGAGGAAAACACCCACGCAGAACTGTTTACGCTCTAGCGCAGAGTTGATTTTGTTGATTATTTTATGGACTTGTTCTACAGTGCTGTGACCATTCCTGAAGCCAAATTGGTGCTCTGGGATTAGCCCCTTGTTTATGAGGATGGGTTGAATTTTGTCCAGTAACAGCCTTTCAAAAACTTTAGATAGGATGGGTAAGAGGCTAATAGGTCTATATGATTCTAATTTTGTTTTGTCTTTCCCCGGCTTTGGGATGACTATGAATCTTGCATCCTTCCAGGATGCTGGGTAGTAGTTGCATCGGAGGATAACGTTAAATATTTGGTGGATGGCTGTTAGTCCAGTTAATGGAATTTCTTTTAGTAGCTTTCCGGTTATTAGATCGTGTCCCGGGGCTTTGTTGTTGCTCAATTGATGAATCTTTTCGGCTAAGCTGGGGAGTGAGAATTTAAGGGGTTTTGGGTTTGAAGGATCAGAGTTTCGAAGGGAGGGTAGCTGGGGTTTTTCGTTGGCATTATTGGGGGTGAAAACTTGGGCTAAGTGCGTGGCAAAGGCTTCGGCTTTATCAGAGCTGTTAGCGATCCACTTGCCTTCGGTATCCTTGATTGGGGATTTTGCCTGGACAGGTTTTTTGATCCTCTTGGTAGTTTTCCATATGGAGTAGTTAGAGTCAGCATAGTGATCTAATCCCTCTATAAATTCTTGCATTTGTATGTTTTTTTCTTTGTGGAGGGCTCGCTTCAATAGGTTTGTGGCTTCGTTTAGGGCACTCTTGGCTCTGGGGGATCTTGACTTTTGCCACTCTGCTTTTGCTTTTCTCTTGTCTCTCAGGAGTTCAAGAATTGTTCTGTTGTAGTGGTTGGGGATCCTATCCGCGTGCGCTGTGCTAGAAGGGGTGGCTAATTCTGCACATTCGGTGATCGTTTCGGTGAGGTACTCTAGGGCGTTGTCAATATCGGAGCTGGATTTCAGTCGGATGTGCGGGCAGAATCTGTTCTCAAATGCTGTTTGGAATTTTTCCCAATTTGTTCTTGCGTTAGTGAATCTTTTTTCCATTGTTATGTTTGCGGGAGCACCTCCGATCGTGTAGATTGTCGGAGAATGATCCGAGGACAATTCATTTAATGTATTGGTGGAAATATGGTTTGGGGGTATATTTTTCGAGATGCCAAAATCTATTACGTCGGGGATTTTTCTGAGGTCCGTGGGCCAGTAGGTGGGTGAGCCCCCTGATAGGCAGTGGAGGTTATTGCGATAGATAGATTTTAGGAGCTGTTTGCCTTTTGGGGAAGTTAGCCGGGACCCCCAGTAGGGGGATTTGGCATTGAAATCTCCAGCCACGAGGAAACGGTGCCCTAGGGAGTTGAAGAAGTAGTCAAATTGTGAAGCAGAAATAGAGTATTTGGGGGGGCAGTAGACCTAAGCAATGCTAAGGGAGCCCGAGCGATGCTGGATACTAATTGCCGAGTAGTGAAGGAAGGGGAGCTGTTCGCAGTTGAGGGGGTGGTGTTTGATGCGGTTTCTGATGAGGATAGCAGTGCCTCCTTGAGGTTTGTCTTCTGGATGATTGTTGGTGTAACACGTGAAGCCGTTTATCTTGAAGCGGTTTTTGCTTGTAAGGTGAGTCTCGGCAATTAACATAATGTCTATTTTGTTGACACTTAAGAACATCTCTAGCTCGTTTTTGTGGTTGGTTATTCCGTTGGCGTTCCATTGTGCGATAGTGAGGCTTGTCATGGTTTAAGCAGTTTTGCTAGTAGTTCAGTTTGCTTGGCTAAAAGGTTTTGCATTTGGTTCATGGAGTTTGTTAATTGTTGAATGTTAGATGTGAGTGTTAGAAGTATTTGTAGGATTTCACTTTGATGAGGGCTGTTGCTTGCAGCGGAGCCATTTTTCGCTATATCAGCGTACGACGGTCTTGCTGGGGGATGCAAAGGGTGATTTGGTGCACTGGTGGGGGTTAAATTTGCTGGTGACTTGTTGACGAGGTTTTGTGTTGCGGTAGGGTTGTGAGCTCTGGGTCTCTGTGCTAGTTGGGTGGGGTTGCGTATGTTGATTGCGGTGAAGACTGGGCAGCCTCTGTAGTTTGCCGTGTGGTTTCCGTTGCAGTTGCTGCATCTTTTGGTTTCGGGGTTATTTTCATCCTTGGTGCAGTTACTGGTCTGATGTAGATCGCCACAGGCAACGCAAACGTTCGTAAGTTTGCAGTAAGATCTTGTGTGTCCATACTCCTGGCAGTTTGCGCATTGCACTATTGCTGCTCTTTTATAAGGCTCCTCAACAGAGATTTTGCGATTGAGGACATACTTGACGTCATAAATTGGGTGGGTCTTGCCTTTCGGCGTCTTGCTTGCTTCAGGGGAGAGTTCCATCTTGAACATTGGTTGAGGGACTTTGAACTTGTTTAAGATGTTGTAGGCTGATTTGACTTGGAAGCCTTGAGATTTAAGGTCATCGATAATCTCATCTGGTTTTACGTTGGAGTCGATTCCTTTTAAAACTACTCTTAGGCCCTTGGCGCTCTTGAGCTGATATGTGTAATATTTTTTATTCTAGGAGTCCAGCCAGTTTACTATCTGGGTGTAGTGAACTTCGCTCTTTGCTTGGACTTTTGTTTCATTTATGTTGCCTCTAAGGAGGTCAACAATGTAGAAGTTGTCTTCTCCGATAATTTTTTTGATTCCGTTTACTAGTTCCGAGTTACTGGCTTGCCTTATATAGATTGGGGGAGGTTTATAGTTGAAACTAGATTCTATGTTACCATTTTCTGGGCACTTGCTAGTGGCTACTGAGTCCTCGAGGATTGAGTAGTAGTTTCTAGAATTATCTGTGTTTTCTTTCGAGATTTTGGCTGCGCGTTCTTGGTTGCTTGCCTGCGGGCTGCGTTTACGTTTTTCTGTAATAGTTATATACCTTTCTATGCCCGTTTGGACCGACTTACCCACTTGATTTTTTAGGGGGGCTTTGTTAACATCTACAAGAGTAGTGTCAGAGATCATTGGCTCCAACATTTCTTCTCCTCTCTTGGGAACAATTTGCGGTTCCGAGGTTTTGGTAGGGAGTTTGTTAACCTTACTAAATGGGATCATTTGTTGGGAACTACTTGTGCTGAGTTCGAACTTCTCTGAGCACCTGAGCGGAAATTGCACATATTTCGGTCACTGACCGTCTGTGTCGATTACTTGCTAATCACTTTCAGTCGGGTCGCGTTACACTTGGCACTTTTGCACCTGCTGCACTTTTCTATTTATTGATTGCACAATTGCACATAAAAAAAACGATTGCACTTGAAAAGTTAACGTAGCGAGCTCTGATTTACGCGTCCGTTCGTGGTGGCTGCTTGATTGCAATGTGACGCTTGAAGTGACACTGACACTTAGTATTGACCTAAGATCATGAATTACTAGATGGGACACTCGTGACGTATTCCCTTATCTTTTTTCGACCTTGGTCCCCTTAATCCACCGATCTTGCAGATTTTGCTAAAAGTGGCTAGTAATAAAGGGCTCACGCGTGAGAGAAAGACAAAAATTTAGGAGGAGACGGAACGAAAATTAAAATCACGTTTCACCACCCAAAGCAGCGCACACGTTCGAATACGTTTGGCTCGCCTTTAAAAATGCACAGTGAAAAAATGTAAGCAGCCCGCATCCGTATACATGCTCTGAGTGTGCTACCTGCCTGTTCCCCATTCTCAATTCAGGATTTCCCTATGCTGGAACATTGCCTGGGACGGCACTAACACCATGCATGCAGAGGCATACAGCGATCCCGACAGATTGGCCCGCCTTTAAAAATGCATGGTAAAAAAACGCTGCATTTTATTGCCTACACTGTAAGTGCTGTAGATGAGAATTTTTGGCTGCTTATTCTTATCTCTTTCGTTCTTATTGGAATTAAGATGAGGCAAAGGAAGCAGTAGTTCTATGCTACTTTCTCTAATGGAAAAATTTACCCCAGGCAGTTTTAGAAGTTGCATATGGGTTAGAGCTTTAAGCTTGTATAGAGTGTCCCATCTAGTAATTCATGATCTTTGGTATTGACGTCGTAGCCCCTTCCATGGTACAATTACTCGCAGAGAGAGAGAAAGAGAAAAATGTCATTTATCTTCCTTTCTTGTTGAACAGACTGTATATACGCCTTAGTGTGTCTTCGTTTCTCCTTCTAAAACATTTCAAAGCTGAAATAAACGCGCCACCTTCCGTTCTTCGTAGTTTCCACTTAATTTTATTATATAGTTTGCCTGTTGTATCGATGGTAGAATGAGATGGGAATTTTTTTGTAAAAATATGGTTTACAATTATATAGGTCAAATTGCGGCTAACTTCAGGCAGCGACAGAGATTGTAGTTTTATCACCTGTTTTTTACTTTCAACAGACTTCCGGATGGAGAAACATATGACAAACAATTAACAACTGAAGTAAACGTGTCACCTTAAGTTCGCAGTTGGGACTAAGTTTTTTTTATATTGTTAGCCTGCTGCATTATTTGAGGAACGATTTTACCTATATCGTACAAAATGACTACATCAAAATGGCGCACTTTTCGTTCGCTCTCGCTTGCATTATTAACAGATTTTAAGGAGTTAGCAATTCATAAAGAATTAACAATCCAAAAAACTCTAAAACCCGGTTTTTGGTTTCCCAGTTCTTCTTCTCTACGACATCTTTGAGCTCTCCAAAACTAACTTGACTAACTTCTGGTCGCGGCGTCCTTATTGCAGTTTACAACCATTTTAATTCTACCCTATTAAATTCCTCTTCATTCCTCTTCTAGTGGGTTTGTATAAAAATCTCCTTCAACCCCCTTCCGTTTTTATTATGGGATGTTTTTCCTTCGAACCCCTAAAGAGTCGCTCCTCAACACCGCCCTGGTATGATAAACAACTTTGTTCTCTACGCAATAAAAGGAACAAATTATATAATTCTTTCCTCCTATTAGGGACTGATGCTGATCACTCTTCTGACGACGCCATCTCTTCCCTAGAACAGTGCAAATCCCTTTTCAATGACTACCTATCCTCCATGCAATCCAAACTTACAGTCTGCTTTGTAAGAGCGTATCGCTCAGAATTCAATAATGCGATAACAAATTAACAAAATATTATTTTTTCCTTATTATTTACTTCATTTTTATTTACTCAATATATTTAATATTTGGTGAAGTCACCGTTATTTTCTATTATAGCTATACATCTATTGTTCATATTTTTAACTAAGTTTTCAGCATATTCTAGTGGTAGATCCGTCCAGGCTATCTTTATCGATGATTGAAGTTGTTGAAGTTGTTGCAAAGTGAAGGCATTTTACCGTTGCAGCTTGCCTTCATAAGGGCCCAGACATTTTCAATTGGATAAGAATCAGGACTTTGTAAGGGCCACTCCATGACATTGATGTCCTCTTGATCTTTCCATTCGGTACAAAGACGACTTCTGTGTTTTGGATCGTTGTCTTCTTGCAAGACATACAACTGGTTTTCTTCCAAACCAAGAATCTGTAGACTTCAATAACCCGTTTTTGTAAATTTGCAGCATCCTTTCTGCATTCAGATTTCCAGTAAAACCAATCAAATACTTGCGAACAGAAGCATCCCCACACATGAACTTTTATTGGGTGTTTTACAGTACGTATGATGTAATGCTGTCATATTTTTAACCATACTCGTTTAGGTCCTTGTTTTTCCCAAAATGATGATTCGTCAGTGAACACGACGTTTTGTCCAATCGCGGTTCAAACTTTCATTAGCCCATTTCAAATAGTTTTCGATGTACCTTTTGGATAAAAGTGGTTTGATTGTAGTACTATGGTCAAAAATTATCGCTAATTTTGAATTTCCGCGGGCTACGTATATACGATTTTCTATGTTTTTATGGCGTTATGTTGGTACTTATGTCCCTCACTTATGCTGATAAGCTCGGCTATTTGGAATGTTCAGTTAATATTTAACAGCTATTTTGCTTGGACGTGTTTTGGCTCGTCTTCGATTTTTGCTTATTGCATAAAATGGATCAAAGAATCTGTATCAAATGTTGTCCGAAAAACAAAATTAAGTGCGCGGCTGCATTTCGAATGGTGAAGTTACCTTGGACCAAAGCAACCTTTACGGGTGGTATACAATATGTTCTCAGAGGTTCGAGAAGATCTGAACGACGAAGAGTGTGCCGGACGCCCGAGCACGTCAACAACGGAGGAGAACGTCAAAGAAGTGAAGAAAATAGTATTGACCAATCGTCGAATCACCGTTAGAGAAGTTACATATCGATTGGCAAAAGAGCAAGATTTGGGCATGAAACGGGTCGTTGCGAAATTCGTGCCAAAATTGCTCAATTTCGAACAAAAACAGCATCGCTTTAATATTGTTAAGGAGCTGTCCACGACGACTCAAATTTGCTCTAGAGGGTCATAACTGGTAACAAATCATGGGTTTATGGTTATGACGTGAAAACCAAAGCTAAATAATCCCATGGAAACTGCCGCACAAGGCAAGACCGAGAAAAGCGCGTTAAGTTCGGTCGAATGTGAAAATTTTGCTTACAGTTTTCTTCGATTGTAGGGGCGTGGTATATCATGAGTTTTTGCCACAGGGTAGAACGATCAATAAGGAATATTACCTGTAAGTTATACGCAATTTGCGCGAAGCAATCCGCCAGAAACGCCCGGATTTGTGGAAGAAAAACAATTGGCTTTTGTACCATGATAACGCCCTGCTCACACATCGTTACTTGTGTGCGAATTTTTGGTAAAAAACAATACACTAATGATGTCGCAGCTACTGTATTCCGTATTCCCACTTGTGACTTTTCTTGTTCCTAAAACTGAAGAGGCCCATGAAAGGGCATTACACCACGATTGAGGAGATAAAGACATCAGAAGAGGAGTTGAACAAGATCACAAAAAATGATTTTTTGAAATGCTTTGAGGATCATACTTTTTGAAAAAACATAAAATTCGCGATACTTTTTGAACAGAGCTCATATAGGTAATACTCATTCTACCACTTCAAATATTTCTCTCTTTCTCTTTCTTTCTGAAAGAGAAGAGAAATACGCTCTTAACAAACAGACTGTATTTCCGAGCTTATACACTTCTACAAGTTCATTAATGTTAAATGAAAATCCACCGGTTACCCCACTGTCCTTCAGCTCGGCGAATCTTTCTCATTTAACCTTTCTGAAATTGCCAACATTTTTCTGAAGTTTTTAATCAATCCTTTAACGACCTTGACCTCACCCCTGATCCTAACTACTTTTCCTACATGCTGAATTGTGCGCGAACCTACCTAACTTCTATCGACATTGACCCTTTTTCAGTCTCCGCTAAAATTAGGCCATTTGACGCCTCCGGCTCCAATGGTATACCCGCTATTGTTCTAAATAAATGTGCCGCCTATCTACTTTAGCCCTTCACCTACCTTTCTAAACTTTCTCTTTCTAACGGAAATCTTTCCCAATCCTTGGAAAGATTCGTAAATCACTCCTATTCACAAGAAAGGTTGTAAAAGGAATATTTCAAATTACCGTCCTATAACCAAATTATCTTGCATCCCGAAAGCATCTTCGAAAGCCTTAGATATGACTCCATGTTGTTCCACTGCAAATTCCTTTTTCTCCCCTAATCAGCACGGCTTCATCAAGGGCAACTCTACCAGCACAAACGTATTAACCTTTGTGTCACGCACCCTTCTTGACATGGTGACGTTATAGTCACCGACTTTAGCAAAGCCTTCGATAAAATCTCTCACAAAATTATCATTTTAAATCTTAGCTATTAGGCTTTTCTCCCCAACTCATTTCATGAATTTCTTCCTACCTCGATAACCGCCATTTCAAAGCCCGTTTTGACTCCTCGATTTCCAATCCCTTTACATCCCATTACGGTGTCCACCAAGGCAGCCACCTCAGTGCTATTGTCCATCAACAATTTTGAGAACATAATTAATCACTCTGAAATTCTAATTTATGCCGATGATATGAAAATCTTCAATCAAATTTCCAATACATCTGACTCGTCTCTCCTTCAATACGACCTAAACAACTTTTACTTCGGGTGTACGAGGAACTTCTTGGCCTCAATGTTTCTAAACGCCAAACGATCACCTTTTTCCGTAAGCGCACCACCCTTTCTCCCAGATCCTATGTTCTCTGTGACGAACCCATTCCTTCACTTCCCTTCGGGATCTCGGTGTCATATATGATAGTGAGCTCAATTCCACATAGATCATTCAATTAGCAAGACCAATTCTGCTTTGGGCTTCGTTAAACGTTTGTCTAAGAAATTCTCTAACCCTTATGTCACTCTTTATCTTCTTTGTCAGACCACTTTTTAAGTACGCCTGCCAGGTCTGGTTACCCTTACAAACCACACTCATTAACAGGATTGAATCTGCAGCGCTTTGCCCTGCGCGGTCTCCCCTGGGAAGACCACCTTAATCTTCCCCCTTATGAAAACCGCCTAATATAAATCAACATCCAGTCCTTCGCCCTATGTTGAGATGTCGCTGATATTGTTTTCGTTCACCTCACCAAGTCCTAGTCGGTTCCATCGATTGCCCTGACCTTCTTCGCAACATATTCCTTAACACTAACCCCCGTAACGTTAGATGTTTCCCTACCTTTCGCCTTGGAAATCGTCGTACTAACTATGGTAACTTCAAACCCTTTACTAGAATGCTTTGGATGGTCAATAACTCTGCCGCCTTCGATTTCCATCTTACCAAAACCTCCAAAACCATTCAGTCTCCATACCCCCTGATCTAGCCATAGTAGGTTAATTTAATTTAGTTAATTTAGTTTTTTTTTGTTATTGCTTGTTGTTATTTATCTATGTAAATTGTATTAAGCAAAATAAATAAATAAATAAACTCATGAGGCATATGGCGAATTAATTCGAGTTTATTTGCAATCGTCTCCTTTCATTATAACTAAGCTTAATTAAGGATTATTGCAAAAACCTAAAACCGCTCTACTTACCAATTTTGACTCCTTAAGCGGTCGTAAATCGCTAATAAGTATAACACAAATCACCATCATCGCATGAATTTGCCTAAACTCACTGGGCGGGCTATTGTGGGATTGAGTGGAAATGAAAAAAGAATTAAGTTCCAGAAGTAGCTTTATCGAACCCACAAAAATCTGTTTCACGCAAATTCCGCCATCATTTTCTTGGCTGTAGGTTATCACTAAATTTAGAGGCATAGTACAGCCTCTTAGCCTTTCAAATTGCAGCAGTTGTCTTATTACGCACCTTTTGATAACGAATACGACTGAATTTCGATTTATGACGCCTAGGACGGTTATATACCTAGTCTTGCCATAAATTCTGTCACACAATTTCTAATGCGCGCTTTCTCAGAAATTAGCCTGGAATTGTACCGTTATGTTGTACTTTGTAACAAATGAACTGTACTGTACTGTATTCCGATCAGTTTAGTGACAGTCGTTGACTCGTAATCATGGAGTGGGGAGTAAAAGAAAATCGTATCGCTGTAATAGCACTCCATAAGTGTGGAAAAAATGCTTCTGAAATTTTGAATGTGTTGAAACCGCTAAAAATAACAAAAAGATTGATTTATCGTGCCATAGAACGATTTAATGAAACTCTAGGCATAGATGATAGAGCAAGGACCGGTCGTCCACGTACCGTTAGAGCAGTCAGTGCCATCAAAACTGTCGGAGAGCGCATCCATAGAAATCCACTGCGCAAACAAAAAATTTTGTCGAGGGAGTTGGAAATCTCCACAAGATCGATGAGTAGACTCATTCGAGATGATTTTCATATGAAGGCTTATCGTCGGTCAACAGCCCACATGTTGACTCCACGGTTAAAGGAAATAAGATTGAAAAGATGCAAGAGTCTCTTGCTTTGGCACGCAACCAATGGTCATGAGAACATCCTCTTTACCGACGAAAAAATTTTTACTGTGGATCAAGTTTTTAATAAACAAAATGATAAGGTTTATGCAACATCATCAGAAGATTGGCCATCCGGGAGCCCAGATTTAAATCCTCTGGATTATGCATTATGGACAGAGTTAGAGAACAAGGCCTGTAGAACTCCCCACCGCAATTTGGACAGTCTGAAAAAATCGTTGGTGAAAGCATTTGCTGCAAATGTCGTTGAATACCGTGCGTGCCGCTATAGACCAGTGGCCACAACGTTTAAAAGCTTGTATAAAAGCTAAAGGAGGTCATTTCGAGTAAAGCTTTTATTAATTAATTAACAATATCTTATTAAAATAAATTTCGTTGGAATAAACATATTATCTTTTATTGTTTAGATTTTATGCTTCTTTAAAGTTGTGACAGAATTTATGGCACGACTAAGTACATGAAATTTCACACGTGTTCATAAAAAAATAGTACCACTTTTAGAAAAATAAAATGACGAGCGAAACCTTTAGTGCAAAGCAGCTCCAGCCAACAACAACCTCCAATCCATTTCAAATTTCAAATAACCCAAGAAGCTCATGCACAGAGCTGCAACACTTAAAAATAACCCAACACGGCCGCATTAGCTTTAACAATACAATGCCACTTAAATACTGATATTCATAGCAGCAAATACATAACAGCTCACAACCACGATAAATCGCACATAAAGAACTCCAATATCATGTCAACCTCATAAACGAATGGGCAACATCGTAGGGTATCACAATCAACGAAGCTAAGTGTGAGCAAATAACCTTAACACTCTAAAAACAATCATGCAAACCTATCAAAAAATAAACTCATTATCAATAATGAAGTTAAATATCTAGGCTTGCACCTGGACAGGCGGCTCACATGGAAATCCCTTATTAAAAAAAAATAAATTTGAACAATAAAATTCATCTATGGACTCCAACTTTGGGGGACCGCGAAAATAACAATCCTAGCCAAAATCCAGCTTAGATGTCCTCAGATATGTTCGAAATGACCTACTACTAAAAGATATGTGCCTAAACACCTTCGAGGCAAAAATACGCTGACCGCAAACTACTTACCTCAAAAAAATACCGCCGACTAAAACGGACTGACCCAATTGAACTGGTACAAATAACAATTAATCGAACCACCCGCTAGTCAACATGGGACACAAGCAAACGAAGCAAGTGGGAATACAGGTGAAGTTATCAACTCCATCTGTACAAGGACTACCGACGGTCCATTAAAATGAAGTACACTAACGCAGACAACACCATAAAAGCAAAACGCATAAGACCTCGTCATAACCTCCTCAGTAAGGGGAAGAGAGTTATTAACTTTTAGATTTAAGTATTTCATTAACCTTATGCTAGAGACCTTACGAGTCTAATTCATAAAAGACAAATAAAAGTATTTACAAAAACAAAACTTATTTCGTACTTACCAGGCACTAATTTGGAATCCCTATTCCTATCCTTAGATATACTCGTACAGTCACTCACAGCTTAAATGATGAAGTGGATAAAAAATGTAATATTGATTGTATTTATATTTAATTCTGCAGATTTAAGGAAATTCAATTTTGCTATTCTATGAAGTTATATGTGAATACTAAAATTACTACAAATGCAGTCATATAATATATCTCTGTTTACAAAATAAAAAAAAACAAAACAAAATATTCTTGCTCATTTTTGGCGTAACAGCTTATTTGATACAGGGAAGAAAGGTTACAGGAAATAGCGGTATTAAGGCAAAATGAGCTTGAAGTTAGTTTATACTTGAAGCACAATATTAGTTGCACCAGTTAAAGCATTTTCGGTTCGGTTCTATATGAAAGCGACTCTATTTTTTGAAAAATATTCCACAATACGACTGTAGAAGAACGAGAACTGGTTATTTCTCATTATAATAGTGGTAAAAGCCAACGAAAAATTCCAGAAATTGTAAATAAAAGCCCGTCAACAGTGCAGCATGAACGTTTTACTCGGGAAAATCGTGTAACAAACAAACCAAGGTTACCCCCAAACAAGATATTTAGTGACAGAGAGGATCAATTAATAGTACCTGAAGTTCGTAAAAACCCCACTCTAAGTACACCTAAGAGAACTATTATAATGGAAGAAAAATTGGGTAAAAAATGCAACCCCGAAACAGTGCGCAGGATTCTAAGGAAAGACAATTTTCATGGCAAACCTGCAAGAAACAAACCACTAATTAGTGAGAAGAATCGACGTTTTCGGAAAGAGTTCGCTAAAACTCATCAAAATAAGGGTATTGAATTCTGGAGAAAAGTTTTATTTGCAGACGGATCCAAATTTAACATCTTTGGGTCAGATGGAAAAATTACAGTTTGGAAGGAAACAAAGAGGGGAATTAAGTCTTTAAGACCTACAGTGAAGCACGGTGGAGGCCATGTAATGGTTTGGGGTTGTATGTCCCATAATGGAGTAGCAAATCTACATTTTATAGGAGTGATGGACAAAAATATGTATTTAAACATTTCGCGGCAAAATCTCCAGGCGAGTGCTGAAAAATTAGGTATAAAAGATTATTTTAGATTCTATCAAGATAACAATCTGAAACATTCGTCGTTTATTGTTCGCGAGTGGTTGCTATACAATTGCCCCCAGGTTGTTAAAACTCCCGCAGAGTTGCCGGACTGAAGTAGATAGAAATTAAAATGATAGAACACATTTGGGCGTCACTAAAAGATAAAATTAAAAAATACACTATAAAGAACAAAGTTGACCTCAAAAATGCTAAAAGTGGGGTGATTTCCACCCTTTACTAAAAAATTGGTAAAATCTATTCCTAATCGACTAAAGGAAGTCATAAAACAAAATGCAGGTCCAACCAAATAATAAAAATTTGTTTATTTATATTTTGTAATTACTTTTCATCTCTGCATCAAATAATCTGTGATATAACTTTTGTTAGAAGAAGAAGTATATTTATTTGTTTTTGTTAATGAACTAAACAATTGTTGTGTTTTCTTTTTAAATCATAGTATACTGACTTTAATATTTTTGTTTAATTTATGTTCCACTTTGCTTTAAGTGCATTCGTTTCACTATTAGCAATTCCATTTCAAGGGTTCATCATTTAAGCTGTGATTGAATGTATATGCATAATGTAAAATATAACATTAAAAATTATGTTTGCTGCTCTATCTCGTCTAAACCAACGCCTAGTTTAATCCTTTCCGTTTTTTGACTGAGGGAACTGCATATTCCAACTAAATATATAGACATGATAATTGACATTTTAGGATTCTTTAGGATGCTGATTGCGAATCTGATTTCGAAACGTAAAACCTTAAAATGTATTTAATGTACTTACGTAAAATTCGTAAATAAATTCGTGATGGCGGATCCAATATGGCAACCACAGTTTATTTACTTATGAAAGAATTTCATTTCATTGAGCTGATTATTTAGGGTATTTTGTGGGAGTTATTTACAAATTTAGATAATAAAAAAATAAAATTTTAAATGGCTCCCATAATGCAGTGATATAATAGCAAATTAAAGAGAAATATATGAATATCTTATTTTTCTTTTCTTGAACACAATAACAAAAACGTATAAGTAAAAAAGCGACAAACAACCCTTGAGATGTGAACGCTGGTATCCAAATTAGTGCTGGACGATGGTTCGATATCACTTCCACAGATTTTATTAACACTTAACTGGATGAAGTATCACACTTGAGCATTTGAAAAGTCTTTAACTAAATTTTTAAATTTGTATTTAAGATACACTGGGTGAAACTGGGTTAATCCGCTATTTATTTTGATTTTTATTTTTATATAACTAATACACCCCGTCGTAATTGCGTTTTTAAACAATGGAAAAAAACTCAGGGTACATATGTGCATATATGTGGATAAGTCGAATGTTAATTACAAATAATAGTTAACTTACCGTGATCTAATTCCTGTGTCCGAACTTCGATGCTCCTCCTTTTTTGTGATTTCTAGTACAGTTATGTTTCCTTTGGATTTTAAATTTCTGTTTATTGCTATCAAGCTGTTATTATTGTTGATATTATTGCTACTGATAAATTTCTTTTTGTTGAAATTAGTCGGTGAATTAACGAAAATCTTTGGTATTTTTAGTATTTCACCGCTTAAAGCCGTTTGACTAGATCTAGATTTATTGAAAGTAGGCTTCTCCGGCTCTATAAGCAATGTTAATATTTATTAACTAAATAAATGATCGAAGAGAAATAGTAAAGATTATTATCAAAACTTACTCGTGCTCGTGGTTTGCGTCAACTGTATCTTTGGTGTAGTAAAAATATTCTTTTTGAGACGTAAAGATGACGTTTCAATTGATTTTTCTTGCTTTTTACGGCTCCCTACATTGACACTTCTTGCACTAATATCATTTTCGGCAAGGTGAGGACTATACAAATTTGAAGTTCTCTGTGTTAATGTTATTGTTGAGTTATTCTTAGGTAGATTTGCAGTATGAGATAATTTTATTTGTTTTATAGAATCGAATTTTACTCTTAATTTGTTTGTGGAACCCAAACAATATCCGCTTCCTAGTTTATTAGAGCCTAATGCAGGAACCTCAGATTGGACTTTAGGAGAAATTTTAGAGCCATAGTAAGTTGTTTGACAGTTTCTAGAAAGAAAAACAGAATTTTTTATTAAATATACTTAATATATTTTTTAGCAATAATAGCTGCTTTCCTTTATACAACATTTTTCAGCATAAAATGATTTTTGATAGGATCAAATGATGCATAAAAAACAGGAAAGCTTATAAGAACAACTACTCGTAATGTATACGGATCTCTCGAGGAACACGATTAATTCGTTCCGTGTTATTCAACGCCTTAAAACAAATATTTACTTTTGCTTTTCACAAGTTTCGTGCAGTTCAAATACGATACTATTTAAGACCACTACCGATTTTTGTAACATGTTTAAGAACCTCAATTTTAAAAAAAACGCAAATTTTTATTTGACAAAGTGCATTTGCAATTTAAATCAATCTTCTCTGTTGTATATTTAACTTTTATACTGTTGTATGTTAAATCAACATTCTCTTTGTATATTGAACTGTATGTTTCCTTATAACGCAAAAACTATTGAAATGATTTAAATTTTTAAGATTTGCTCTTCGATCTCAAATATGTTACATTTATATGGAATCTCAGTAAATCAAATATATTATAATATGGTAATGGTGTAATCTTGTAATATTATATACATATATATATATACATATATATATTTAATATATATATATATACATATATATTTAATACTCCACTTTTCACTTTCGTAAATATCAAAATTTTCACTAATTTTGATTCTATCCAGGTAAAACCCATTTCAGGTAGTGAGTTCCTTACCCCTTTCTTATTTCAAGTGAAAATTATTCACTTTTGTGTTGTTCGTGGTACAATGTTCTTAAAAAAGTTCTTAAAATCTTTTACAATTTAAATTTTTAGCGTTGGTTCGTGACGGTTGCATTTTTTCCGTTCTGGTGCTCAGACCTCGTCGAAATTGAAGGTTTCCAAGCCGACTGTTCGACTTTGATTTCAACTGGGCGAAGAGAATACGACGTATAAAAAACGGAGTGGGCGTCCTACAATACTTTCGGCGAACACAAGAAAAAAAAAGAGATCTTGTAAAAGATAAGTGGAGTGTTGGAACTCGCTCTGTAACAAAAGTGCTAAGTGATTCGGACAGCTATTGTCAAAGAAGAAAAAACATCAGTAGAGCAACCGTTAAGGACTACATTAAGAGCCGTCCGTAATGTGCTCATGCATATGTGCAACCCGTAAAGCCTATGCTGATGGAAAAAAATATCAGGAACCTTCTGCAATTTTGTTGAAAATTGGAGTAAGAAGGATTCACCTCGGAAGACGAACAAGGATGAAAGCAAAGGGAACGGCTACTTTTCACCGATGAATTCAATTGCATCCAAAACCCAATCGGCAAAATTCTAGAGTGCGCAATTCGGATCCATCGACTTACCTCCTGTACAAAGGACGAAACAAAGATTTCGATTAATAGCAGCAGGAGGAATCAGATTGCTAGGGAAAACGCAACTTATCATTGTTGATGAGCAATGTACTGTAAACGGTGAATATTACAGGACCAGAATTTCGATTTTGTACGGAACATGTGTGGCGAAGGCAGTTCTTCAATAGAAGGGGAGCAATTCTAATACAGGATGGAGAGAAATGTCACACTACCAGGGCAACGATTCCTCAAGTTAATCAATGGTTTTCAACTGTATGGACTAATTGGCCTGGAAACTCATTGGACCTTAATCCTATTGAGCATTTGTGAGCTCGACTTCAAGACTCAGTATTTAGGCATCCAAGACCAACAGAAAAAGTCTACTTCACAGGATTACAGAAGAGTGGAATTACAATCAATTACACCGGATGACCTCCTCTGCCATTGCAATAGTTTTAAGAATAGAATTAAAGAATATTTAGAAAGAAGAGGTCTACATACCAATCAAAATATTGATTAGATTAAACTTTGAAAAAAAAATGTTTGATTGCGTTACCTCAATATACTTCTCCAAAATTTAACATTGAAGATGGAAAAAAATTCTCCGTCCACCCTGTATATTAGTATAATAACGATAGAGTTTTAATGCGTTTGATATATAATATAAATAATTCAACAATTTCTAATCTCTCGTTCTAAATTTTGATAATATGCTATCTTAGTTTTCTGAACATTTGACATATATTAATAATCAGCATCATCGAAATTCCATAAAGTTAAGAATATTTGTCTCTTATTTATTTCATAATCATTGATTACATATTTTAAGGTAACATCCTTGAAAAACTCCACTTTTTAATTTCCACGCAATTTCTACTCACTTTTCATTCATTCTTTTGTATCAAAACCCGAATTATCAACTGCAATATCACCTCAAAAAATTATTTATAAGAAATGTAAGGTATGGAAAGGAGTAGTTGAGTTAAATTCATAATAATTAAAATTACAATGTATCCCTCATTTTTTACAATATAATTTAGATGCTCTTCTTCATAGAATGAATAAATCATTATGCTTATGGTTTAATAGGTTTTTGAAAAACACTTTTCGACATAGGGATCCGTTTATAAAATATTAAGCTTTAAAGTGTCACATACCTCCAGTCGCACATATTAGGGTCTAAATTAATGAATTTGAAAAGTTTAAAATTTGGTTTTTTAAAATTCTGAATGTATGTGATCCCGTGGTCATTTTTCTTAGAGTTCCGTGTCGCTACCAGCAAAACCATTTTTTCTGAATATCTAAAACGTATTCACAATAGTAGTATATTCATATAACAATAAGAACAAAGCTACTAGGTTATGAATAATAACTCTACTAGTTTATGAACAATATTTGACTAACTTATGACATGTATTTTGGTTTGTAAAAAGTTCATAGGAACTCCATACAAATTAATGATTTAAATCGATTGAAAAAGTAATTTTGTCTTTTTAATCCTATATTTATTTTTTAACCTGAAGACGACAATGTACCATACATCAAGAGTACGCCAACATCTAGGTACATATACAGCCGTACTTTCCACGAAACCGTAGGAACTCTACCGTACCCTAAATCTTATATTCCGTAATTAAAATAATAAATGGGGCATACAAATTCATCCAGCGGTCTTGAAGCGATAGTTAGACAACCAGTAATCTAATAGGCAAGATAAAAATGCAACTTACTAGGAAAATCGTTTCTATAATTTAATCATTAATTTCGAAGAATAATATTTTTTCTTGATTCTGGCAGAAATCTTTTAATCCCATAATATCTGGAGCTAAAAATAATTGCCATGGGCATTTTCCATGCATAATGCAAATGTGATATGCGAAGCTAGATTTCAATCAAATTACAATTTTCTGCTAATCACTGTTCTACTTTCATTTTTGAATTCTTACCGGTCGTTTCCACTTTACTGCCTCTTCTCAGAACTAACATTTATTAATTTTTACCCAATATGCAATGCTACAATAATTTAGTTTTTAGCTTTTAGCTTTAGCTTTATTTGAAAAATAAGCATGATAATATGATACATATGGCAATATAGATTTACTGCAAGACACTTCATTACCCTCACTTGAAATTTTCACGTAAGTTATAATGCCGTGGAACTATTTATTGGAAACAATTATTACAGCATTTTATACCTCTTGTTACATGCTACCTGATGACGGAAATAAGAAATTAAAAAACAGGAGAGATAAAAATTCCTATTTTCAATTTTCGGGCTATCTAAGTGCGGACAATTGATTACCCTCACTAATCTGTTGTAAAAATTCAAAAGGTGAAATAATGGATGAATAAAGGATGAATGCTTTATTTATAGTTGCTGCTTATTTGCCAGAGTTGCTCAAATTTTTATTGCATCGCAATTAAATTAAATGTACATGGGTTGTGGTAAAACGCTGACAAAAGAAGTATTATGCAATATTCTTGCATTGAAGCAGGAAAAATGTTCTAATAGAAAAATTGCGAAAAAAAAATTAGATGAGATCTTTGGAGAATTAACAATTTCATCAAAGATCCCGAAAATTATGGAAGAAACCGAAAAGGCCGCACTGCGCAAGAGCAATAACAGCACGAGAGCGTAGGTCCAAGTTCTGTGGCAATCGTTCGCAAAATAAGGAAAGTCAAATCTTCAGCCAGTGTCCGAACAATTCGTCGATGTGCCCGCATGTCCGACGGTAAAAACTTCAGAGTAACACTCTTACTTCAGTGTCATAAAATTGACAGATTAGAGTTTTGGCGATTTCACTTCAATTGAAAGGAGGAATGGCAACAAGTAATTTTTGTGAAGAGAAAAAATTTAAATTGGATGAGTCAGCAGCCATCAAGGCTTTCAGCATTACTTTTATGATTTGAGGAAATCGGAGCTGTTTTTATCACGTCGCTGCTGATTCCGTTATGATATGGGTTGCAATTTTGTATCAATGCGCGACTTTAGTTATTCTAGAAGGTCGACAGATGTCAACAGACTACATTGAACTCTTATACCATAGATCCAAAAAATAATTTTGCTGAAATGTTCAATAGTTGATGATTATTTTCCAGCAAGACAACGCATCTATCTACAACAAGAAGTGTAAAACAGTGCTTTGTAAACAACAATGTACATGTTTTGTACCAGTTCTTTCTCCCGACGTTAACATTATCGTGAATGTTTGTGGATGGAGCAATTTGAAAACAGAAAACTTTATCGCGGCAATAAGAATTAATAAAATTAATTTATTAAGACGCAAGAATGCATATTAATTAATTCTAGATCTCAACAAAAAATACCTTACGGCATAAGTCGCAAGAATCAGGTTGATTTCGTATATTCTGCATTTTTAAGACGTTTAGTGCGACACGCTATATGATCTGAATTCTTATTAAAACGCCCTTTAGGAACTCATCTGGGTTTATAAATATCCTGAAAGGCTCAAAAGTTAGAAATAAATGATGCATACCATACGACTCAAATATTCAAATACTTAAATACTCCCAACGTCTAATACTCAAATGCTTCATAATTGAGCACTCCAATAGTACTCCAATTTATATCACTCAAATGATGCTTAATTAACCGAGACGCTCTTAGAACACTTTAAAAAACTTACCTTTTATATGTTAATTTCGAGTTGGATGTTGTTATGTTCGACCTTAGTTGAGTTTTCTGCAAAATAAAAAAAATAAAGTTAAATATTTGTATTTCTAAATGACAATGTGGTGGTGTCACACATATAAAATAAGTCAAAATTTATTAAATACACCTTATATCGTTATTTATAAGAGTTTTAACAAAAACGCTAAAAACATCAGACTCGCCAAAAGTTTATACAGAAAAGACTTCTCAGATTTTGCCAACCTAACAATAATTATTTGAGTTAGGGTGCGACAAAATAAACTGTACACTACTGAAGTGATGAAGTAAAGTAATAAAGTTACCGCTAATTGCTGGCATTTTTAATTTTCGTGGACAAATAAAAAACGACGTAGAAAAATTGCAAATGAAAGTAATTATAGTAAGTAATAATAGCCAGGAAAGAAATGATCTTCCATGTAAAAGATACAAATATTAATTGTCTTAATTTTTATATTAAAATTTATTTATATAATAATTAAATTAATTTAGTTAACATTTCGTAATTCTCCGGAATGTTTTGTCAGGGTTTGAGAGGATCTCAATTTTACGCATTATACATGGTATTTCATTAATGTATCAAAACAAAAAATTGTATTGCAGGGGAGCCATCTCAACCATTTCGGAGATACAGGGTAATTTATAAATTCGAATTTTTCATGGTATGCCCATCAATACTCTATGTCTCTATGTCTTTTGATCTTCTTAACGTAGCTACATCAAACTTACGCCAAAAATCGAATATCCTAAAAAAAATGTTTGTATTTTCCTAAATTTAATAATGTTCTTAAGATGACAAACAAAAAATGGTCGAATTCACTTGCGAGGAATACGACGATATAACTTTCATTTATGGTGTAGTAGACGGAAACGAAAGAGGGGCTGTTAAAGTTTCCACCGGTTTTCTTTATTGCAAAATTGTTTATTAAAAAAAACGAACATTTTTTTCAAATACACTGGTTAAAATATTCTGAATGGGTGGAAACGTTAATACAAGGTTGTTTATAACAGAATCAGTAAGATATTTAAGTTTCCACCCTTTTTGTTACCCTTTTGTTTAAACAAATTAGAATTTCAGGATCATAAATGTAAAAAAAAATAGAAATTGGTGCAAAGTGTTAGACAACTTGGAAAATTGTTCTGAACATTAAAATTAATAAAATTTAATAGTTTTTCGTAATTTTTTTTTTTGTTAATTAACAGATAATAAAAAATCGTTGATTTTTGTTCATAAATCTTTTTCAAAAGGACAAATCTATTTGAACCTCTTCACAAATTGTGAGATTCAATTGAGCATGAATGCTAATGATTGTTTTAAAATTGCAACTTAAAAAAGTAAATAAACAATTACAACAATTAATAACAATTCAGAAATTCGTCATTATATTCGTTGGAAAAGGCATGCAATTTCACATTTTATACTTAACAGAAAAATTAAAGAAATAGCAATAAACAATGTTGAACATTAATAACAATAAAGAATGGCATTACATAAAACGTTTTTTTTCAATATAAACATAAAAAGTATGTACAGAAAAGTCTGAAAAGTTGTTTTTTATCGTGATTTTCTTTATAAGCAAAATATATAATTCAAGTAATAATTTCTTATGACTTTCAGCTGATTGTAACGAGGAAGCAACATAGAAATGTGTAAGGAATGCCTTTGCCAGGAAGACGATGACCAAAAATGTATCATCTCATAGGATTATTAATTGAAATTAAATTAAATATTTTAGTTTGTGTAAATTCTGCTTCTAAGATTAATTGTAAGGTATTATAAATTTTAGTATGACCAGATGTGACAACAACTTGACTTGTCTTTTAAAGTATACGTTAAAATGCGTACTGTTAAAATGATCGATAGATGTTTATGAAAAATAATTTCGTTTGCTTACAAAAAAAAATCACGATAAAAAACAACTTTTCAGACTTTTCTGTACATACTTTTTATGTTTATATTGAAAAAAAAACGCTTTATGTAATGCCATTCTTTATTGTTTTTAATTAATGTTCAACATTGTTTATTGCTATTTCTTTAATTTTTCTGTTAAGTATAAAATGTGAAATTGCATGCCTTTTCCAACGAATATAATGATGAATTTCTGAATTGTTATTAATTGTTGTAATTGTTTATTTACTTTTTTAAGTTGCAATTTTAAAACAATCATTAGCATTCATGCTCAATTGAATCTCACAATTTGTGAAGAGGTTCAAATAGATTTGTCCTTTTGAAAAAGATTTATGAACTAAAATCAACGATTTTTTATTATCTGTTAATTAACAAATAAAAAAAATTACGAAAAACTATTAAATTTTATTAATTTTAATGTTCAGAACAATTTTCCAAGTTGTCTAACACTTTGCACCAATTTCTATTTTTTTTACATTTATGATCCTGAAATTCTAATTTGTTTAAACAAAAGGGTTTAGGTTAGATGATTGGCCTAGTAGTTGTTGTACCAATACGATGAAGCACCAGCGCATACTGGTAACATTGTGAAGCTAAAATTAAATGAAAAATTTTCTGAAAGCTGGATTGGACGAGGTTGACCGCTTCCTTGACTTTGGCAAAAAAGGAAAATTTTCAGTAAATGAACAATTTGTATAAGGAAAATTTTAAATTAATGCACAATTTGTATAAGGAAAGTAAGTGAATAAGTAAATGAATATTTTACCTTAATGAACAATTTGTGCAAGGAAGATTTCAACTTAATGAATAATTTGTATAAAGCAACATTTTCAGTCAATAGAAAATTTGTATAAGGAAAATTTTAACTTATTAGGCTACACAAATAAATATGGAGGTGGTCATTGAACTGTAATTGCATGTCAATAATTTCTGAACGGTGTCGAAAAGATTGGATGGGAAATTTGATGTATAAGTGTCATGAAGTTGTTAGCAAATCGTCATTTGGAGCATTAAGAGGGTAAGTAAACATCAGAATTAATGCATAATTTTTGCTTTTTTTCAGATATTTGGTGTCTTTAAAGTGTGAATTGTGAAAATTTGGAATATAAAGTCAAAAATCCGGACGAAAATTCGTAGAAACTAGCGAAAAAAATTATGTAAAAAACGAAATGTTCAAATTTTAAAGTCCTTTATCTTCGAAAGTAGATGCGTCCGACACAAGTATATATTCGTTCATTTTAGGTAGGAAAAAATGTTTCTACAAATTTTCGTAAAAATCGGAAAGGTTTCCGGATTCTTGATTTAAGCCGAGGTTTTCGGTCAACATTTCTTTGATCTTATTAATGGTTTCATCAGCTTTAAATGTCAACAGCCTGCCAATGCGAATTGACAACTCACGATCACTTCTGAAGTGTTCGTTTCACATGTAAATGTTTTTTACCAATTACCAAAACACTTTTCTAACAAAATTTAATACAAACACATTCATGTAAAGTTAATTCCATTTTTTAAAGGCATACAAAACCGAAAACACGTGCAGACGTTGATGTACAGAACTTTAACAAATGTCAAACTGTGACGTTAAATTTGATGGAAATGCACATGGCAGATGTAGTAATTAAAAAAAAAATAAAAACGGGACTGAGAGCGCTACGGTGGTCGTTCTTGAAATTTTTTGATAATGATTAGGTATTATGCTTCATATGTGGAAAAAATAGATAAAAATAAATAAGTGTTTTCAATGGTAACTTTTAATATGATCATTTGTCAAAATTAAAAGTTGAATATTTGCATAACTATATCCGACCGCCTTCAGATCCTAACGTTTTAAGCCGGATGCACGCGAGCAAGAAGGAAATTCTTTCTGGTGTGAAACGGTCCTTAGGATACGTTCCTGCGAAATTTCCGAGCGATTTCCAGTAAATAAATAAACTTAAGACTAGTGCTAACGTAAAAATTAGAACGTAGAATTATCTAAAAATTTTAGATATGTACAAAAGAGCTCAGTGCTGTTGAATTTTACACACCGTAGATGCGGGTTTCTTTAGCTATTTTTTTTTATCGCTCTGATAATAATAATAATAGAAATAATGTTTTATATATTTAGCAAAAAATTCGTAAAAACATATTGTTCTTTGAAGAGGGTTACTTAAGATCGCAGAGTTTTTGGGCACAAAAATTATACTTAAATAAGTATTGAGCCAATGTAGGTTTTTTGAAATAATTGAAATGAAGGATTTTCAAAAGAACATAAACAAAAATTAATTCCACTTAAAACTCTGCTGCACAAGAAAGTTTACAGACGTAAAATAATACATAAGTAAAGCGTCTTTAAGGCAAGATTCATTAAAATAGTTCTTAATTGAGCTATATGGCTTTTTATTAACACGAATAGTTAACAGCGGGACATAGTTGATTTTGAGCAGGTGGGAATTGACGGGACTAAAAGCGCAGTATCTAGCCATGATATTAGCACCTGCTTTCTGGTGCGCCGAGCACACTGGGTGGTATGAAAGGGCAATTCCTGAGGCAGGGCTGATATAATAATACACCGTAGGCTGAGATACATGCACACTCCATAACAGGGTGAGATTTTCATATTGTTAGTAATGCATTCAGGGCTATATTTTTTCCATCCGATCTATTAAATCGAATTTAGATTCATCTAAAAAAATGATGATTGAGTCCTTCAATCGCCATTTGCGTAAGAAACAATTTCATCAATGATCTTGTGGCAACTTTATCTTCGGTGGCCTCGTGCTTATCATCTGCCTTACAGATGATTGTTACACATTATCCGTTTAAGAATATCAACATTTAATAATCCTGCGTCCGAAAAACGCAATATTTCTTTTTTTTCTCATTCACTTAAAACCATTATTTTCCAACAAATATCTTCGTTTCTCAGATGGAACTCTTTCAACCGCCACAGCAGAATAAATATCACTTGAAAATGTGAAACTCTTTTACAATATATGCATGCAGGTCCTTTTAAATGGTTTACAATGCTTCATAATTATCTATTTATGGGGGTGGACTAATTTCTGAGAAAACGTAGATATTTCTAATAGTTTTTGTTTTGGGCTAGGGGTGTATATTTCCACATTACGTTTTTTTTTTCATTTTATCCCTTTTTTAAAAATCTTTGGAAAAGGTGCATTATGTGTTTGTATGAGAAATTGGAGAAAAACATGAAAAGCAATGAATTTTGCTGCGAAATACGGCTACAGATATCGAAAATTTAATGTACTGTTTTAAGTGTATTGTGTTGGCGACTAGATATACGCTTCAAGCATGCCGCGCAATGTTAAAGAGCGGCCGGCACGTGTCAGTTACGTTCCCGCATCCCATCAACGTGATCAGCCGGGAAACTGTTACGTTTCCACAGCCGATTTACGTGACTAGCAGGGAAACAGTCAGAGCAGAGGTTTTATATTTCGTAGAAAACTTGAAAGGGTTAGAAGAATACGATGAGAACGTCTTATCGGAGTCTTCGCAGTTGCAACTTGAGTAATTTGTTTTTCCCGAAATGCCATTTTAAGATTTACTTGATCAGTTGTTAACGCGCTGGCCTATTGTCCTAGAGGCTGTGGGTTCGAATCCCACGGATAACCATGGTATTATACTCTACGAACAAAATGGCTCAATGAGTGCAATGGACAATATCTGAGCGCTCGAGACTACACGTCTCGCCCACTCCAATAATAATAATAAGGTCAGTTCAGTTCGAATTTTAAAGTCGACTCAAAAGGGTCTCGCCGAAGCGTTGATCTAATTAATATCTTTGCCAAATTAAGTATATCTTTGTCAATTAAGAATTTATGCCAGTTTCTATGAAGGGATGAAATAAATTGTTCATTATTAAGTGTAAAATATCTTTTTCATTTATTAATTCATTATAAAGTTTTCAAATAAGGTTTATTTTGCCCATTATTTTTTATATTTTTACAAAAATCTAGGTTTGGCTTTAAAAGGTGCAATTTTGGAGATACAATTTGTTGTTTTTAATAACACAAACAGCGAACCATTTTTTTCTCCAAAAATGGGAAGTGGCAGGACTAATTTTATAAACATAAATATTCGAACCTATAAAATCAATTATTTTATTATTCGACAGCAGCACAACTAAACTAATGTATTTAACATTGAGAACAAAATAAATTTTTAGTTGTTGATAAGCTGCAACTAAATTAATAGTTGTGGTGCCACAATATTTCAGCTACAATTACTTCACTTCACTTTCAACTAAAACAAATTTTGTTGAACGTGTAGTTCTGATCAACTAACAACTTATAGTTTTTTGTTGATTGAATTATTCTACTGCGCCATAAAATTTACAAAAAAGTCGTCTGAAAGTTTTCCGAGTGATTATCAATGTTTCAATGTAACTTGATTTTTAGTCAATAGACAACTCGTGGCGCGTTATTAAACAGTCCCAAACCAGAAAATGCTTGCTTGTGGTTATCGAAACCCCTCCCACTCAATATCAATGGACACTATTATTAAGTTAGGTGATTTTATGTCACATAGATGCGTTGAGATTGTCAAAAACTATCTCTATTTCTAGGCTAGGCTGTGCTATTGTTTTGTAGAGGTATTTTAGGAACTTTTCAAAATGTTTTGCACAGTAGTATTGATTGGGTTAGGTTATAGTTCTTGATCATCTACATTAACTAAACAATGATAGTAATTTAGATGGTTCACTCGTGATTATGAGTGAATAAAATAGTGACCATAAAAATTGAGCGGAGGAAAAAATCTTGCGCAATGAAAATGATTTGTGCCTTTCGCTTAGCGGAAGTTGCACTTTGCTACGGTTGGGGAGTCACGTTGCCAACACGCAAAGCGTGCCCAGTTTCACCTATTAGGAAAGCATAGCGAAATTGAATTCATCGCGCACTGGTTTGCTAACAAGTGAAAAAATCGGCAACCGAATTCGGGTATATGTTATGTCAATAACCTTTAAAAATTACACGTTACTAACTTGCTTGTGTATTTAATTAAAGTTTAAATCACATTATGACGTTGAAATTACTATATTAAAACAATATGTAGTAGTTTTGACTTGCTATGCCGATTCTTATAATAAGTATTCCCGAGGTGAAATATAAAACCGATTAGAAACTGAGTGCTTTTAGAAATTTTTATTCGATTTAAGACCTGATAGGTTCTGGCGCTTCGATACGTGCGAGTAAAATCTTAGTAGAACTTAACAAGCTCTTGTAAGTTTTATTTATGTTTAATTACCCGAATCCAAATAATGTTTACTCAGAATCTACTAAATTTTCGACTCTGCTTAGATCCTAATCTAGATCTAGCAAGTAGTGCTTATTTTCATCGTCAGGACCTGCAAAGTTCTTATTAGGCGGTATTTTTAAACCTCCAGCTCCTTTTCGGAAGGGTGATAAGGAGAATAGTGAACATATAAACTTGAGTGCTTCAGCTATCGAGTTAATATTTCAAGACATTCAATTTATTAACATGCTCTAACGTTTGGATGTAAGATTTAAAAATAATAGTATTTTTTGTTGTTTTGCCTCCCTAATAATGATATTTGGTAATAATGTGCACTATAGACTTCAATTTAGAATTTTCAAATTTCAATTATTAAAATTTAAAAGAAGTTACTAAATGTGAAAATAACAATCGCAAAAATACAGTAGTCTGAAGTTGAATGGTTCTCATGGGTCGATCGCATTAAATATTTAGGCATAACCATTGAAAAAACATAGACCTTTAAGAAACAGATAAAATCAATTATGAATAAAATAATTTACTAACCTTTTATCCTATTTAGAAGATCCACCCTGAGTCAGGAAAATAAGGTAATAATAATTCAAAAAGTGATATTTTAAGATCTTATGCTCTATGTGTCAATGTGCCAAATATAATTAAAAAAATAAAATTCAAGTTACTCCAAATAAAGTTTTAAAAATATTAAATTATTATTACAGAACATTTTTCTTAGGATGTTTTTGATCTGAAAATTATATTATATATACTATTATGATTAAAATGGAATAACAAAACAAATAAAAATTAAAAATTCAAATTTACAAAACTTTAAACTAAAATACCGCCGTTTGAGATTGGCCATATACACACGCATACAGTTTTTAAAATTGAGCATGAATTTTTAAACCTGTGATTTCAAAACTCTGTCATAATTATTTTTATAATATATAAGGAAATTTTCGATTTTAGCACATCCACTATTTTAAATTTACAAAATTAAAGAGGATTTTAAATTAACCGAGCGATAACCCCATTATTATCAATAAGATAATATCAAAAAATGTAAAAAAACTTGATGAAACCTCATGCGAAAAACTTAAATAGCGAATATTCATAGATATCGGTAAATAATTCCACTTGTTTTTGCTGTTAAGGTTAATTTCTTCCAGGCGTGTAAAGGCAAGAACACAGTCCGTAAATTAGTTTGCCGACAATGAAAAAGAAATGGTCAGAAAATCTGATTCAATTTATAGTTTATCTTGAAAAACAAGCTTTTCTCCGTTACACAGCGCGTATCTCCTACTGAGCGCAGTCATGTATCATGAGTAAATTGAACGGATTTACTTCCATAATATTAGTTATAATTTACTGTAACACACAAATGAACTGGTTCCTTAACCAGAAAACTGAATGGCTATCAGCATTTTTATTTCTGATGCATATCTCGCATAAAAATCAGGTATCGATTTAATGTGGAGATTGATTGCATAGCGAAATGAAAAATAGAAATATCCTACTCGAGGTAGTTATGAACTTTTATGTATATCAAACGTGTTCTGGAAGAACTCCCGAGAGGAAAGTAGAAAGGAATCTAGAAGAAAATAATGACAACTTTGGTAAAGTTGGTTAAAACGAAATAAGAATCGTCGCTTAATCTTCGGCAAATAGGAAGATGCAAAATTCCTTCACGCATTCTTGGCTTGCATCGATTTCTTTCCTTTACCTTTTTTTACACAACTTACTACTTTAATCTCTACTGCCTTCGGCTTTCATCTTTTTACTCTCCTATTACACAATCTCCACCGATTCTAATCGTTTCGTAGTTTTCTGTGTATGGGCCGCAACAATTTCTTACTGTAGAATCTTTGGCCGTTTCCTGACTGGTATTCTCTTGTGTTGATAATTCTTTAAAATAAAAATACTAACTTGTTTCAGTACTCAAGATCTGCTTTACTGGCTGATTGTAGAATCAGGAAAAGAGTCTGGGCAATTACCTGAGGTACTACCTTATTCTTCGTTTCTAATTGCTGGATTTTCAATAACTTCACTTTATATAAAATTTAAATTTTTATAACATACAGATCACTATGAACTGTTATGCCTGAATAAAGGTCAGAGGTTTTCGTACTTTCCTAAATTACCAAGAGCGAGTGAATCATACGCCATGATTTCCGAGCAGAACTAGATAAATTCTATCTTAAATTTTTTAATGATTTTTTTGTTTAATTGCGAAAATAGAGGGCGGCAAATTTTGGGTTAGCACCTTGTGGCCACTACGCTACGCCACTGCTTATGTCTTAATAAATAAAAAGAGTTCATTTTTAGTTGATCGATTAAATAAGTAAAAATGATTTTTATTGATATTTATTGTAATGTGTGTCGAGAAACAATAATTTTAGTCTCTTCACTATTTTAACGCCTTCGTATATTTATATATATTACTGACCGATTTATTATTTTATTGATTTGTAAGTACAATGTGTATCGACATGTTATTGCTATTGATACGTAAATACACAAATGCTGAGAAAATCTATGAAAATTGCAATCAAAATCGCCATACGTGTGGCTCATTGAAACTGTTTTAGTAAATGCAGAATTTTTCGTACCAACACACTTACACATGCGCATAGCATAAATGCCGTCGTATTTTTTACTTGTTTTCTTATCGAAGCACTTGTTAGCTCGCATTCGATGGTGAACTTTTTCCAATTCAATGGGAGCCCCATGCAAATATTGAAAATTGAAAATTCAAAAATAAATGAAAACATCGAAGAAAAAGAAGAAGAAAAGTGAAGAACTCGACATATCCATATAATTTCAATAATACCTGGTAAAAATTTCATGACATTTCCGATTATTTAGAAAAAGTTGAAATGCCTTAAGATACATATAATAGTTTTGCCCTATGAAACGTATGCAATTGAAACCTGAAATACATTTACATTATATGATTTTCGTATTTGAAATTACATTAAAAACTATTAACTATTAATTACTAAATATTTTAAATTCAAAGCACTTCATTTTACTATCCTGCTATACAGACAGAACAGTCTTATCTAACTCTAGAATTTTATATGCATTTTTACACAACTAATTTTTCTAATCGAAGACCAAAATGTCTCAGGTATCCTTTTCTCAATACATTTTTAGTTTTTGGTTTTTCGTACTGAAATGGGATGCTGGTTTTGATCGAAATTGAGCAATTTTGGCACGAATTTCGTGGCGACCCGTCTCATGCCCAAATCATTGGTAAGAATCGAATGGCACGAGTCAATCGATATGTTTAGGTTCGCAGCAATTTCTCTATCGGTGATTCGTCGATTAGCCAATACTATTTTCTTCACTTCTTCGACGTTCTTCTCCGTTGACGTGCTCAGACGTCCGACACGCTCTTCGTAGTTCACATCTTCTCGGCCCTCTGAGAACATTTTGTATCACCAATAAACGTTGCTCTGGTCCAAGGTAGCTTCACCATATGCCACAGTCAACATTCGAAATGCATCCGCGTACTTAATTTTGTTTATCAGACAAAATTTGATACAAATTCTTTGATCAATTTTTTGAAATATGCAAAAATCTAAAACGAGCCAAAACACGTCCAAGCAAAATAGCTGTCAAAAATTAACTGAACATTTAAAATAGCCGAACTTGTTAGCATAAGTGAGGGACATGAATATACGGCATTCGACATCGACGTCGAATATACGTAGCCCGCGGAAATTTAAATTCGCGATACTTTTTGAACAGACCTCGTATCCATTCAAGTAGCCACAGGAAATGCTGGTATTTGAAAAAGCAAAATATACAATATGTAACGCCACCTAAATTACCGCGAAGGTCCAGAGGAAAGCTATGCTATATAGTTATGGCTATATAAATGTAACTAATTTCTAAATAGTCAATATGTGTATGTATGTTTCTTCGATAGAAGCCGTTATTTTAAACAATCAAATAGGCTCACGCCTTTTTACAGTTCGACAAAAGGAGTCCAAAAATATTGTATTAGGTAGGTATATTAGTTCGATATTGAAAGAAAATAATAATACAACTTTTTTAACATATATCCAAAAGCGGTCAAAGACACCATTTCTACACTCTGCTGGGAACTTTTGCCAAACTCGCCGTACTCACCAGTCTTGGTACCGTGCGACAACTTCTTCCTCAATGTTACATTCAATTTGCATGCAGCACTTTAGCAATTATGAAAATGTAGAAAAACGGCTTGATGACTGGATTACCTTAAAAGGTGAACAATTTTTCTAGAATTCACAACGTACCTGATAGGTGGCAGAAATGTGTCCAAGCGATTGCAAATACTTTGAATAAAATACTACTCGCAAATTAAACGTGGTTTATTTAAGAAAAAATTAAGTTACTAATCGTCATATCTGGTATAATATAAAAAGGTGTAATACTTATGAAATGCTTGTGTAATAATAAAAAATATTGAAAAGAGTAAAATTATGTTATCTGCCTTATTCTGATGATTCTCATGTGAGTGACCTCACTTTTTGAAAAAAAAAACTATTACCTATTATAAAGACCATATTAAATATAATACAATTAATACAAAACGATAGTTCAAATTTCTTAAATCCTGAGCGGTACAACTTTTATTTATAGTCACATATTAATGATGATGTGATGGAACATTTTCGTTTATAAATTTAAATTCAGTTAAGATTGACAAAAATCAGTTAAATTCTTGTTAACTAAGCCAGCTGAATGAAGATCCCGTTGATTTTTTGATAGTTGGAGACTATTGGATATTATCTAAAGAATAATTTATAATTTTTTTTCCCAATTCTGTTATTTAATTTCTTTTCGGTGTTAGCAGAACTTGAATAAACATCTTTCATCGTTCCCCATAAGAAAAAGTCTAATGGAAGAGTTAGGTTTGGAGATTTAGGAGGCCAAGAAATCGGTCTACCTTGTCTAATCCTGCAAATTTCCATTTAATTTTAGCATCCTAATATTGCCAGTGCACTTTGGTGATTCATTGTGTTAGTAAAAAATTGACCTTGCATTATGCAGAGCGATTACTTCAAGTAGTTCTGGCAGTGTACTCCCCCAAAAAGTCCGTATGAATTTAGCTATTAAGTACTTGCGGCAAAATGAATTATTATTCACTACTACTAGTTTTAGCTACTATTATATGATTGCCATGAGTGACACTGAATTTAGTCTGAAATGGTGCTGTCTTTGACCTAGTAGATTAGTATTAAACAAGCTATGAAGGTTTTGGAAGTTTGGAATACCATCCTTAGTATATTGCAATTCATCCGTCCAATAAAATTCAGTCTTGAAACGCCCTATTCTCTATATCGCATTCCAGAAGCCAAGTGAAAAACTTCCAATAATTTTTGTACTGCGATGATATGGATGTAATCTCTCTCTTTGAATAACCTTCCAAACTTTAGCTGAACATACTCTTTGTCATCTTGCGACTCGTCTCATGCTCATTTGATGGTTTTGCTTCACGATGGCAATTTTTGTTCTATGTACGTTGGCAGGATCTTCCCATTTTCCAGATCGCGATTCCTTGATTGATTTGAAGTTAGGCTTTCAGTTCCCTTAACCTCTGGAAAGTCCACAAAATACCACTCTTTGGAGTGAACATGGATCTTTGGAATTCTGGGATAGCTTCTCTTTCCTTTCCATGTACTGCACCATAAATGTTTCGGCGTATTCCTCAAAAGTGAATTCATAATTATATATAATTATTTCTTTATAACAACCATAGTTATCGATTGGTTTTTCAACTATGATGGATATTCTTTCTGATAGACTCCATTTATAGAAAAATTTCTAGCAGGTGTGCTGAAAGTTAGAAAGATACTTAGATGTGAACATTGGCTAATAGAAGCTAATATTGACAATGAAATAAACCCCACTGATCGTTTTATGAGTTATCTGTAGCAATTATTAAAACTAAGCACCTGTGATTGATAACCGAAAATTTCCGGTCTTGCTCTTAGAAATTTTGCTTATATTAAGAATTTTCTAATTACAGGAGAATAAAACAATAAGATATCAGTCAGAGTGTTCTAAAAAATATGTTTTTCTACCTGTATTTTATCTAAATATGTTGTAGACATGAAAAATTCCAATTTATAAACCACTCTATAAATCCCAAACGGTAAAGATACCCCCTTGTCATATAATGTTTGTTTGTCTATATCAGATCCTTCATTTCATTTATATTGGCGAAACAATTTCTTCGGTATATTCATCCGGTAGAAGTTAAAATTAATATTAATACATATTTTTAATTCAAATAAATATACAGTGTATGCATATTTGGAATTTTATTTTTAAGAAAATTATATTTCGAAATCAATGTTTCGGTTTGTCTTAGGCTGTTAAACGTTTTCATTGATTTGTTTTATATATGCGATACTCATTTCTTTCGGAAAGTTTTTGTTCCTTTCACCACCTTCTTTCTAAATATTATAACTGCTTCTTTCTACAGTGTAAACGTTTTTCATTTTTATTATTCATCACGATCAAAACTAATCTTCCAATTTCTTATCAAAAATTACCATTACCGCGCCATTTGTCCATATTCAAAATCTACCTGATCATATATCATAATCAGTACTCACATATTAAAAGAGCTAATAGGATTTTATTTTCGTCTTTATAAGTGACTCAAACATCTATTGCAATGCTTTGAAAATTTGTGTATTTTCTTTTAAAAGCATATAAAGCGTGAGAATAAATTCGATGTACTTGCAATTCTATATTAGATGTATTTTAGTTGAAAAAACTATGCAACAATAAAAGACTTAAAAACGTATATTTGTAGTTAATTTACACTTTTCTTAAAGAATACATGCACTGTAACAGTTTTTTGTAAATACTAAATTTTTGAAATGTTTATATTTTTTTCATAATATTTGCCCATTCTTAGCTTTTATGGCACCTTCCACTTTTTTAGACAAGCTGTTACAAATTGCTTCAATTTCTTAGTCTCTTCACTAAACTCCAGAAATGTTGAATAACATTTAAGTCTGTAAATGGCCACTCCATGACTAATATTTGATTTATTTTGAACCATTCTATTGTTTTACGAGCACAGTGTTTGGGATCATTGTCTTCCTGGAGTTAAAACTGTTTCGTTTTTAGCCCATTGTTGGCAATCTGAGCCAATTCTGTTAATTTCTGACTCGTCGTTATATATATACAAGGTGGCGCATAATTGATCACTCCAGCGGAAGATGTTATAATTATTGCAAATGGCGTCGTACGTCAATCATATTTGACATTTGTAAACTACACAGCTGCAGAATACAAACAGACAAGCAATGGAGCGCTATACACCGCAAAAGCGTGGAATAATTGTTTTTTTTTTGGCTAATAATCGGCCGGTGGTGTTAGTGCATTTCGACGTCGATTTCCTAATCGTGTCGCGCCAACAGGACAAACATTCCGCCGCTTAGCTACTCGACCCTATTCTATGTGGGTTAGTATCCGACCAGGTATTGGTTGTGGAAATTTGTAATACCATCCGTAGTGAATTGCGATTTATCCAGTAAAGTAAAGTAAATTTGTCACAGTTTCACAAGAACAATTCAAATTATTTTTCTTCACTAAATTTACAAAAATTCTTTAAATCTTACAGTAATAAGAGGAACATACCGAAGGAAGATGAGCACTGGGACTGCAGTGGATGACTCCCTTTTTTCCTTTTGGTGACTCAGGATGCTGCTAACAATACCGCAGTACTTCAATACTTCCTTGGGCTCAGGGCACAGGATTCGTACTGCTTAAGGGCTTAATGAGCGTTGAATGTTGACACTAAAAGCCTTTCAATTATGATGGTTTCCTTGCACTACTTGAGGGCAGGAAAACGTTTTTGGTTACTTGCACTTCTTGAAGGCTTTTCAGGATCACGGGCCTTTTAATAACAGTTCACCAAGTGAAAGCTTCTGTGGCCCTCGCTGGATGTCAGTTGAAGTTTTATTTGTTTTATTTAATTTATAAAAAATATATTTCTCCGTTGGCTTTACCAACCGCCGTCTAGTTAGACCATGCTGCGCATGAGTTTCGGTCACGTTGCAACGGTGACCTGGTCGTCGAACTGCCTGTGGATATGATACGGATAATTAAGGATGATAATATGCCTTGTTAAGCATACAAAAATAAAATCAAAAGCACGCTTTTATTCAATGATGTAAAAGATAGAACATAACATTTTTGCCTTGAGTTATCAATATGTGAACCTAAATTTGTAAAAGCTTGGGAAACTCGGATTTTGAATGTTTAAGATATACCTGCTGTGACGGTTAATAATTTTTAAGTTTTTCTTAAATAAAACTCGTTTTATTTGCGAATAGTGTAAAAAATATTTTATTAAAAGTATTTGGCATAGCTTACTATATTTTTTTGCCACCTATCAGGTAAGTGTTGTGGGATTCCCTTCCAGAAAAATTTTTCATCTCTTGAGGGGATCCAGTAATCGAACCATTTTTCGACATTTTCTTAATTGCTGAAGTTCTTTATGGAAATTGCGTGTGTCACGGCGCGATGTAAGCAAGTAATAGTCGGAGCAGTCGTTCAGCTCATGCCTTCTGGATCTTTCTCATGGCATATAGACGATCACAAAAAGTTCAGCTGACAAAGTTTAATCTCTTGGAAATTAGTTGTGGTGTTTGGCTATGATCTTCATCCAACAATGCTTGCAATTTGGCGTCAAATGTTTTAGTCAAGTCAAAATCTACAGTTTTAAATTTTCTAAACCAGCGTATACGAGTACAAAACTTACAAATTATTAACTGCCACTCCTAGTATGACTACTTAAATTCTTAATAATTAGAATTTCTTTGTAGGTTGCAGAGTATTTTCAAGTGTTGATTGATGAATGTCATAGAAAACTTTTTTAAGTTTCTTTATCAGATTATATCCAAAGTCATTTGGGTAAGGGAAGGCGGGACAAGCTGGGGCCTTCAGGTCTTAGGTTTCATGGTTAATAGAACTTCATTGATCAAACCTTTGATTATTAATTACCATAATAGGAACATATTTTAAGTAATTTGAGAGTAAACTAAAATATTTAACGATACATCAACTCATCTTGCCCTAACCATAAGGATAATGTGCGGTTTAGTCTTTTAATTATATTTATACAATTTTTCAATATCTTAAAACCGAAATATAAAATATAATAACTAGATTTTTGTATAGAATCACCCGAAGAGGAGAGATGGGGTAAGTAGAATCTCTTCTTTTTTTACCTACCCCATCTTTCCCCTTCAGGTAATTCCACATGAAAGTTCATTATACGGAAAAAACATAAAAATTAATTTTAAGGCAGTTTGTCAAAAAAAAAATCCTTATTTTATAAAGTAATCACACGAATTTAGATCAAATCAAATTAGGCCACATGGATCTACAAGACCTGGACAATTGGCAATTTATACTAAATATATTATCGACTTCTAAATTCTTTTAATTTAAGAAATTTTAGGGGTACTCAATCTTATCTTACTACGCCATTTCCCTTATTAACCAATAATTATTGACTGTTTTTGTTTTTAATTACTAATCATTTCGTAAACATTTTAAAACCTGAACGTCCCATTTATAGTCACATATTGGTAACTCAGGGAAACATTTCATTTTCTAGTTTTTAGTTCATTGAAACTTATAAATTTTTTATGGTATTTATATATTATTTTTGATAAATTATATTTCTATTCCTATTAGAATCGATGTATAACGAGTAGGCATTTATTAAACATCAACATAGCGTATTTTGCGTAAAACTTTGCACTTAGAACCATTTGGAGCTTCTGATGAACCGTTAGAAAGTCCTGACAGTCGAGCTCAGATCGGAGGACATAATCTTTCTTATCGCTACAAATCTTACAAAAGTCCTTGTGAGGCGGCCAAGACGCAATGAGCGGTGATCACTGCGACGTCCGCTGATGGATGTTTGGCTAAGCGAGATCAAATTCGCAGACCTGTCGGGATCCAAACTAAGCTAAAAATGCTTAGTGTTCCAGTGTGTTCGTTTTGTCATTGACGGCTTCAGCGAAGGATTTTTCGTCCGACCTACATGAGACTAGTGGTACGTCTGGATGATGATCAAAGCAAGACAGTGCTATACTTGGCTAGTTTATTTGCTTTGCCATTGTTTGGTATAACACTGTGCTCCGGCAGATATGCTCTAGCTGTAGATTGACTTTAGTTGCAAAGTCGTTCAGCAGTAATCGACACTCTGTGACGACTCTAGAGTTTGTGTGCACAACTGTTAGGAATTTAATTACTTTTTAACGATCAGTGAAGGTATTATCCCATAATTTACTAAGAAACTGTTTCAGAGCTAGGAAAGCACCCCCAAGATGGCCATAACTTCCTATAGGACACTGCTATAGTCCAGCAGTCGCAAGGATATCCTCAGATCCAAGAGTTCTGAAAAGACTCCACCATACTCTTCCTTTCAACGAAGAGCCGTCACTATACGCACTCCGCGAAATATGATTGAAAGTAGTCTTAAAGACACACGTTAAAGTAATGATGAATTCTAAGAAAAAAATACCCATTTTAATATAGAACTCGGGATAATCTAAGTGAATCTATCATTTACTTAATATATAAATTGAAAAGTCTTTCTAGGGTTTTTAATAGAAAGAAAGATCGGTCTTAAATCTTTTGGCTTGCTATGCGACGTTCTTCTGCTTTGGGGATAAAGACGACCCTCATCCCTGTCCACGTTTTGGGGATGTAGGTGAGTTGCAGACATGTTACCAAGGGGTCAGCTTATGAATTTTCTAGCATTAGTAAAGGTTAGCTCCTGTCCCACATTACAGATAGCTGATTCAGACTCAAAATGAAATCCAAAAGTGACTCAACCCGTTAGTTCCAAGTTACTGTGATGAGCGTTAAAATCGACTCCTTCGATGAAGAATGCTCGTCGTCTCACGGACGACTCTCCGAAGGTCATCATTGCGAGGGGATCCTGGCTGGTTCATGGACAATGCAGTTGGAGGTCACTCACGCTATGCGGGTGGAGTTCTAGCGTTACGACCACATAAAATGGTTAATATCCATAAAAGATTCAGGTGACTCAAGAGCTAAAGCCCCAGATCATGCATTGCGTCGCAGACTCTCTGACTGGGCTTCAGAGTAACTTGGAACTGATCCTCGTTTTGGAAAAAAACAATCATCTGCAGTGACGAAGCACATTTTTGGATGAATGGCTTTGTTAATAGGTTACATGGGTTTTAGGGGCCAAAAAAACATATTTTCTATAATTTTTTAGACAACATTTTAAATTATGACTTTCGAATATTTCATAAATTTTTTAATTAACAAAATTGATATGTGATATTTTACGCGGTTGAGCTGCAGAGGAGTTTTAAAACTTTCTCACTTCTACAGTTTTGCTTAGATATTCCTCCCATGCTCTGATATTATATAAAAAAAATATTGCAAAAACCGATTTTTCGAAGTTTCCTTATAAGAAAAATTGTAGATTTTGAGGTGAAAAGAATCCACAACAAATATAACAATTGCTAATTGCAACCAGAATAATTAACATTTTGGTGTGGTTTATGATCTGACGGCATCATTGATTCATTTTTCTTTAAAAATTATGTAAGGGCCACTGTAACTGTCAATTGAATTCGTTACAGAGCAATGCTCAATCAATTTTTGTTTCTTAAAATGGAATGCAGACGACATATTGTTTTAACAAGACGATGCTACATGCCAAACATTTAATGAATCTATAAATTTGTTGAAGTGATGATGAATTACTTATTTCAAGAAATGGATAAGTCAATTAACCCACAAGATTATGCGACATAGCATAATTTCAAACTCGGGTCACCAGACTCTGTGACCACCTTGCGACCTCATCATGAGATTAGCTCCTTTACACCACATTAATATCATGTTATAAGATTTTCATATATTAGTTTTCTTAGCTAGGATTTTCGCTAGGCGGCGCATGTTGTATATAAAATTACAATTACATTGATACAGATTGATTTATTTAGGTCGAATATCGTTTCGGCGGTACAAAATATAATAACGAAAAGTAATTAAGTAAAGTGAACAATGGAAAAAGCCAAATTCGTGTGATTTTTTTATATGAATTTAAACTTGGCATAATGCGGCGGAAACAACTCGCAATTAACCCAGCATTTGGCGAAGGTACGACTCGTGAAAGACCCACACGGTATTGATTCGAGAAATTGCAAGTAGGAGGTATGGATTATTGAAAATCAACCATCTGGTCGATCAGAGGAAGAGGAAGCCATTAATGATGATAAATTAAGAATTTTAGTTGAGAGTGATACTCGCACTGTTCTTAAAGTAGCAGACCAACTAGGAAGGAGTCCATCGTTCCACAATTTCCGCAAAGCTTCAAGCTATTTTAGAAGTAAAAAGTTAAATAAGTGAATTTCAGACGAATTGACAGAGAGATTCGAAATCAACATTTCTCATAGCGCTCGAAACAAAACGGATATTTTTCTGCGCCGTATCGTAAAATGTGATGAAAAGTGGATTTAATGCAACAATCGCCGAGTAGCTAGAGGTAAATTAACCACCAAAATATATGTCCAAGCCAAACCTTCATCCTAAGAAGATTATGGTAACTGTTTAGCGGCCGGCGGCCGAAATTATCCACTATTTTGATGTCTACATATATTCAATGATAATCCTCGGCCACATGGTTCAACAAACTTCTACCGTACAGATATCAAGTGTATCAGTGATGGGAAAAGTGTGTAATCAAATGTGTTATTTTGCTTTTTAATCGAATTGTGACGGGTATTGCATTTTAAAATTCATTTTTTTAATTTGTTTTTTTTTTAATTTTTAATTCTCCGTAAAGTTTTTGTATTTTGTGTTTGTATTAAAAATAAAAAAAATCTTATTGTAAAAAAATGTATAATCATACCATAATTAAGAATTATTAGTTTAAATTATGAAACATCACTAGCAATAATATTTTAATGTAAAAAAAAATAAAATATTTACATTTAGAAACTCAATTTTAGGTAACCTGCGAAAGGACTCAAACATTTTGTATGGAAATGGATTTCGCCGAATTTTCTCTACAATAGAAATGGAAAATGTTCCCTCTTTTTACGTTGAACAAAAGTGTCAATGGGTCCATAGCTAAAACAAAACTTCATATATGTTGTAGTAGACATGAGAAATATTTTTAACGAACTGTCGTGCATAAAAAACGGCAGGGTACTCATGCAACTTGATTAAAACTCATGTGGCAACAATAATAACTCATGGGATTGATGATTTTTGTTTTGTGTAAGTGGCCCTCTCCGCTCATGTCGGGCTTTTTGTTCCTTCACCTCTCACGTAGCACAGTGGTCCCAAGCAAAGTTTTTCGCCTCAAATATGCGCAACTATCTGCATAGTTGAGATATAGATATGTAAAAAATATTTTGGACATAATATTGAACATGTAGACTCTCGAGTTATGATGCTATATATAAATAAAGATATATTATATATAGATATAAGACACAACCTTAGACTTTGTTTGAAACTTCGAATAATCGGTTTTTACGATAATTTTTATGTATGTAATACACTATGAGAGAAATATTTCCTGAAACTTTCATGTCAATTCGAGCAAAACTGTAGGCGTGAGAGGCTTTTAAAACTCCTCCTATACGTCTCCACCGCGTAATTGCAAAATTTTAAATGCTTTTTTCTCAATACAGCACTTTCATACTCGGTGGGCAAGATATTTCAAAAACGAATCCATCGATCATTCTGAAATTATGCACACTTCTAAATTGTATTGACTCGCAATTGGACGAATGATTTTTATTTCATTTTACAAGCCAATACTTGGTCAAATTTTTGCCAAAAATTCAAATTTTATTATTTTTAAAATCCTCCGTTCAATCACGAGCTACAGAAAACGTTCGGGTTGTGGTTTTAGATAAGTCTTTCACGAGCTGTCACGTCGACCGCGAGGGTACTATTCTGAAGGCGAGGATTGAACCCACGTTAGGCGAGCGCCTTGTAAATAGGCCATAGTCTCCTTTTCCCTACAGACGCAAAAGTCAATACTTCAGTTGGGCTATATATTTTAATGATTATTTTTTCGTGATATGAGGTCCATTAGACAATTTCCTTTAGCTTGGGGTTCTAAGGAGGGCCAAATCTGTAATACGAAATATATATGTACATATGTGAGAATCATCAAGATCGATTACTGACAAGTTTGGTATACCCATTGTCAGTTTAAAAGTGTCTATTAGAAATTAGCTCTACTGTGCATATCGCATCCTAAGCTTCTTAGAACAGAACATGACTCTCTTTGTAGCAGTCGTTAACTTTCTGCCAGATAACTGCATAGTTCGGCGTTAGGTATATGTGCATGCAACCACTATTTTGTGGTTTAGTTGTTCCGCTTGATGCTGCCTTCGCTATTTAAATATCTAGTATGTGGACATACTCAGTATGTTCAATATATATATATATGGAATATGGAGTATATATAACTGAGAAATGTCCGACATCATGCAAGTTCGCCGCCTGAATGCGTATTATGCAACAAGTGCGGACAAGTATCTCCGAGTTCCGTATTGTCTCGACACATCGTGCAGTAGGCAAGGCATTGGGGGAGCACCGCACACTCATAAGTTTGATAATCCCACTTCGGCGAAGTTCAACGTCCTTGAACGACAACAAATGATTTTTTACCTCCTCTTTTTCGTATTCAGATTTTATTTTGCTCGCTCAGGCATAATATTACGTGTGCAAAATTAGAGCATTATATCGTGTCAGTGAAATGTTAAGTGAGGACTGACGGTGTGTAATACTGCCTCGAGTAATACTTGCCACCTTGTCTTGCGACTCTCTCAATGGATTTAGGTCTTCCCTAAGACTTTCCACATGCAGTGACACCAGATACCGAGGGGACAGAGAGCTTTGATTGAGCTTTATGGTAGAGTCCTATAGAGAATCCGTAGAACTTTTGAAGTACTGTTAGCGGGTTGAATTTTTGCAATAAAGAATGAACAGGAGGGAAATCTAGTGAAAATAACGGGTCGGGTATTTCTTCTTCGCTGCTGGATTTAGTTCTTTTCCTTGCTGATTTACTTAACTTGGAACAAAACTAACGATACAAAAAACAGCGATAGATTAAGGGACGTTTAAAGATAAGCAAAAATAAAATCGAATATATTGCAAATCGACGGGTACCCCAAAGAGGTGTACTTTCATGGAGGTTTCCAGAGGTTATGAGAAACCGAAAATATAACTTTGGATGCACGACCAGGAATATCGAAAGATTCTGCCGAAGTCAAACAGCAAATAATCATCATCGCCTTGCGAAACTCTGGAACGAGCACGAGACGATTTACTGGAGGAGTGCCTTCATATATAGTTTGGAAGGTTCTTTATTAAGAAAATTTACATCTATATCATCATATACCAGCACAAGGACTTCTAAAAGGAGATTCCGAAAGAACTTAGCTTCGGAATGCGACATAGAGAATAGGGCGTTACTAAGCCGAATTCTATGGACGGATGAATCGCAATTCACTAAGGGTGGTATCAAAAACTTCCACAACCTTCATACCTGCTCGGATACTAACCCATTTAGGACAAGGTTAACATCATTTTATCATAAATTATGTGTCAATGTTTGGGCTGATGTCGTCAGTAACAATTTAATAGGACCGTTCATTTTTTCGTAAGTACTTAATAGCCACATTTATTCGGAATTTTTGGATAATGAAAGGGCAGTGCTTTACCAACACGATGGAGCACCAGCGTAACATTGCGAAGGTCAAATTAAATAAAAATATCCTCAGCATTGGACGACGAGGAGAACCGATCTTCAGACCGTATTCTATTCAACTTTTTCTGTTCCGAAACAGTGAAGGATGAATTTTGCTCAAGTCTTGTCAAGACCAAAGAGAAATTAATTACCAGAATTGGCACTGCAGCGATGAAAATACGCGAAAACATGACAAGGTTTATCCTTAAACAGGGTGTTAGAAGGAAATTATTGGTACGCATCGAAAGTGGCAGAGGACATTTTGAGCAGTTTTTGTAAGATATTAGCATGAACTTAAATAGGTTTCTAATTAAAAAAAAAACATTTTGCCACGAATAAATGTTCATATTTTTATCTACTTGAACATTTGTAGCTTTTTGAAAAAGTAATAAGATGGGCAATTCGATAAAAATTATAAATGGGTGTATTAATTTCATGAATTTTGAAAAAAAATATGAAGAAAACTTGGTTACGGAACCCTAAAAGGGGATTTTGCGCGCGCTGAGATATAGTCATATGTACATTTCCAGAAAAGTAGAAGTTATAGTTAAAGAAAAGAAAACAGTTATTTTATTTAGTACTAGCTAATTTACCCGGCTTTACATGGTGCGCCTAAAGTTCAGTGTTGGGGTCTAGCTAGTGACTTTTTTTAATCAATTTTGGGTCTGCCATCTGGAATTTTAGTATATTTGAATTCAATAGTCCAAAAGAGTATTAGATATTAATTGTCATTAAAATTGCTCAACATTTCGGAATTTCGGTCATCACCATCCATCATCATAATTATGAATTTGGAAATTTTGATGGTAGATGCGAAATCAGCAATCCTAAAAACCCCCTAGTATTTATTTTCAGGGCAATCCCCTGAAGTCTAACATTTGCGGTAGGCATTTTGGGTCCGCAATCATCAATTTTGGTATATTTGAATTCTATTCTGGTTTCCTAAAGCGTAGATCGACTACCACCAACCTTACCCACTTCATCTCTAGAACACTGTGTGCTCTGGACAATGATAACGAAGTTGACGTCATCGCTACTGACTTCAGCAAGGCCTTTGATAAAATCTCTCAGAAATTAATTCTCTTCAAACTACACTCCCTTGGCTTCAATTAGCTCTTTATTTCCTGGATGAAGTCTTATCTTGAACAACGCCAGTACAGGGTCCTTTTCTGTTCCTCTTCCTCCAACTCTTTTGTGGCCAACTCGGGGGTCTCCCAGAGTAGCCACTTAGGGCCGTTGCTTTTCATTCTGGCCATCAATAATGTCGAATGTGTTATTCAGCATCGGACATTTTTATATACGCCAACGATACGAAAATCTCCAAACGGATATCCTCTGCCTCGGACTCCTGACTGCTTCAGGATGACCTCGACAATTTTAGCATTCGGTGTAAAAAAAAACTCTCTTGAGCTTAATGTCTCCAAATGCCAATCCATCACCTAGTAGATGCCCCTCTTCTACCCCTAGAGATTATCGACTGTCTAATAAACCCCCTTCGTATCCTTTCTTCGCGATCTAGGTGTCATTTTTTGACAGCGAACTTAATTTTCATGAACACGTTGACAGCCTGATTGCTAGAGCCAACTCTGGCTTCGTGAAGCGTTGGACCAAGGAGTTCCTCGATCCTTACGTTGCCAAATCCCTCTTTGTTACCCTCGTCAGGCCTCTCCTTGAATATGCCTGCCAAGTGTGGTCTCCATTTCAATCCAATAGAGTCAATGGGATTGAAGCTGTCCAGCCTAGGTTCTTTCGCTTTGTTTTACAAAAACATTCCCCCACGAAAACCGACTCTTGCTGATTAAGTTGCGGCCCCTGTGGAAGTGGCGGGACCTTGTTGATATTACCTTCATTCATCATCTGCTTACCGGTGAGATTGGCTGTCCTTCCCTACTTCAGCGGATCTATATCTACACCAATCCTCGTAACCCCCGTTTGGCACCTCGCTTTCGCTCTACTTATCACCGTACCAACTATGGATTTTCTAAGCCTCTCACCCAGATTCGGAAAGCCAATTGACTTCCACCTGAGTAAATCTTCTCTCAGGAATGCGCTTAATTGTCCCTCCTAATGTTGCCTGTTCTTTTTCTTTTTTTTTTCTTAATTTGTTATTGTTTTCTAATTTATTATATTATTTAAGTAAACTTATTGTCTGTAGCTTGTATTAAGCGATTAATAAATAAATAAATATAGTCCCAAAGACTCCTAGGTATTAATTGTCATTGCTTAAAATTGAAGGATTTCGTTCGCCACATTGGATAGGACTATTTTGAATTAGGACATTTTGAAGCAGATTCAGGATCAGAATCAGGAATCAAAAAATCCGAGTGTTTATTTTCACAACAATCCCTTAAAATTTAAAATATATTTAGTATATTATATTTTCATTTGTTTGATATTTTTGCGTAATTTTTCACTGTCCTGTGCTTTGTTTGTGACTCCTTCGGCGTTAATAGTATAATTAAATAATTTCTTATAACTTCCATTTAGCTTAATTATATCATGTTTAATGACATTGATTTCGTATATTAAAAATTGAAATTATAGTTAAATATTTATTGGAGTTTCACCAAAACTCCCAATATCGTAAAATCAATTCTGACATAAAAAAATAATTATCAAGGTCGAAGGCTCTTTGTGTTTTTTTTATATTAGAATAACAATTTTGATTGCAGTTATATTGTAAATGAAAAACTTCTTAATTTCAACGGAAGGAATGGATGTGCATCGCATTATCATTTTCCATATTTCATTGTTTTCTTTTTCGTTTTTAGTTTACTTTTTTAATAATTTTGAATAAAAAGCAAGCTTTAAAAATGATTTTTCTTTCTTATTGGATGCATAAAAATTATCAAAAAGCACCTTTTTAGGGTACTGTCCGATTTTGACTGCATTCTTGATATTCTCGATGCTAATAAGTCGTACTGAATTGAATAAATTATAATAGAGCTCCAAATTTAAAGATGTCTTCTCCTAATTGATTGGTACTGAGCTAATGAGATCTAAATGAAAAGATTTGACATGCATTGGAGAGTTTGATTTAACTCACCCCTTTCTTTGAAGTGGTTATCGAAGGAAAATATTTACGAGAAGTGTTAAGAAAAATATTCTGATGTTCTGATCATTGCCTAAATAAAACTTTAATTTAATGTAAATCATAGGAGGAAAGAAAACGACAAGAATAAAATATCATTTTCTGTCGACAATGAATGGTATTCATGTTAGCTGTTAGACAAGGTATCACCTGCTACAGTAAACGTATTGTGAGAGGTAAACTTATTAAGAAGCACATAATCTTCAAAGTCTACTGTTACACCACAAATTAAAACAAAAATTTCTTAGTTTCCTCACTGCAACAGATAAAATGTGATTGTCAGTTTACAAGAACAATCCAGAAACGGTATACCGCTATTCAACGATCATGTAAGCGATCATTTTTTCCACTGCAGTTTTGCCTTGATAAGGGTCCACACATTTTCATTTTAATTAGCATCAGAAATTATTAAAATATATTTTTTACTCGTTTTTGGTTTACGAATTTACAGTTTACGCACGAATTACGACATTTTTTATTACTACTATTCACAATTTAGTAGTAAAGGTTGGATGCCTGTGTAAAGTAATATTTTTTCAGAAATCAATTTTTATTTTAGACATGAGTTTATTAATATTACTAATTAATTAGTTACTTCTATACTTTTATAATAGGCAATTGAATACCTAATAATGTTAAAATTAAATTCTTATTACTTTTCACTAAAATTTTCGTATCAATATACAGTCTGTTTGGTAAGAACGTATTCACGGTTTCTCAGAATGAAAGAGAAATAGAGAGAAATATTTGAAGTGGAGATGATGAGTCTTTTGTAAAGAAGTAGTGTAAGTTTTGCTGAGGCAAAAAACGTCGACAATTTGCCAGGAAGGGGTAAAATAGGAAAAACATCAAAAAAAGATCGCTATTTTGAAGCTTTTTGAAAAAGATCCCCAAATGACGCTGAGGCGAGTAGCAAATTAGCGGAAAAGGGTATCAACGTGTGTCTCTATACCATACGCCAAAGAATAAGGAAAAATTCCATCTAACATCGCAGTACTACAATCAAACCATCACACAAACACACACAAACCATCGAAAACCGTTTGAAATGGGCTATTGAAAATTTGAACTGCGATTGGACAAACGTCGTGTTCACTGACGGATCTTCATTTTGGGCATATCAAGGACCTAAACGAGTATGGTTAAACAAAGAACAGCGTTACATCATACGTACTGTAAAACATCCAATAAAAGTTCATGTGCAGGGATGATTCTGTTCGCAAGGATTTGGAAAATTGATTGCTTTTACTGGAAATCTGAATGCAGAAAGGATGCTGCAAATATACAAAAACGAGTTATTAAGTCCTGAGTACCGAATGGAAAGAACAAGAGGATATCAATGTCATGGAGTGGCCCTCACAACCTGCTGATGCTAATCCAATTGAAAATGTGTGGACCCTTATCAAAGCAAAACTGCAGTGGAAAAATTCTTTCACTTTACAACAACTTAAATCATCGATGAAGAAAGCCTGGAAAGATCTACTACTAGAATATGCTTTAAAATTAGTTCAAAATATTTAGAGTAGATGCATAGCTATAATAGATAACGGTGACTTCACCAAATATTAAATGTATTGAGTAAAAGAAAATAAAGTAAGTAATAAGGAAAAAATAATATTTTGTTAATTTTTTATCGCATTATTGAATTCTGAGACGCAGTGGAAAAGGTAAGTTATATGATCGCTGAACAGCGGTATACCATGCGCACATTTTATGTGTTGCGGTGAGGAAACTAACAAATTTTTGTTTTAATTTGTGATGTAACAGTAGACTTTGAAGATTATGTGCTTCTTGATAAGTTTACCTCTCACAATAGGTTTACTGTAGCAGGTGCTACATTATCTAACAGCTAACATGAATACCATTCATTGTCGACAGGAAATGATATTTTATTCTTGTCGTTTTCTTTCCTCATATGAATTACATTAAATTAAAGCTTTATTTAGGCAATGATCAGAACATCAAAATATTTTTCTTAACATTTCTCGTAATATTTTCCTTCGATAACCACCTCAAAGAAAGGGCTGAGTTAAATCAAACTCTCCAATGCATGTCAAATCTTTTCATTCAGATCTCATTAGCTCAGTACCAATCAATTAAGAGAATACATCTTTAAATTTGGAGCTCTACTATAATTTATTCAATTCAGTACGACTTATTAGCATCGAGAATACCAAGAATGCAGTAAAAATTGGGCAGTACCCTAAAAAGGTGCTTTTTGATAATTTGTATGTATCCAATAAGAAAGAAAAATAATTTTTAAAGCTTCCTTTTTATTCAAAATTATTAAAAAAGTAAACTGAAAACGAAAAAGAAAACAATGAAATATGGAAAATGACCATGCGATGCACTTCCATTCCTTCCGTTGAAATTAAGAAGTTTTTCAGATACAATATAACTGCAATCAAAATAGTTATTCTAATATAGAAAAACACAAAGAGCCTTCGACCTTGATAATTATTTTCTTATGTCAGAATTGATTTTACGATATTGGGAGTTTGAAACTCCAATAAATATTTAGCTATAATTTCAATTTTTAACATACGAAATGGTTAAGCTAACCGGAAGTTATAAGCAATTATTTGATTATACTATTAACGCCGGAGGAGTCACAAACAGACCACAGGACAGTAACAAATTATGCAAAAATCCAAATATTAATCTAATGTGCAGGTCAACATAAATATCATAAAAATCATGGAATCTATACGTATTTACGTGTTTATTTGTATATAGTGCCCAATGAAATAATGCAACAAATTCAATTTATTATGTACCATGGGATGGCTGAAATTGCTAACACAACTTTGTTGTTAAAAGTCAAACAGCCCCTTGAACAAAACCGTTAAAACGTCTGTTTTGTCGTTAATTATAAGTTCAAGATACTTTCTAATGGACTACATAGTAATTTTTAATTTGCATTTTGCCAGGAGAGGTGATATAAAAATTAGGGTATCTCAAAAAGAGTAGTGATTTTATTAATGTATATGTATATCCATATGTATATTTTACCAGAGACTTTATTAACAAATGTTTGTTTTAAACTTTCTAGTTGTATTAGTTATTACGGCATATAAAATGAATAGAAACAAAATATTACCAAGCACCCGTAAATATGGTAATGTTGTCAGGTTGACACTAAATAAGTAAATTTCAATTTCAAATTATTGGTTAAAATATAATTTTTTGTATGGTTCTTATGAAATATTGCCCTATAATGGAAAATAATATAGAAAAAACATTAGATCCGCGTTTGAACCAATAGCGTATAATCAATCATCCATAAACGAAAACTCGCCAAATGAATTTTATTTTGTGAATTTAAAATTATTTTGAAATTTTATATATCAGGCGTATCATTCATATTATATATTAATATAATTTGCATTTGTATTTATGTATGTATAGAGACTTTTGTATTATACATCATTATTATAAGGTAGAACTTAACTCTCAGTTACATCAGTCTTTTGATTGTTGCTGACTACAAAATTGCCCGAACTAATACAGCAGTAGTAACCTTACGGTGTCTATTAATACAATCACTCGTTCCTGTTTGACAAGAACTTGCAGCTTTATATATGTTAAGGGTTACAGAACGGATTACGTATGTATGTTTTTTATGAACTTCTTTCTAGAAGTGCTTGAAATTTCTTTTGATAGCACTGATTTTCATTTGAGTAGAATATCTATCAAGTATGTGTTAATTAGTAATTAAAAACCTGTTATTATGTTTTATTTTATTTATTTATTATTTTTCTTGTGTAAATATCAGATCAAATAATACACTAAGATTCATAGTGTTAAGACATTAGTTTGAGCTTAATTAGGGAATACCGATTGTTTTGTGCAAGCAATATTTGTACAAATGTGTTTTTTAAGCAGATATTCATAGTTGTTTAATTATTTATATATTCATTTATTCTTAAAGCTTAAAGTATATTCCCTTAATATTTCAGTATATAAATATCAAAACTAAAGTAAAGTAATGTTATCAAAATTGAGAATTTTCAGCTTTAGTTTTATGAAAAGTTAAATTTTCAATAAATCTACGCCCTACAATAAATTTTCAATAAACCTATGCCCTAGGAAACAACGGTTATTGTGGTCGGAAATAGGCTAATCTAAAATCTTTGCAAACAATTGTATCAATGAGCTCTTTACATATATAATTTAATTTGCCAGTTCAATAAAAAAAATCTCTTCACTTTTTTAAATTAAATTGTGATTTTTTTGTGCGCAATACTTTACGCGGAAAACCAAAGCTGATTTAACCTCCAATTTTTTTACAACTAGAATTTCTGAGTACTAAACCTGTAGCAAGTCCGCTGAATTGCAACTCAAATTGGTTTAACTCACACAAAGCAAAAAGCTAATGCATGATGACCAAAATCAGCGAGATAGGTTACGAAATTATAGTGAAAATTAAGAGCTGCAGCAATTTTGGTTGGTTGGTTGGTTTTCTATAAATATTCGGCATAAGTATCAAATTGCACAAAATGGAAAAACACGTTTCCCGCATGCAATTTGTTTCTCCAATACAATAACAAGTTTTGTTTTTAATTTTTACAACATTTTAATTTTATGATTTGTCCTTTTAGATCCATAAATTGCTTAATATAGTAAAAAAGTTGAAGATGTTAAGTTAAATGAAGTTAAATGGTCTATTACTTAAAACTACTGCATAAAATGTTCCAAAAATCAGGGATATAACGCTTTAATTGAAGTATATAGGAAAATGAGAACGAAAGTACTTACATACGTATCCTTATTTAATAGATAATTAAAAACGAACTGCTTGCTATGCTTTACGGTAAATAACGATACGGAAGGGGAAAATTCTGCTCACACATATCAATCTGTTTTACGTTATAAAATTTTTGCATTTAATATCAACAAATATATTAAGCGATCGAATTGTTACTACACATTTATGTGACAAATAATTTAATAATTGACCAAAAGGATGGAATGAATAGGAAATTCGGAAATTTTAGAGATATTCTCTAAATTTGCTTCACTGTAAAACAAATTTAATCTTTTTGCTTTAATAACTGCAAAAACCGTATATTCGCGTACTACAATTTCCCGAAAAAGACGTCGTAGCGTCCGGTCTACGAGTGAAGAGTGGAGTAATTACATCTCAATCTTCCGACAAGTATGATTCAGTGAAGCCATTCAAAACCGCATTCGATACAAAGAGAAGTCCACAACTTTGGTTAGATGAGACACACCTAAACCACCTGAGTAAGGGTCAAGTGTAAAACAAGTCAGTTGCAGATTTATTAGTGCTTCGCAAATTTCTTATTGCAGAAATCTACAGAGGGTGTGTTAGCTGACAGCGATCACCGCAGCAATTATCTACAGATCAATCGATCCAGTAGTCTATGCATAGTGCTTCTAACTGAACTTAAAACTACTTACTGCTCGAATATCAGCAACATAACTTGATTTCAAATGATGGCTCTATTGTCGTTCAGGCTTCTTTTGTTCTTTACGTACTGTTGGTTTGTATTGAATGCAAAACAGATGCATGAATGCTATCACCCTGACCTTGAACGCAAAATATAATTATTGCGTCGAAGTAAGAGAAGAAATACGCTTGGTAAGAAAAATTCACAGTACTTGATGAGTATATTACTGGAGTTTCATATAGACAAGGAATTTGCATTTTGTGATTTGTTTTTGGAAACTATAACTAACTATAAAACGTCGTCGAAAATAAATTATCAGCGCGGTTTTTACTTCTATTTGGGTAAACATATTTAATATAGCGTTTAAATATAAATTAATAAGCCAACAAATTGCATTTTGATTTGAAATTAATAATTATTACAAAAATAATATTATACCCCTAATTATTTTTAATAATTGTCTTGAATTCGCCATTTTGAATTAAGCAAATCTAACATTCGTTATCAGCGACACCTTGGATATTGAATTTTTTCTTTCAGAAAAATTGGATATTCTTTCCACTTTGTTGATTTATAAAAAAATTGTGGAAACTTTAAAGTACTGCGCTTTCTGAAGTTTGGACTGAAGTTTGCTTTACAGTAACTCGTCGTCTATGACGCAGCAGCAGAATTTCCTTGTGTGTGTACAGCTTTCGGGCACGAGTTTTATAAATTTTTTGCTTTGCATTATCACGATTAGGAATCTTGGACTTTTCATTTTTTTTTTGTGTCCTGAAAATTACTGGTATACTTCGGGATTTTAAATTTCGCTGCGGCATCCCTGACCGAGAGGTTTTTTTTGTCCTTGATGCAAGTTTCCTCTGAGTTGTTAGTCTTCCTTCAAAGCTTGTTAATACGTTTTGGATAGTGCTTCTAGAAATTTTAAGAAGTTTTGCCAACTTTGTTAGAATTACTTGTACTTAGACACAATCAGTTTTCTCTGCTTTTTAATTTTTAACTTCATTGCTGTCATTATAGGGCCAAATAACTAACTGAGAATTGTATTTAAAGTAGCAAGTGTGGGGAAGAAAATGAAACAAGAACGAACGGGATTAATTAGTTTTTTACTTTTTGTCAAACTGAAATGTATGACCACTTTTTTTTAGTAAAGAATTAATGAAAACTAGCAGCAAAGATCAAAATAATGAAAATATTTAATAAAGTTGTAGTTCCTTAAAAATTTTTTTATGCATATTGAGTTTACATTATTAATTTCAAAGCTTTAATCAAGCACTATGGTCAATATTAAGAACAATTTCTAACTGCAATGAAATTAAACCCTGCTTAATAGGAACTTATCTCGGGCAAACTAAACCAAATGATGTCAATACATTTTTGTCACTGTTTGTTAAAGAGGTTAATGATCTAAACAAAAATAGATTTCAATTGGGAGAAAGGAATGTTAATATAAAAAACGAATTGGAAAGACTAAATATAAAAAGATAATGAGCAAATTTCCGTCAGATACTCTGTAAATTAGTAATTAGTCTGTTGAACAAGGAACCGCATTTTTTAAATTAGAGAGTAAATATCTATTTCTAATTTTTTACATGCAAGTATCATGTACTCATGTACACGCTATCGAGAATGGCCTGGCATCTTGGTCTTTCGACGAGTTTTTCCGCATATTCAATCGACAGCGAACGCCATATCTTCCGAACCACGTTAGCTGCTTAAGATTATACACAGGCCTTATAGTGAGTTGGCTCATCATTATGCCCACACTTTCTCAATTAGATTAACGTCTGGGGATTGCAAAGGCCAGTCCAACGTTGTTATGTTATTTTCTGCCTTTCAAATCCTGCACAATTGACTCTGATGGTTGGGATCGTTATCCTCTTGTAAGATTCAATCATCATAGTTGGATCCAAATATATTTTTCACTGATTAGACTAAGAAACCACGCTGATAGATTTTGACCATTTTTTTAGCGTCCAAATTCTCGGTAAAGAACTCTAAGCAGCCAAAACCGTGTTCTGAAAAGCATCCCTAAACACTGATTTTTATTGGATGCTTGACGATGCGTTGGATAAGACGGGTCCCGCGAGTGAACCCAATCACGCTTTAAGTGAATCCAAAAAGTCGATTCATCACTGAACACAATGTTCGGCTAATCGCTATATATGGGTTTCGGAATGAAGGGGTTTTGATATCATACCACGGCATTCAATGTTTGCCTCACGTATAAACACTTTCTGATTGTATTGATGCTGACGTGAATTCGCGCAGTTTTAAAGCAAGGGTGCGCTCAAACAACTTCAGTATCACTCTATCCACCTTCTTCGTAGTTGCTCTCTTTACCCCCCGGCTGCAAATTCCGGTTTACCCACTTTCTAGATTTTTTGCAAAACCTCTTGCGTTAACTTCTTCTAAGTGCAGTTAACATTAAAAAGAGGCTAAAATTCATAAAGGAATATTAATAATAAATAATAATAATAATAATAATAATAATAATAAAAAAAAACAGGAGTTCTGGAACAATGTCTAGTTGTGGATGAGAGTAAGTTCGACACCTTTCGAAATGTTAGTAAGCAGCAAAAAGTATGGAGAAAGAAGAACGAGGCTTTAAATTTAAAGAATATTAGTTCAACGCCAAGGGCACATCATGGAATAGGGAAATTGGAATTTGTTGAAACAAAAATGAATCATTTGTATATAAACATTTTGAAAAGAAATTTAATTGAATCTGTTGACAAAGGCAAATGTGGGAGAGACTTCTTTTTAACAAGAAAATGACCCAGCACAAAGTTTACGATGCTAAAATTGCCCTCATGTAATTGAAACTGCTCCCTAAAGTTTGGACTTTAACTCGATTGAACATCTTTGGGCTCATTTGGAGAGCAACGTTAGTCAAAATCAAAATATAAAAAGCAAAACTGAACTAAAAGCGGCTCTCCAAGGAGAATGGTGTAAAATATATCCAAAAAATAACCCAAAATTTAGTAGAGTCAATACCAACAGAAATAATTATACATAAGGCAAGACATACGAAGTACTAGAAAAATGAATTAAAGAAAATTTATGAGATTTTGTTTCCTTGTAAGAATAATTTTTCTCACAATTTTTAGATAAGAAATGAATTAAATTCGCATTATGTTCTCTAATATTTAATTAATGAAGTTATTGTTTTTGTTAGGTTTAATAAAGCAAAAAATAAAAAATTAAAAACAATAACGGTTTTTCCTTTTCCTTGCAAGCATTTGTTTTTGTATGAAAAGTTATTCTCGTCACTGTATTTCATTGAAAGTACATATATACTTTAAATTCAGGATACTCAGCGTATCATTAAAATTTGCAACACAACGAATCTTTGGTTAATAACCTTGATTATTCGTTCCCTCTTTTATCAGAATAGAAATTGAGAGAGCTAAACCTTGTTATTAATTAAGTAGTTAATAAATTCGTTAATTTTAATAAAATAAAGTCAAAGCAATTAAAACAATAAGACGGAGCGGTCTAAGAAAAAATATGAATGCTGTTATAGCCAAAGAGTTACTTTTATATTTTAATCTTAAAGGCATCCACGAAAAAAAAACGGTTTAAGAACATTCATGGGATTTTAAATAGTAATTCCCAAATAATAGATTATACCTAGTCGTGCCATCAATTCTGTCACAACTTTAAAGAAGCATAAAATCTAAACAATAAAAGATAATATGTTTATTCCAACGAAATTTATTTTAATAAGATATTGTTAATTAATTAATAAAAGCTTTACTCGAAATGACCTCCTTTAGCTTTTATACAATCTTTTAAACGTTGTGGCCACTGGTTTATAGCGGCACGCACGGTATTCAACGACATTTCATTTGCTGCTTTCACCAACGATGTTTTCAGACTGTCCAAATTGCGGTGGAGCGTTCTACAGGCTTTGTTCTCTAACTCTGTCCATAATGCATAATCCAGCGGATTTAAATCTGGGCTCCCGGATGGCCAATCTTCTGATGATGTTGCATAAACCTTATCATTTTGTTTATTAAAAACTTGCTCCACAGTAAAAATTTTTTCGTCGGTAAAGAGGATGTTCTCATGACCATTGGTTGCGTGCCAAAGCAAGAGACTCTTGCATCTTTCCAATCTTATTTCCTTTAACCGTGGAGTCAACATGTGGGCTGTTGACCGACGATAAGCCTTCATATGAAGATCATCTCGAATGAGTCTACTCATCGATCTTGTGGAGATTTCCAACTCCCTCGACAAAATTTTTTGTTTGCGCAGTGGATTTCTATGGATGCGCTCTCGGACAGTTTTGATGGCACTGACTGCTCTAACGGTACGTGGACGACCGGTCCTTGCTCTATCATCTATGCCTAAAGTTTCATTAAATCGTTCTATGGCACGATAAATCAATCTTTTTGTTATTTTTAGCGGTTTCAACAAATTCAAAATTTCAGAAGCATTTTTTCCACACTTATGGAGTGCTATTACAGCGATACGATTTTCTTTTACTCCCCACTCCATGATTACGAGTCAAAGACTGTCACCAAACTGATCGGAATATTACACCGTACAGTTCATTTGTTACAAAGTGCAACATAACGGTACAATTCCACGCTAATTTTTGAGAAAGCGCGCATTAGAAATTGTGTGACAGAATTTATGGCAAAACTAGGTAGGGTAGAGGGAGGTTATTTGGTGAGAAAGGTAATTTGGTGATAGATTTTTAAAAGTCTTTTACGACGTTACTTACGTACGCAGTGTCGCAAAATGATGCAAGCACTCTGCCGCAAGAGCGAAAGAGATGATAAGATGATGTGCGTTTCATTCTCGCGATTTGTAGGACTTAGAAAAAACTTTCTGTGAAAAATTCATTCGTGCGGCCATTATTGTCAAGCACTTTCCAGTGTTATTTGTTTTATTGAATAATTACTGAACTGATTGAGGTAAGTGAATGAAACTTTCAACAATAGTTTATTATATGTCTGTCGTTGTTTTAAATTATGAGTGAGTGTCCAATAACTTCTGTATCCAGAGTTATTCCTTAAGTCATGACCATAATTTCTTAGGTTTTTTGATGCTGTTTTTATACAATATGAAATGTTAAATTTTAGTTTGTCATTACGGTTTTCTGTAAAGTGTAACAATGTAGTGTCGTACATATTTGGAAAGTATATTATGTCAGTAATTGAGGTTATTTATGATTTCTCGATTTGATGAAGTTTTTTTTATCACCAAATTATCTGCATAAAATGTTTTAATAGAATTATTTTTGTTTTTTTTAGTGTAAAAATGGAAGGAAAAAAAAATATCAAAACTATAAGAATAATTCGCTGCAACAAGCTCTGAAAATGGTTAAGAATGAAGGTAAAACAATTTACGAAGCGTCCAAGGTAACTGGGATACCTTGGAGTACTCTCAAAAGATATATTCAAACTGAACAAGATTCTATTCAAAAAATGGGACGACCCTTCGCACTAACGTGTGAATTAGATCTTCAGCTTAAGAACTATATCATAGAGATGCAGGAACTAGGTTTTGGACTAACTGTTTTTCAAATAAGAAAGCTTGCTTATGACTTAGCTCAGTCAGCTGGACGTGGAAAATTTTTGCCATCTGTTAAAGAAACAGCGAGCAAATGTTGGTGGAGTAACTTCAAAGCTAAATATAGGTTATGTTTGCGAGTTCCTGAAAACCTTTCTGCTTACAGAGCTTCAATGGCTAATGCTGAAATAGTTAAAGATTATTATAAAAAACTTGATAATCTAATCACGAAATTAGGAATAAAAGATAAGCCAGATCTGATCTGGAATTGTGACGAGACAGGCATGACTTATGTTGTTAAACCATCTAGAGTTGTTACAATTATTGGCAAGAAATATGTGTACAGACGAACATATGCAGAACGTGGCCAAACACAAACTCTTCTGGCATGTATATGTGCTAATGGTACTTGGATTCCACCAATGGTAATTTTCAAAGGTGTGAGATGGCATAATTCATTGAAATTAGATGCCCTTCCAAATTCTTTAGTAAAATTATCTCCTAAAGGATGGATTAGCTCTGAACTGTTTTTAGAATGGTTCAGATTTTTCATCTCCTCAATTCCACCTCAACGTCCTGTGGTTCTCTTGATGGATTCACACGCTGCACATATTGGGCTCGAAGTTCTTGACGCTGCAAAGGCTAATCAGATTCATTTAATGACTTTCCCTGCACATTGCACTCACATATTACAACCACTCGATGTTGGTATCTTCAAGCCTCTAAAAAGTCACTGGAGACAAAGCATGAATGACTATATGACTGAAAATCCTTCAAATCCTCCTAACAGAACAAACTTTCATGCTATTTTAAATCCTGCTTTTATTAAAAGTTTCAGTTCTAAAAATATTATAAATTCATTCAAAACAACAGGTGTTTGCCCCTTTAATCCAAAAGAAATCGCTGGAGAAGCACTGAGGCCATCAGATCTCACCAACAATCCCTTGTCATTACCAGTACCAATTACAAATGTTGCAGCTACTTCAGAAGTTCAAGAAATTCTGAAAACCCCCAAAGTATTAAAGAAGCAGACTATGAAAACAAAACCAAAAAGGGACTCAAGTGCGAAATGCTTAACATCTGTAGGAGAAGACGCTTTTATAACCCCATCAGTACTACCAATAATACCAAGTGCTGTTAAAGCAAAAGTAACTAAAGCAAAAAAGGCTACAGACAGGACCAAAGGAAAATGTGTTGCGAATAAACGATATCCATCCGCAGTATCTTCACGATCAGCATCCCCAGCAGCACAACCAAGAGCACCATTACCATCCACATCGCTAACCAATAAGAAGACAACTGCTCCAAAAAATGACGACTAGCAGTGTGGATCATGCGGCAAGTGGTATTCTGAGGATGTAAAACAAAAAAATGGAGCTGAATGGATCCAGTGCTCATATTGTGTAACTCCTTATCACGAGGATTGCCTAGGCATCACCTCCATGAATCTCATGGATCAATTGTACTTCAGATGCGATCAATGCTATTAAAATTTTTTATCACCAAAATACCTACCCACTATCACCAAATTTCCGACCTATCTCACCAAATTGCCTATCTAAACTTTCTTTTTTCCAAATAAATTTTATGATATTATCCGCAGTTATTTATTATAATTTATGGATGGGATACCTGCTCTGGATACTAAATAACAATGTTAGCTTATTTTAATTAATTAAACTAAATACTAATAAACATCAACATCAAATTTTCTAAAAATATCACCAAATTACCTCCCCTTACCCTATATGATAACGTACACAAACACCGCCAGAAGAATAAAAAATTTATCATCTCGTAAACGCCGATCATAGGGACTTCGAAAAAGTACGCCGGGATGAACATGTTAAATCCATATAAGAGAAAAATTTAAATATATAAAGAAAAATTTAAATTATATATACAATGTATCTAGTAACTCTGAAGGATTACTTTTATCCCTTAGATACTTGGAAATGGTTTTGATTTTACCCTTTTCTTTCAGATACTCTTTAGCTGCTATAGCAGAACCGATTCGAAACATTCTCGCACTCACGTTCAGCTAAACAAACAAACTCCCACTTTTGAAGAAATAAATAAATTCAAATTAATTCCTCGCTGTTGTCAAAATGTTCGAATGTTCTTACGAAATTATGTTTCGCTTTTCTAAAGTGGTAACTTTAATTCCTAGGAAAAAAATATTCTGATAAAAATTCACAATGTCAAAACATCTTTCCAAAACAAACAAACAAAGCATTCGGAGAAAAGCATTTCCTTGGAATTGACGATAGGGCTGAATAATGCTAGGATCTACATAATTTATTATCAGTTCTAGATATTATTTTTCAAAAAATGTTTGAGTCATATTCTAGCTTTCCGGCCAAAAATCTTTCCTATTTTGATATTTCTGTCAAAAATAAAGATATCAATTGAATGTAAGAATCATTTTTTCGTCTTAAATCGTACTTTTATAAAAAGTGTTGAAAAAATATTCAAAATCAAAACATTATCTTTTTTAGGGTTCTGTGTTCCGTCTGTCTACCTTTCAAGACTCTTTTTCTGAAATTAATATCAAATACTAGAGCTGTAAAAAACTTAAGCTTCTAAGAAAAAAGAAATTTGACAAGAAGCCAGTTCTTACAGCACAAGTAAAAGAAAAAGTCCGAAAATAGTTAATTTGTAGTTTATATCACATTAAAAAAATATTTTTTTTTGAGATTAAAAACTTGCATTTGCAGTTGGAGAATAGACCGTGACGTATATCGATGTATGGGAGAATTATTTTTATATAAATAAGTCAAAATGATAGACTTATTACGTGACATATGATTCAATTTAAATAGTAACTACGGGAGGCCTACGGTAGATCAGTTGTTAACGCACTGGCCTACCGTCTAAGAGGCTGTGGGTTCGAATCCCACGATAACCATGGTATTCTACTCTACGAACACAATGGGTCAATGAGTGTAATGGACAAAAATGTCTGAGCGCTCGAGGCTACACGTCTCGCCCACTCCAATAATAATAATAATAAACTACATATTAATTAGGTAGGGTGAGGTAATAAAATGCCACGGAACCCTCAAAGTGCGAGTTCTATTCGCATTTGTCCGTCTGTTTTTAAAGTCAGACTGTTCCAATTTTTTTCAATATACTCCTCAAAGTTCTATAAGCAATAACAAAAATTTTAAGCCCAACATCAACTTGCAACAAGAACTCCTACTACTTTATTTATTACTAATTACTAAAATTTTCATTTTAATTTGTTTACATATAAATTTACTTATTATTTCGTTTTAATAAACTAAAAAATTAAAGATAAGATAAAAATATGATTCAAATTTAAATTTCATTTAATGAAGAACAATAATTCATACACTCACACTTATTATTCTAACATCTTCTAATTGAACTGAATTGCTAATTATAAATATTTAATTAATCCTTTGACCGCATTTGACGTAGCACAACGTCATGTATTTTGTTGGTCAAAGCCGCACATGACGTTCTGGTACGTCATCGAAATTGAGAAAATGTTTAACATGGCAATTCTGTTATATTTGAGAGTAATTTGTTACCGTTTTACCGGAAAACATGATTTTAATATTTTAGTACAGTGCATTTCAAAGTGAAGATGATGGCGAATATAACGCACTTAAAAATTATACTTATGATGATTGCGAGATAATACCAAGAGGTAGAAGACGTGCAAGATAATTGTCAAGCACTGATAGTGAATCTACTCGTGAAGAATTAGATGAATAGGTTTACGAAGAAAGAGATAATTTACCCAATGTAAAACGAATGAAGTTCTAAATGAAGAGTTTTGGAAAATTATAGTAGAAGGGAGATATGCGAGACAAGTGATAGAAAAGGAGGGTTTGGGAAAAAACGGAATGAAAGATGGTTTCCCATAAATTCAGAGGAATTAAAAGCATATATTGCAATATGCATATTGATGTCCCAAGTGAAGAAACCAAACTTAGAAATGTTTCTGCTCTTACAGATTACTTTATGTCCCAAAAAATTAAATGTGCGCCAAATGCAAAAAGTTTTTCAAATAAATGTGCGGTCAAAGGGTTAATAATCACTTTAAGTAAAATATCTGAATAAGTAATAGAAGAAATATTCATATTGTATGCGCAACTCAAAAACTTTTAAAAAATTCTAAAATTTGTTGTAGAAACTTCTATCTATAGATATCAAAACATATTAAAAAATTAGTCATTAAAAATGTTCGGAGACTAAAATAAATACAGGAAGGGAAATTCTACCGATATTGAAGTTAGTCACCTTTCTCCGTCTGAGCTAGAAAAGAAATACGACCTTTTTCTTGCTCTGTTCTGAACTAAAAAGAGACACGCCTAAATTATGAAAAATGTCGGTTCCTTACGAAAACGAGAACACGTGAAGTTAACTAAATTTCGTAACAAATGCGTTTTGAAACGGTAGTAAGCACTCGAAGTTCTACTTTTTCTTCCGAATTCGTTTTCATACTAAAGTTGGAACAGGACTTTTAATTGCTGTTTTATATAGTTTGTACATAAATACATATAGTATTGGTCAAAACTAAAGCACCCGCTAGTCAAGTTCAATGCATACCCCAATATTTACAGGAAAATAACACCAAAAACCTTAGTCCTTAGTTTTTACTATTACTATATACCTTTGTTATAAAAAAGCATAACAATAACAATTCAGCGTTACAAAGAACAAATTAACAGAAAAATATTATACCATAGTCGAAATTCTCTTGGGCAAAACTAAAGCACGGCTTAGTTTATTGCTCATATTTCCGTTGCGCCACTGTCACAATGTTAACTGCAGACGATAATTTGAAATTTAAATCCATTGTTTAAAAACTATTGAAAGGCTAAAAATGGCAAGATACAAGTACACGACGGAAATTATGTATAATATCATAAGTGATTGGAAACAAGGTTTATCGCGAAACGAAATTAGTAATAAATATTCCATCAATAGGTCCGCTATATCGCGACTAATTAAAAAGTATGAGGTGTCTCTCCTGTACATTTTGGTGGAAGACCTCGTAAAACTTCGAGATGGAAGACTCTTTAACTAAATGAAGAATATTAAGTAACCCTGCAATCAAATTGGAAAAGATTTGAGTTTGTCAGTAAGTGAGCGGACAATTAGGAGAAGACCAATAGAGGCCGGTTTATTTAGTCGTAGACCTGCAAGGAAGCCTTTTATTCCAGAAAGGAACAAGAGAGGTAGATTGGAATTCGCGAAGGTGCATCTGGATTGGAGATTCAGAAATGCAAAACTGTTTTATTTTCTGATGAATCAAAATTTAATTTAAAAGATTTTGAAGGAATAAGACATGTACGAAGTCCAAAAGGACAACGACTAAATCCGAAGTACTGCACCCCAACAACAAAGCATGGAGTGCATAGCGTCATGGTTTGGGGCTGCTTCTCCGGACAAGGCATTGGACCAATTCATCGAATTTATGGCATCATGGATCATTTCATACACATCAATATATTGAAAAACACAATGATGCCATACGCTGAAGAGGAAATGATACTGAAATGGAGGTTTTAACAGAATAACCATCCGAAGCATACCTCTTTGCTGTGCAGGACTTGGCTTCAAACCAATAAAAAAGAGGTTTTGAATTGGTCTTTGCAATCTTCTGATCTTAACCCGATTGAGAACTTGTGGGAGATTGTCAACAGAAGAATTAACAGGGAAAATTGTAGAACAAACGATTTATTGTTTGAGACTATCAAGACGGAATGGGAAAATATCCCTAAAAACATAATTGAAAATTTAATATCCTCTATGCCAAGATGTGCTAGTGTTATTAAAAATAATGGATTTCCGACGAAATATTAAAAAATTATGTAATTTCTCTTTTATAAACTAAGGGGTGCTATAGTTTTGTCCAAGAAAATATCAACTATGGAATAATATTTTTATGTTAATTTTTGTTTTTTGTATGACTGAATTGTTATTATTGCGTTTTTTTTTTATAACGAAGTATATATAGAAATAGTAAAAACCAATGACTAAGTTTTCCGTGTTGTTTTCCTATAAGTATTGGGGTATGTATTAGAATGGACAAGAGGGTGCTTTAGTTTTGACCAATACTGTATATGTATGCGGGAGCTACGCGTATTGAAATGCAATAGTTTTTATTGCTTGGATATCGACTCAAATGATATACGGATAAATTACTTATCTCCTACTGAAAACCAGCTTAAATTATCCATTCTGATTAGTTAATTCTTTTAAAGGAAAGCAAACATGTAAGTACCCAAGTTTTCGATAGTAATACTGTTATTAAATTATGACAATTCATCTTTAATTATACCATATTGAACATTTTTATTTTGTACCTGATTTATCGATACAAACGACACAAAAATGAAAGAAAAAACCTAGGAGGCGTAATGGGATGAATTAATTCGAATTTATTAGTAATTATTTTTGTTTTATTATAACTAAACTTCATTGAGGACTATAGCAAAAAACCCAAAAGTGCTCTAATTACCGCTTAAAGCTGCTGTAGGATTTAACCCACATCGTATTCGTGGGGTTAATCTGACAAAAAGAAATGTTAAAAAATATCGTGGGCTTGGTACTCAGAAATAACCCAAAAATAAAACTTCAAACCCCATGGCACTAATTTAAGTTCTACTCGGGGTCAACCCCACAGGGAAATGATATATGTATATGTCAGTGCTTTGCACCAAGCACAAGGTCTGACAAATAGCTTTTCTTTTGCTACTTGCCACCACGCATAGTATTGGTAACTCCATGATATCGATATCAGCTGTGCATAATTAGAATAATACAGAGACTCCGATGCTTTAAAAGCAACATTAGCTGTGTTTTTTGATCTTGATCTGTTTGTTTTGTTGGGTCTGGATCATTAGGTATTGGAATTAGATTTTGTAAACTGTTGACTATATTAAATTTTTTAAAATGAACAAAAAGTCATCATCATCAAATGGAATTTTATCCATTCAAACTTCAATTCGTGAATTGAAAAAATTATTGTACCCATTTTGCAGCAAAACTCAATGCAATTTGGTACTCTTCTCACAAAATTAATATAATTTTACAAAATTTGCTGTGAAATCTGATAAAGATCAGATAATCAAAAACACATCTTTTATAATTTTTTAATTTGACAATAAAATACCGATCCTGACCCTCTCAGCTCTTCCACCCCTTCCTATTTCCATACTCCCATCTGCGCAGCCATATGCAACTCTACATTCAAATGCAAGCTTGGGACCAAAACGAGCAAAGATTTAACGTACACAAACTCGGCCGCAAGCAGTGTGTCAGAAAATCAATATCGTTTGGTGTGACACGACAAGGAAAAAGAATTTTGGAGCGACAGTAAAAACAGCACCAGCATCAGTGCGTTGAATATTCAAGAAGATACGTACGTCCTTTTACTTCCAGATTGGAATAAAATTAATTATTTTGCAGCAGTGGGCAGCATAATTCCCGTGCTAACACTTGGAGAACTATTATTACGTAATTTGTAATTCCGTAGTGAGGTCACTATACATTTTGTCAATCAAAACAAGCTCAGAATTTCACTGTCCGAAAAGCGAAAGATGCTTTGGCGCAAATCTCACTCACCAAATGGCTAACCAGCAACACTGACACTATGAACTTTAATTTCACGTTGTCTTCAATAAAAACTTAAAATTTGTGAAAAGTGTAAAATATTACTGTTGATGCTATCAGTAATAAGGAAGTCGAGCCTTATGAACAAACCGACGAATTATTTGAGCAAAAAGCGTGTCTGCCCTGACTGCCATAACTGGCAGCCTACTTTACATGCTTCGCGGAGACGAACTTTCCTTGCTGACGATGAAATCCACACTGCGGCGTTATGCTGACTGCATGCCGGCCGTGCAGATTTTATTGGAAACCGGCTTCAGCCCCGACCCCGGTCTGCTCACATTCAATTGAAATTTTCTTTTACAACATGCCTTCCAGTTTCTTTCCCGACGTTTTTACCGCACATTTGTATAAAATTATATCTTGACTTTGAGTTTGGGGCTCAGAACAAAATATACGTGAGTAAAACCCTTTTTCTAAATAAGAACTTTTTAAAAAGAAGACGGACAAGTGCATTTTGACTTATATGAAAAAAAAAAATTCATAAAATTAGAATTTAATGATTTTCGGTTTTTTTTAAATTACTTTTAGGTCAACTATGTTTTTGATGTGTTCAGTGAGTTTGCTTGTCATTATAAAAATGCACTTTGAAAGGCCATATATTTTCAACCAACCAATAAGGTAGATGTTCTCAATTTGGTTATATTTTTTGTATTGACCTACATTACAAGCCGTGAAGTGATTCGGCGCATGTGCACATCTATAGGGTTAAGTGATTTGAATCTCTAAAAACGATTTTTATGGTTAAAGATGTAGAGAGGTAAACGTGGATAAAAGCTCAAAGCAGCTTCTTAACTAAAGCCCATATCCAAGAGCGACTTTCATTTTCGATTATCCTAAGGTGTTATCATTTGGATTCACGATACATTTTATCACTTCTTCAAACAAATTTTTGAGTTTGAATCAAACTTAACAGAAAAAACGAGCCCCAGACTACTTCAAAGTATTCGGCGGGCGAACACTTTTGCAAGAAATTCATCGATATTCTTGGCCTATATGGACTGAAAGTCCCCATTGAATTTTATAAAATATCGATGTCCGTAACGTATAAAGATTTCATTCAATTCTTTTTGGAGATTTCAATGCGCGGTTATACGATTTAGAATAAATATCGCTGTCAGACCGCATGCCTAAGTAAGAGTCTTGCAAATATATATGTACATACATATATTCTTCAGCTGTTTTGAAGTTACAATACCGCAGATTAGTACACACACATAAAGACAAATGCAAAGCCCTAAGGAAATGGGCCTTATTTGTGATCTTAATGTGAATTCCGCATTTTATTTATCAATTTACGCGTTTATTGACCATTTTAATGTGTATGGAGCTGAATTAAATAATTATTTATTACAGATCAATTATCTATGTTTGCTTACATAACCAAACTTGGTACTTTGCTTGTGCTGTACGTAGCGAGCAGAAGTCGATATATAAAGCCTCCACTCAATGATTATCCACCCATAGACGGTACTGTTTTTCATTTTCAGAATGACATTTTGACATGAGTGGACTTAGGAAAAGTGTAGCCACAATCTAATGTCGAACCGATTCATCTTGATAGATACTAAACAAGTAAAACCAAGGAAAAATCAAAGCCGGGAAATATTTGGGACAGTTTTAAGTTTATAGGCCAAGTTGCCCACCCATGATCAATCTTATGTTTGTACGAGTGCTTGTACGCCAAAAACTGTCCCGTGTTTGGCTGGCTAATTACTTTCACTAAGTCCGATCATATCAAATGTCACTCTGGAAATGAAAAGCAATACCGTTTGTGGCATACATTATTGTTTTGGTGTATACCTATATGTCTGTTAACTTTTTCGTCAATGACCCTACCCTTTTTAACTAATTTTGAGCAAATGTTCAATTTTGAATTGCAAAACTAATTGTTTCTTCACAAGATCCTCGTTCTATAATATAATTTAAAGCAGATATATGTTGATATTCTTTTTACAACTTAGATATATGGGCCGTTTATTTTGAAAGTGATGTAAGTCAAAAATATCATAAGGCAGATTTTTACATATATTCTTTTAAAATAAAATACACCTAATGACATATGACTTACACCACTTTCAAATAAAGGTCGTTAACCTCACTGCACAACTGTTCTGATCTTAAAAGCATCGATTGCTCAGCTTTTCGCTCCGGAGGTTTGAACACTTCGTCGTCACTACTGTAGTTCGGACTTGTGCTCTCAAAGGAAAAAGAATTTATCCTTTTCTAAAACTTCCTTTGAGCCGAATTTAGCTGGTAGAAAGAATAGTCGTAGTTGTGGGAAAAAAACCGTGTAGAATAATGTCTCGTCGGTAAATGGGGTCTCGCACTTTCGTCTAGACCGCCCCCTTCCTTTGACATTTATTCTACACTAAGTTTTTAGTGTCTTCTCTTTAGCCAAAATTTTAATTCGATGATATTTCGAGAGCACAAAACTTGAAATACGGCACGTTTACAAAAAGCAATTACACAGTATAAGACAAAAAATCGGAAAAATCTACACACTTTTGAATATTAACTATAAGGGAAAACAACAAAAAAAAAAAAACCAAATTTCCGTATATTCGCGATACAAAATTTTCGTACATTCACGACACAAATTTATTTTTTCCCCTTTAGGTAAATCTACTACTTAATGCTATGCCTTCGGTACATACGTAAATTCGTTGTTGTGGTGCTAGTCCTTGGATGGATGGTCGCGATGTCGTCTTAGATCTGTAGAGTGGCTGTCACGGGGTTCGGCCGTCCTCTCGTCCTCTCTTGCTGATTGCAGAACACTTTTATCCCGGAAAAACTTCCGAATACCGGCTGCGCTAATTTTGTTAAACCGTGTCCCCACGATCACCCGCACAATAAAAACTCGGATCTGATTTATTTAATTAGGCTTTATTCACACAGCCGAACAATCCACGCGTGTGTACTAACTAGAATACCATGGTTATCGTGGGATCGAACCCACAGCCTCTAGGACGGTAGGCTAGCGCGTTAACAACTGATCTACCGTAGGCCCCACAGTTGTGCTTATTAACATAACTACCGAGGTGGAAATGAGCCTCGTCCGAAAAGATAATTTTTCGGTAAAATTCGCCATCTTCGCCAAACAATCTTCCGCTCAATTTGCGAACCGTAGATGGTTTTAGCTGCTGTACCAATTGAACTTTATATGGCTTCATGGCAAGGTCTTTACGCAAAATTCGCATCATAGAAGTGTGTGCAATGTCCAATTGTTGAAAACGATGACGAGTTGATGTTGATGCTTGCTCACGCACACTTTGAGCAACAGCAGCAATGTTTTCGGTTGAGCGCACCGGACGAGTACGTACACGGGTTGGTTTATCCACCAACATTCCAGTTTCACAAGCTCGCCTCCATTGAGCCATCCACAAATTGGATTTTTGGAAGTTTTTCCAAATTCTTTTTTCAAATTTCTCACATTTTGAGTAGAAAATTCACCACTTTGGAAATAAGTTTTTAATATTTCCCAACTTTCTTCAAGCGAATACCGTCCCATTTCGTAAATATCAAACCTTAAACTAAATTTCTGTCAAGGCTAGAATATAATATAACAAACTAAACTTCAAATTACCGGTAGTTCAAATGCCAAACACTAGATGGACCACCCTTTACTTTTAATTTTACTAGAAAAATTTATTATGTGAAACTTTATTGTTAAAAATAATTGTTTATTAATTATTAACCTGATATAACTTAGTATTATTCACTACATCTTTTAAATTAACACAGCTATAGAAATGCAATTAAGACCATTTTAAATTTAACTAAATAAGCACACATTTTTTAATTATACCTGTTATTATAATAAAAGAGTAGACCAGAACTAGAACAGCAGAGTGGCTACAATCAACAAAAATGGGTTATAGTTATAAGAATGTATCGGGTCCTAATTACCATATATTTCCATAGCTGTACCTCTGGCGAGAATGTCTGCTACAACGTTGAGGATATAAGAGTATGCCTAAAAGATATCTGGAATCCACCGTGTTTTGAAATGTGGCTCGTAAACTATTGTATGTTTACGCCATTGGTGTTATTGTAAAGTTACAAATAGAACAAGTCTCAGTGACAAGCATGGATTTTACCTAATACCTATAACAAAAATGGTGAGATTTTTTAATCCTCTCACATGGAGTGCAAAATATAGGTACTAAACAACATTTATCACATTAATATTTGGGTAGGTTTCCCTAAAATGCAACAAAAAGAAAAGGTTTTAAGACCTTTTGATTTTGACCCTGAACACTGTTATGAGATATTTGCTTTCAAAGGGAATTTTCTGAAGTTCATTATTTGAATAAAGTTGTAAAAGCTATTTTTCTTGGCTCCGTGTAATTTTTTTAAATGCTTTGCATGTTAACTTAAATATCACGAAACTAACCATTTTGAAATTTCTTGTGCGTTCATGCTTAAAGTAGTTTTTATATGTAGATTACCAAATACCAAGAATTACCGTAACAATGGAGATATATTTAAAGTCTACCATTTATACAATTTTGAAAGGTTAACTTGAATATGATTCTTAGCAAAAAAAATATCCCCGAATTTCTGATTTCTTATGACTAACTGCCACATCGCAGATATACATATATATGGATATTTAAAATAATGTAGCGTGTAGTGTTTTTTAAAATATATTCAAATGTGCCCGTATGATTGGTAGCCGAAATAAGTATAAATCAATTTTTATACCAGATGTACCAGAAAGTCTTTACCGGTTTTTTAATGAAAAAACGCATAATTTTTAAGAAAATGGAAATGAGTTATTTTTTGAAAGTATTGGCCATTCGATTCTGCACACTTTGTCCATCTTTCTTGCAATTTATGAATGCCATCCTAAAAAAAAACTTAATGACATGAAAATTGTGTGACAGGGGGAGGCTGTCTCTGTTTGGGAGTTATAGTGTGGTTCGTAAATTCCAATTTTAATCATATGCACAACGCTATTTAATTTTTATCTTTTCATCTATTCAATGCAGCTACATCCAACTTACGCCAAAACTATCGACTATCCTAATATCCTTTCCAAAAATGTAAACCATGTTAACTCGCTGCATCAACACTCACATCCAAAAGTGGAAAAATGTTTCTCATTTTCCTAAAATTCACGTTTTCATCGAATTTTAACCAAAATTCACGAAATTAATGCGAACTTTTTTAATCAAATTTCTCTTCTTTCTGAAAAGGTATAGCATGTACAGGTTAAATAGAGGTAGAAAAATCTTATCCTTGTTTCATTCCCATGTAATCACAAAAGTCGTAAAGCGAACGAAATGTCTTCAAAAATTATCGAGAATGTTTTTTTAGTCTACACAAGTAATTAGTTTTAATGAATACTGCAGAAAAGCCATAAACAGGTTAATGGAATTTATATTATTGCCGTAATTAGCTCGTCTTAGTCAGCCATATTTGGGTGTATTCTGACGCTCTGTTACGGGATATTTTGCTATAAAAATGGCGATTCAGCAAGAACATCGGTTATAGTTGAAAAACAAAGGAATAACTGCGGGTATTCTAAGCAAAAATATAATTTACATTTATGGCGTAGTAGACAGATGCGGAAAAGGCTTTCCAAAGTTTAAGATAAACCGGAAGTTTAACTTCAAATTGCAGCATAAATACAGTGTTAATATTTACATATATCGAATATTGAAAAGGCTGGCTACAAGACAAAGAGTCAGAAAGAGATTATTGACATGCATCGCAAGTAGCAAAGATCATTTTGAGCGTTATTTTTAATCGAGTTTTAATTAAAGACAAAGCATTTTAGAGTTATTTTAGTTTAATTACTTTAAAATGCGATTTTTTTTTAATTTGTCACAAAATGTTTTCCAGGAATAAATTTCCATATTTTTTCTCTACTTGGACATGTAGCTAAAATTGTTTGGTTATAAATATGTTTTACTAGGAATAATCTATATGCAAAAAAAACTCTTTTTTTCCTTAAATTCTTTTTTTGTCTACGGAAAAAAATTCTGCTGAACGAACTAATTACATAAGACCATATTTAGTACGCACTAAATAAAATTTCATACCCCGCATATGAATGTTGGTCAATAGTACAATCACCCCAGTCAGCATACGCGTATCCAAACAACAGCTCATTAGCCTTTGTAGAAATAAGCCCTATATTCGCAGTACTCGCGAGATATCTTGCAGGAATGCAAAGACATTTGCGCTGCTTTGTTGTAAACTTCGCTAACCTCAATATAATATTCGCAATGTCCGGTCGCGTAGCCACTGATAAATACATAAGTTCGGCAGTTAATTTGCGATATGGGTAATTTTCAACTGAACTATTGCATTATTGCACTTGCACTGTACATGCATATTTACCTCCGACGATATCGCAATAGGATAACACGCTTCCATTCCGTATTGTTTTAAGAATCAGAGAATATAACAAGTCTATAATAATTTAATTTGACCTTTCCGCTGGTCAATCTCTAACCCCAGACAATACTTCGTTATTCCATCTTTTATTTCGAAGTCTTCCAAAAATCTTGCTTCGAAATCAATCACATATTCAGGTTCTCTCGACGCCACTAGTATATCATCTACGTAAACTAGTTTGGTACTAGTGTACTAGTACTAACACGTTATCACCGGTATCACTATAGAATAAACAGGGTTCATTTTTTGTTGGTTTTAAACCTAAACTTATTAACTTCTCATTAAATCGTGAATACCACTGCTGGCCCGCTTGCTTTAACCCATATAGTGATTTTTTTAGTTTACGTCACGAAGGACTTCAACATTTTCTTTGAACTAGCACCAATATTTGTACTCCCACATTTGGACAAAATTCTTTCGAGCATTTCGTACAACAATTTTAGCACTCCTCATAATTACATCTTTATTTAACAATCCATTCAAACACGCCGTTACAACATCAAATTAGAAAAATTTTAAATCGAACTGTACCGCTAACGCCAAAAGCAATCTAAGTGATTCTAGTAATCTCGCAACCGGAGCAGAAGTTTGGTAATAATTTACATCATGTTTTTTGCTATAGCCCTTAGCGACTAATCTTCACTGGCTTTACTTTGCCATTAACTGCGTGTATGTTTGTTACCACCCAATGCTAACCAATGATATTTATTTCATCATTTTTCACAATTACTTTCCATGTGTCGTTTTTTACTAAACTTATAACTTCTTACTCCATCGAATTTTTCCAATCATCGTGCGCATCACTATTCAATGCTTTTTCGATACTAACTTCAGCATTTCACCTTCTTTCCCGTTGGTTTCTCAACGAACTGTTGACACATTTTAAACGCGTCGCAATTTTGTCGCAAAAAATATACCACCTCGTACTGTCGTCTATATAATTAAAAACGTACTTAGCACGATCAGCAGATTTCGTTCTAAATGGACTAACCACATCCGAATACACAATTTTCAATATTTCTGTGCATGGTAACCTACCTTTTGAAAAAGGTAACGCGGCCATCTTTCCCTGTATACATACTTCGAAATCTGACAGGCGCTCAACATATTTTGTATTATTCACAGGGCATTTGCCATTTAAAACGAGATTCATTAGGTCTTTACGGTTTAGATGGTCTAACCTCTCATGACACTTTAAGAGTTCGGAGCGATCATGTTGTTCGCACATTCAGTAGTTTCGCGCATGTAATAAAGATCGCCATTACGCTCTGCGACCACTGACACATTGCCATCCGCATTTCGAATATAAGCATCACTCTTACGAAAAATTACCTCATGACCTTTATTCGTAATTTTTGCGACCGATATCAAGTTCGTTCGCATCTTAGGAACATAAAGTGTCTTTAAACTCAATCAGTCAATAACCTTTGTCACTAGAAATTGATAAATGAGCCACACCTTTTCCTTTTACATCTTCTGATGCAGTCACCACATAAACTTGCGGTGAATTCGCTATCCAAAATTTAGGCTCGAAGGTTATCGTATAGCTTTCTGCATACGACTTATCAACACTATTTACCGACTGTCTGAACCTTTTCGAACTATCTTTGAATCTCTTCGTAGGACACACATTCGCTTTGTATCCTAACGTACCACATTTGAAATATCTGATCGCGTTATTTTTTGACTCACTGCTGCTCTTTTCTTTCTTTGACTGATTTTGGCGCATATGTATGCGATCCCCAACAACCAAAGTTCAAGTTTCGAGGAACTATTCGCTTAATTTACAGCTATTTCAAGTTGATTTGCTTCACAACCGTTTCGTACTTTATTTCATACGCCCGCCACTACGCAGCAAAGATTATCTCACAACAACGAGAAATAGCAAAATTGTACAGTCCAAAAATGCCCTGGGCCTATAAACTGTTAAGATTTTATAAAAGAAAAAACGGGCTTTTAGACCAACAATAAAAGAAAAAAAAAATTTATTATATATACACTCAGTGACAAAATTAAGTGCACGGTAATTGTTTTCGGGATTTTTTATCCGTATTTTTTCAAGGAATAGCTTTATTATTTTAAACAACATAGCAATTAAAAGTATATAATAAGATTTATTCAAAACTATAAAATATAAAAGTTTAAGACATAACTGTAAAGAGGATTTTCTTAAAACAAAAAAATACATAAATTTTACTTGTGACAAAATTAAGTGCACTTTAGATTATTACCTCAAAATATTTTCTGTAAGACTACTTTAGTACTTGGTGGCACTTCCCTTATTATTGATGACGGCCTGTAGTCTCCGTGGCATACTTTCAACAAGAGCCGTTGTAGTTTCTTGGCTTATTTTATTCCATGTGTCCTTCAGCGTCATGAAACAAGTACTCTTACTTGTTCGTTGTTGTTTTGGTAGCTTGGAGTCCAATATAGCCCACAAATTCTCGATTGGGTTAAGGTCCGGGCTTTGTGCTGGCCAGTTGAGGACGTTTATTTGTTGTTCTTCGAAAAACTGTGTTGCTACCCGAGATGTATGCTTGGGGTCTCGGTCTTGTTGAAAGACGTAATTTGCTCCAATGTTGAGTTTGTCAATTGATTTTGGAAGAAATTCACGCAGAATATTTACATAAGATACTCCAGTCATCGTTGATTCAATAAGTGCCAATTCACCAACTCCTTGGGCCGAGAAAGAACCCCATACCATAACATTTCCACCGCCATGTTTTACGGTTTGAAGCAGGTTCTTCTCTCTGAGAGCTTCGGATGGTTTTCGCCATACACGTTTACGTTTTTTGGAGCCCATTAGCTCGAATTTACTTTCGTCTGTCCATAAGACCTTTTTCCAAAAATCCAATGGCTCGTTTAAATACTTTTTAGCAAAGCATAGTCTCAATTTTTTATTTTTGGCACTAATGAATGGCTTTTTCCTTTGGTATTTGTTCACTAAACCAAACTCACGCAAGCGGCGGTTGACAGTTCGAGTTGAAATATCCAATTTAAGACTTTCGCATACACTTCGACAGGAAACATCACTTTTATTCTGCACTTCTCTCAGGATAAGTCTGTCTTCCCTTCCTGTGGGTTTCCTTTTTCGTCCTCTTCCTTGCAAATTTTCCACTGTATGTGTCTCTTGAAATTTTATAAAAATTTTTCGAGCACCAGATTTTGATAGCGCGTACTTCTCCGCAAGTTTTCCATAAGAAAGTCCTTTATTTCTGTCTTCTACTATCCTTTTTCTTAAATCAGAAGAAAATTCCTTTCCACGTGGCATATTTCTCAAAAAGCGAATATCTAAAATTATTCTAATCACAAAATTGTTCTTTTGAATTATAAATAAAATAATTACTAGTTGAAAACAAAACGCAATGGACTTCAATGCACCTTAACTGATCGGCAGCACAACTAAAAATGAACCGTGCACTTAATTATGTCGCGCCAGTTTTAATTACTGTTCTGTTAAACTCCGCCTAGATGGGGAAAACCCAATCATTTAGGGATGCGTTTCTTGTATTTTGACCTGCAAACTTCACACTTTTCTAAGAGAAAGGGTTACACGAAGAATCGTCAGTTAACCTTTGTGTGGCTGCGGAATATCTCCAATATAGCAAGTCGTGCACTTAATTTTGTCACTGAGTGTATATACGAGTATATTCCAAAACTAAAATAAAAGTAGCTCTTAATCCAACGAGCACAGAGAAGTCCCTGATCTCGTAACGTTATACATAACTATTTATATTGACGTCTATGTGTGTTTGTATTGCAGACATTCAGTTTCGATATTCTCCAACATGATTTATAGAAGATTATTGAAAAAATATATATATTTGAGTAACTTAATAGTTGGCACTACCGCCTCGGTTAATTAGCACTTTTTGAGGACGTTGCGGCATGGAATTTATTAATTGTTGAATTTTATCCAGACCTATGTTGCTCCATTCAGTAGTTAATTAACTGTTGGACGGATTCATATTGGCGACAATTATGAAAAACCCGTTCAGATAATATTGCCCACATGTTCTCTATTGGATTTAAGTCGGGACTACAGGGTAGCGACTCCAATAATGGGATTCCACGAGAATCCAAAAGGGCTTTTGTGTACTTTAGGCTGTACACCGCAGCATTTCTTGCAATATGGAATATCCATTCACTCCCGCTGACATCCTCACCGAATTGAGTCAAAACATCATCCAGCAACTCTACATACTTTATGGCTTCATTTTGGTAGAAATAAAACAATGAGTTGTCGTAATACCCTATAGCTGCCCAAACCATTAGCGACCCGGTATTAAAATTCCTTACCATTCTATCTTATTTTGTTGTACGTTTGTCGGGCCAATATTTTTGAAGACCATACGGACCGTCGAGATTAAATTTCTTTTCCTCCTGAAAAGAACTTTCGTTCACTCTTCTTCCCAAAATTGGTACTTTTCTGAAAAATGGAATCTAAGTTGTTTGTGACGTGCTATTAGTCTATGTTTAGAATCCTTTTTAAAATATTTTAAATTGTTATCAGACTTTAAAATTTGTTGCACTCGTATGACATCTACTCCTAGACTTAATGGGTGTCGAATTTCTGCTAGACTGTTGGATTTATTTGTGGCTAATCTTTTAATTTCCCTTATTTCTCTGGAATCCAGTAGTTTTCTCCCTGAACTCTTTTTTTTCAAGTTTTCTTTCAATTTCAGGAAATTTATAACCGCAGTCTTACTTCTATGGGCCCGAACTGCTGCCTGCCCAATTGTAAGCGCGCTATTCCGATAAACAAGTATTTGACCACGCTCCGTTTCTGTTAATTGTTTTCCACGACCATTTTTTTCGCGAATTTGAGAGCTATTGATATATAGTTAAGTAGTAGCAGTTAATAAACATTTTACTTTACTTACCAAATTAAAATGAATGAAAAATTTAAAGATAACTTCTTTATTTATTGTAAAAAAATATCTAACGGGATTTAAGATACACTTCTGATCCTAACAATTTTTCGCACTAAAATACATTTGAACTATGCTGCATTTGGTCATGTAAAGGTTAAACAACAAATAAAAAGCATTTTTGGGTGCACAATAACATATTTTATCAAATAGCAAAATATATTAAAATAATTGCATTAAGTGTAGGTATGATTGAATGAATGTACAGGATGATTCATATAGGTGTTCCAACATGTGCCAATCGATTCCTTACAGTGTTATGATCCGCGTTCACGATCAGCAATTTTTTCGTAAAAACCTTCCTCCACCCCTTTTTTAACGGTTGAAATATTTTCGCGTGTGCAGGGAAGTGAGCTGAAGCTAAAACGTAATAACTTCGAAACACAGTAGGACGACAAGTAGGATCTTGATAAAAAGTATGCATTATTAGATTTTTAATATTTTAGAATCGGATGAGTTTTACAAAAGTTATGAGTTGCCAAAATTTTCAATTATTTGGTTTGCGAGAAGTTAAGCATCATGTTAATATGGTCTTAAAATATAAAATATATAAATATAACCCACCATGCATAAAAAAATAAGTAAAAGGTGGGAGTTAAAAACCCACCCAATACCAAAGAGCTAAACAATATTGCTTAATTGTCCTGATTGGTTTTTAAAGTGTACATAAATTATTCGGAACATACAATTTAATATTTTATTTGAAGTTAGTTTTTTTATAATGAAACTTGGGTTTCTAGTTTCTTAAAGTTCCGTACCAAAGTCAACGGAACCCTCATAAGATCGCTGGTGCGTCCGTCCATCTGCCTGCCTGTCAGAGTTTTTATTTTTTATTTTTTAATGAGGATGAGTTGTACAACTTAAAAAAAACTTTAATTTTTTGTATCGGTAAATGTCTACTTTCAAAGATTCCAAAACAATTCTTATCAAAATTGTTAGTGAATTGGTTATAAAAATATAATCCAAAATGTACGAAAAAACACCTTTCATCCTTAATCTGAGTTTCTAAAGTTAAAATTTTTAAATTATCAGGGTTATTAGGTATTGAGCCAAAGATAACACTCGACATTTTTTCATCAGTCAGTCAGTGTAATAGTTCTTAAAAAATAAAAACTTTAATTTATAAAAAAAAATTTACAATATTATTGAAATTTGACAAGAAACTAAACTCCCGCTATGTTCTCGCTTTGAAAAAAGAAGAATCTGAGAACCGCGTACGTAAATGGAGCCCCCACTCGAAGCTTTCGAGTTCCAAAACAAAAATAGTATTTCGCTTTCTATTCATTCAAAAGAATTAATTTAATTTATTCTTTAAATATAAGCACAAAATAAATAAATTCGATAGCGTATTTATTAATGTTCCCACACAATTTAATAATTGAATAATTAATCTAGTTATAATAGGCAAATTTGGTTTAAATTTAAATATATTGTGCATACTTAAATTCCGTCGATCTACTGTTTGTTGATAAGTTCCGGTGCGGAACGCTGATTTTGCGAGCCAGTCTTGCTCTTGACCGATTTTTTTAATCATATACCTCAATTTAAACGATGATATTATTTGCATATTTGTTTTCTTTCCCCAATCCCAATTAAATGGAGAGATTAAGAGGAATAAAATTACTTTTGTAAAGGGAGAACAGCTTGTATATTTCAGGGGAAAATACAGATGACTATTTTACAAACTCTTAAAGCAATAATATCCGAACAATGACAATACTTCACTCATAAGTACATAAATATAATTAAATAAAACTAAGAATATTAACATCGAAAAAAGGTTAGGTAAATGAAAATAATAATTATATAGATTAAGAATAGTAATAATAAATGAAGCATAACTGCCGACAAATTTTCTCGGTAGCGAAAAAATAAATTAAGCATATCGATTTCTTTGTTGAAACCTTACCTTCAGAAAGCCACAAAATATCGGTTTTATATTGTGGCAAATATCCCCTAATGCAGGCTCAAAATTAAAAGTTTGCATAGAACTATTTTAGTTTTATCTTTTGATCCACTCAATGCAACTACATCAAATTCACGCCAAAACTCCACTATAACAATGTCCTTTCTAAAAATGTTAACTATGTTGATCCACCTCCACCCACTGCATCAACACTCACTTACGAAAGTGGAAAAAATGTTTTTCATTTTCCTAAAATTCACCTTTTCCTTTTGTTCGAAATTCACGTAATTAATGCAACTATTTATTACTTTTATCAAATTTCTCATCTTATTACCTTTGCAAAAAAGTATAACATGTTCAGGTTAATTGGAGGTAGAAAAATCTTATCCTTAGAAAACCTTAACTGCTATTTTATTGTTTTATTCCCCTGTAATTACAAAAGTAAAACGAACGAAATATCTTTAAAAAATATCGTAGAGTAGCCATAAAAAGGTTTTTTATTGCCGTAATTAGCTTGATTCAGCCAACCATACTTCACAGTATTCTGACGCTCTGTTAATAATACCTGTCGGAAATTTTGCTATAAATGATGGTCAGTCAACAAGTACATCGATCATAGTCGAAAAACCAAGCGATAACTACGAGTATTTTAATCTTAAATAATTAAAAAATGGTCGTATTCACTTTTGAAGAATACGCCAATGCAATTTACATCTATGGCCTAGTTGACGGAAACGAAAAACGCTGTCCAGGAATAGCAAAGATTCCAAAATCGACGGGTGCCCCGAAAAGACGTGTATTTTCACGAATTTTCCAGAGGTTAAGAGAAACTGGAAGAAGGAGAAATAATCACCATTGTGATGCGACCCTGAAACGAGCATGAGACCAGACACATGAGTGCCTTCATATACAGTTTGGAGAGTTCTATATCAAGAAATATTACATTCATGTCAGTATAAGGAGTACTAGAAGAAAATTCCGAGGGATGATTGGAGTTTTACATTTGGCTTCTGGAACGTGACATAGAGAACAAGGTGTTTCTAGACCGAATTCTGTGGACGGATGAATTGCAATTCACTAAAGATGGTATCACTTCCACAACCTTCATACCTGGTCGGATATTAACCCACACAGAACAAGAGCGACATCATTGCAGCATAAATTCGATGTTAATGTTGGAGCTGATGCCATTTAAAAGGACTATTCGTTTTGCCGCAAGTGCTGGTCAAATTTATGCGGACTTTTTGGAGCATGCACTATCAGAACTAATTGAAGACATCCCTCTGAATAATACAAGGTCATTGTTTTACCAATACGATGGAACACCAGCCCATAGTACTAACATTTTGAACGTAAAATTAAATAACCCATCCGACCGATTCCTTGGCCTGCTGATTACCAGACCTTACTGGATTGGACTTTCTCTTATGGGGAACGGTAAAGGATGAAGTTTACTCAAATCTTATTAACACCATAGAAAACTTAATTAGAAGAATTGGACCTGTAGCGACGAAAATATTACTACAATATTACTTCAATATAGCCCCCCTTGCCATACAATTTTTTGTTTGTATAAGACAGATTTTTCATCCCACTCATTTTGGCATAGCTACTCAAAAACACCCTGCATATTATGTATAAAATAAATAAAATTTAAATAAAAAATATATATACTTTTCAAAATCGCTAGTACGACCTTCCAAGAAAGAATATATAATTAAAATATTATCGTGAAGCTCTGAAAAGTTTAAAAGTTATGTCAATCATCAGGCCATGAAGTCATTGAGCGCGCACATTCCATTTGCACAATTTTTTTATTTTTCCTTGGTTCCTACAGGAATTAAGTACTATTTTGAACATCTAAATAACTATGATCTTTTCATATCAGTACAACAAACGCTAGACGGTACGCCATTTTGAGCGAATATGTGAGCAGTGTTTGCAACGTATGATCGTATTAAAGAATTCTATTTGGTATTTAAATGTTTGAAACTTACTAAATAACTGCTAATGTTTTATAAAGCTATTTCGAATATTAGCGAAAGGTAAATTTTGCTCTTCTGTAGAGATTTGCGGAATCTTTTATTAAAAATTGTTTTATTTTTAACAAAAAGCAGAATCACGCTGAGCCCAAAGGTCCGTTCTACTATATTTTTTTTTCTATATGGTACCTACTTATGAAAATTGTACATTATATTATATTATTATTAGGCAGAAGTAACCAGTTTTGAAAATAAAAATATCGACGCTTTGCTTTATTATGTAACAATCGATTTATAATTAAATGTATATACACCAAGAAAATACTTTTTATCTACTAAGAAAACTGTTTACAAATTCTATAATCGCTAAAAGTAGAATCATTTCCAACAGGTTAAAAGTAGTTTTTAACCGACTAAATCTCAACCTCAATTGTGTGTTATGTGATACTTCTTTAATTGTGAACCGAATGCTTCTTTTATTTAAAAGAGTACCCTTTCAGGATGGTCCTTTTTGGTTAACATCTGATACGGAGAACAAAGACAAATTTAAAATGATAAATTTCAATCAAATATCACAGAAAATAGATAACTGGTACTACAAAGACTGAAATAAAACGATAACATGGCCGATATCTAATACTAAATAATTAAGATAAACAGTATTTCTTGCCGACTTCTAGTAAAATCTTAGGATTCATGATTAATACCAGAGAATTGTTAAGAAAAGTTATTTAATTTAAGGGTGTGATCGTTTTGCTTTTTCTTAATTTCAACAACAACATACAACATTGAATTCTCCTATAGGTTATTCTATTCATAATCAAATTTACTACAGAAACAATTTTTAATTGTCAAAAGTCGACTGAAATGTAAAATAAAACCGGACAAGTGCAAGTTGAACTCGTGTGGAAAGCGTTCCGAACGATGACGATGTTATACACTTCTTATAAGTTTTCCTGTAATTTATAAGTAAAGAACTATTTTCTATATTTCTTTTTTTTTTTAATTTTAAGCTCAGTAGTTGTGGAGATAAGGGAAGGAGTGGTCAATTTCATCTTTCTTTTTAAATAATTTTAAAACTATTCATTTTAAATATATTTGAAATCCTCACAAGAAGCCCTTTCATTTGATAAGTCCAGTAGGTAGGTGATAGGTACAGTTTTCAAAACTTTTTTTTTAATTTTCTAATTTGCCCTCCAAAACTGATTTCGGTATCCAAAATTCATCTATTTACGTTACGCGTTTCGCAGGTTCCTTCGTTTCGCTCTACGTGAGCTCCCCTGGTCTGACCCTCAATACCTTCCGCCGTACGAAAACCGCCTTCGGCTTATTAACTTGCAGCCTCTATGGAAGCGGCGGGACCTTGCCGATATCACATTCATTCATCAACTGCTAATCGGCGAGATTGACTGTCCTTCTCTACTTGAGCGGATCCCTATCTACACCAATCTCCGTAACCTCCGCTCGGCCCCTCTCTTTCGCCCTCCTTACCTTCGAACCAACTACGGTCTGTCTGAGCCCCTCACAAGAATGCTTCGAAGAGCCAACTCCCTCCCTTCCTTCGACTTTCACCTGAGTAAAAATTCTCTCAGACACCACCTAATTAGTCTCCCCTAATCTGCCTTGTCCTTTCCCTTTTTCCGTTTTTCCTCCTCTAATTTAGTTTCTTAGGTTAGCACTAGTCTTAAGTTTATTTAATGTACGTAGCTTGTATTATGGTAAGCGTTAATAAATAAATAAATATTTGGGTCACAGAAATTCATATGTGTACCAAATTTCAACTTAATCGCTCCAGTATTAGGTTCGGAGCAAATTGGCTGTGACAGACGGGCAGATAGACACAGTGATCTCATAAGGGTTCCTCTCTTCATTCATTATACATACATTACTTAAAATAATAAATAAATAATAAGTAACTAAAAACAATTTTCTTGCTGTTAATTTTTTGAGAGAAATAGATCGATGCACATTAACCTTGTTTAACACTAGAATTATCAAGATCAGTCAGATCGATTTGCACTCAATTTTTTCTTTCAATTAGTTATATAATTCTGAAAAGTCTCTTTAGATTTTGGATTTATTCTTAAGTTTAATAAAATTAAAAATTGCGACTTAGTTAAGAACCCTTTTCCGTTTATAATTACTAATTTAAATTTGAAATCATATTGCATTAAAACTGTAGACAATTATTAATTATTGTTATATTATTATTAATATAAAATAATTTATATCGATTCTTTAAACATGGTGTATAAATGATTTTCGAACAAAAACCAAAATCGTAATTTTATTTAAATATCATGCATAATATACATTTATAAAAATGAAAGACATAGCAGAGCGTGGTTTCGATCCACGGACCTCTGGGTTATGGGCCCAGCACGCTTCCACTGCGCCACTCTGCTTGTTACAAAGTAAATCACTTTACTTCTACTTGTTACAAAGTAAATCACTTTAAATACTATGCAAAATCAACATATAATAATATAGGAATACAATTTAGCTTAGAAAATGTTCATAACCACTAAATTTAGTAAATTTCAAAACTTTAGATATTTTTTCAAATATAACTTTTAATCTGAACACAACACCATACGATGCAAAAACATAAATCATCTACTTCACAAACCCAAATGAAGTTAAGTCAATTCTGGTGTTGTTCTCAGCTGAAGCTTTGAAATTAGTACGCGGCGCTTTAATTATAAAACGTATACGGAAATCAACAGTGACAGATAAACTGAACGTACCGCTGTAAGTTTAGCAACTTTTGCGTCGGTATTGTGTTTGAAGTTGCATTGGGAGTGTTCATTGTGCCCACTTCTGATACTTATGTGTGTACTTTTGTATGGTAGCTAAACGCGTCGAAAACGTCTTCATCGAATTGCAAAATGCTCTCAGTATAGAGGTATATAGATCAAAAAGTATAACGATAGATTTAGATCACCTAAATAATAAGACGTGTTCCTCTCTATGCAACTTCAAGGTTCTAACCAAAGATAATCTAAATAATAAGATCCTAGAGGGAAAAGAAGCAATATCAGATGCAAGCGGAAGCCACTCCTCAAAAGATATGGGATGCACGACCCTTCGTTGGACATTTCATTTACTCTTTAGTATTGCATGACGGAAGGAGGAACCCATCAAAAATAGTTTATACTGCTACCACCTGGCTTCTCAGAAATGCATGTGGAAACTTTAAGCAAATTTTCATACTGCTGTTAATGTGTATTTATAGCAAGTGCATACAAATTTATCGCGGTGTCTAATTTTTTCCGGTTTTTTTTAGATCAAATTTAGAGAAAAACATTCTGTTATTAGTCCACATGGTGTAGTGAAAAATCCAAATATTATTAGAGTTCCTTAGAGGGTTGAGTACAATGGAAGCTTTACATGCGATAGTTCTGAGTAAATTTAGTGAAGACCTTGTGAGATTCTTCGTAATCGAAGAAAAGCAGGAATAAAATGTGAGACTTTGTGTATAAAACTATTAAACGCTTCTATGAAACATCATCTGTTGAAAACTACAAGGGACGAATTGACTTCTGTGCATTGTACGCACTAAGCAATGCATCAAATTTCTAGGAGAGGAAATTCGAAGAAAAAGGGTCGTTTAGTACGAAATCTCGCTGGAAAATTTTGAATCAGGAAGTCTTCCGCACATTTGATACTCACACAACATCTTGGTTCAATTCAATTCAATTCAATTCAATTTATTTCAATTCAACCTTAAAAGTATATTATATACAATAGGAATTTTACAATTTAGTGCTAGAATCAAAAATTCATTCATCTATATTATTACTAGGATTGTATTAACAAATAAATATTTATAAAACATATATATGTAGCTGTTGGGGAAAATCTATTTTTGAAAACCCAATGATAAAAGTAAGGCTATTCTTACATACTACGGCAGCTGCGGATAACAAATAATCCTGTGTCAATTAAACTTATACTAAGATCTACATAATTTTTTAATTAGAACGTTTTCAGACCAGGAACATCTTGAGAAAAATTTGTCCGTAATGCGTTTTAATTTATCATTAATGAATTCTAAATGCATGCAATTCAGTGGTGGAGAAGTGCCATGGCAGATTTAGCATCATTTTTAAAATTTTGTTTTGGGAAACTTGAAGTTTATTTATGTGTGTTTTGGCACATTCATACCACACGGGCGCTCCGTATAACATAAGGGCTTGAAATATCACTTTATGAATTATTAACTTATTTTCCAGGCTCAGAGTGGATCTCCTGTTTATGAAAGGGTACAGTGTTTTTATCAATAAATTTGTCTTATAGATAACCGATGTTATATGTTTATTAAAGGTTAAAGTTCTATCCAAGGTGATGCCTAAATATTTGATATGGTCAGTCCATGCAATAGGAGAGCCATTTAAGCTCAGGTTACTAGGGGGAAGATTGCGTGGACTTCGCTTGCGAGTGAAGAACATACATTGCGTTTTGTTCGGATTTAGCTTAATTTTCCATTTATAAAAATAGTTTTGCAGCTTTTCGAGTCCATGTTGGAGACTGGAGCAAATGTACGACGCGGTATTGTGCGAGCAAAAAATTGCTGTGTCATCTGTAAAGATTGAGGAGAGACAATTTGGGATTTCTGGAAAATCGGCGGTATAAATGTTATATAGAATTGGGCCCAATACTGATCCTTGGGAAACCCCTGCAGTAATGGGCAGTTCAGTGGAAGTAGTATTTCCAATGTAAACTCTAAAAGAACGATTGTACAAGAAATTTTTAATTATTAAAACGAGTGCAGAGGGGAAACCTAAGTTTATCATTTTATGTATGAGAGCATCGTGCCAAACAGAATCAAATGCAGATTGGACATCGAGAAGAACTACCCCAGCAGATTCTTTCATATTAAGGTGGGATTTGATATGTTGGGTAATTCTTAGAAGAGGATGGCATGTATTATGTCCCGGTCTGAATCCAAACTGTTGATTGGGAAAAATGCTATTTTCCTCAATATGATCCATCAACTTAATTTGAAATTAGTACGAAATCTCGCTGGAAAATTTTGAATCAGGAAGTCTTCCGCACATTTGATACTCACACAACATCTTGGTTTAAAAGCTTATAAAAAACATCGAAATCATTCAAACAAAATATATCTAAACGAGTTTGCAATATTCTTATTTGGCATGCTGGGGAGAGTCAATGTCTTTTTTTGCAGCAACCATACAACTCTTAAAATGATCGTGTGTGATCATTAAGAATTGAAGACATTCCAGAAAACAAACATTTTATATCTAGGTACCAACAATTTCACATCGTTTTATTGCATATACATAACTTATATCTTGATCTTCCGCAAAAAAACTTATTAAGGTTATGCTTGCATTGTCATGGGACATAAGTTTATTTTCATTTGAGTTGTCAAATATAAATTGTGAATTGCAACCGAAATTTTTAAGCACTTAAATTTTTAAAGTCGGTTCTCTTTTATAAAAGAATGAAGATCTTTCGCCATATCAAGTTTTTAAAATACAGAACTAACTAGTTTGAAGTTATTAATCTCTTATCTCAATTTACAAAATTGTCTCAGATTATTCCTGTGCAATTTAATTAAAAATTATTCTTAAGAGACATATTTTGGATCCAGCTGCTATTTAGGAATTTCGAATTTTATTTTAGTAGTCGGCTAAAAATTACAACTAATATCAGCCAGCATTAAAAATAAGTACAAGATCAGAAGGAAAAGATTGTTGCGGCAGTCAAAATTACAATACTACAACTTTTCTGCTTTTTATGAATTATAATAAATTTATGCATCTTTGCATTCACCCTTATACATGAATTGATAACCCACACTTGCCTACCGTCGTAGTACACTGTGTACGTACACAGCGCATTCAATTATAAATAAACACAACCGTGGCAAGATTTTAAGTTACCACTTGAGAGTACCCAGGCAGCCAATCTAAAAGCCTTGAAATGCCGTTTCGTTTGATACTCGTAGTAGAAACAATATTGTAACACTTCCACTTTTCTTCATTACTTGTAGCAAGTACATATATTAACTAATTTGCGAGTAAATGTATTTCTTAAAATAATAATAATAAATTGACTTTTCATTTTATAAAACACGGTATATACATAACATTGTATATTTGCGATAAAGTACTGTAGACAAATGTTCCATATTGCTAACTAACTTCAGTTATATAATTTAGTCATTTAACAATTATTTACAAACAAATTTCAATTGAACTAACTACGCTTAAAAATTATAAAATAACTTCTTTTCTAATTATGTCGATACAGTGCATTTTAAACCTATATAAATTTTGTCATTGAAATCAGATCTTATCTGATTATACATTTTAACGCCTTTGGATAATAATGGATTTTGTGACTTAATTATAGACAGAGATTCAGTTATTTATTAAATTAAAAGGTGGGACGTCTCTCGAATTCACTTTTGAGGAATACGCCGAAATAATTAACATTTATGGTGTAGCTTACGGGTTGACGCGTACCATAAATAAGGGTACCTTCGCGGACTTTCCAGAAGTTAACAGAAACCGGAAGTGCAACTTCAAATAGGACGGATCCGCGATCAGAAGCATCGCAAGATTCTGTCGACGTTAAACAGCAAATAATTACCATATCCAGGCAAAACACCAAGACGATTAGGAGTGCCTTCATATAGAGTTTGGAAGGTTCTTCATCGAAAAACATTACATCCATATCATCATATGCCAATTCAAGAACTTCAGGAAGGAGATTCCAAGAGAAGATTGTAGTTTTGCACTTGACTTCTGGAATGCGGCATAGAGAGGGCGTTTCTAGATCGAATTCTGTGGACATGTGAATCGCAATTCATTAAGGATTGTATCAAAAACGTCTACAACCTTCAGATAATAACCCACAGATAATGGCCAAATTTATGCAGACTTTTTGAAGAATACACTGCCAGAACTACTTTAAGACATTTTTCTGGATAATACAAAGTCAATGTTTTACCAACACGATGGAGCATCAGCGCATACTGGTAAAATTGAATGAATAATTTGGGAGATAAGCGGATTCCTTGGCCTGCTAGATCTCCAGACCTTACTCCATTGGATTTTTCCTATCAGGGATGAAGTTTATTCAAGTCCTGTTAAAACCAGAAAGGAATTAATTAGCAGAATTGGGATGACATCGTGGAAAATACGGGAGGCTGGCTATAAGACACCTTAAACAGCGAGTTAAAAGTAGGTTACTGGCATGCATCGAAAATGTATGCATACAAAATTCGATAAAAATGTGAATTTTAGGAAAATTAGGATTAAAAACTGTTTTTACACTTGAGTATACCTGCAGTGCCAGATAGTACAACATTGTTGACCTTTTTTGGAAAGAACATCAGGATAGTAGGTTTTTGGATAGTTGGATGTCGCTGCGTTGAGTAGATATAATAAATGTAAAAAGCAAATAGTGATGTGCACAATGTGGAATTTTTGAATCACCCTGTAATTTCCAAATGGTTAACATGGCCGTGATTTCACCTAATTCAGTTTGTACACGATAGATACGTTCCCGAACAATACCTGAACAAAAATTCGGGTAAAAACATATATTGCATCTATGGAAAAATAGAAGATTAGTTCCAGCACTAAGAAATCAGCAAAAGGATCTTAACCTCTTCAGGGATATTGGCACATATGTGTACGTTTAGTGTTTTATATATTCAAATTGGAATTAAATATTAAAATCTGTTACGAAGATTTACACTAGACTTTGTAGTATTACAAACGGATAATATATTCTACTTGAAACTCACCACTATAAAACTATTTTAAAGTTGCCTCTGATTGTCGCAAGATTTCTTTTAGGTTTATTAGAAAAATATCGTAAATATTTGGTAAATAAATTAACAATTGTTTAAAATTTAATTAGTTTTAATTATTGCTTCGTTTTAATAATATAATTTTTAAAATAATAAATTCGTCCCTGAAGAAGTGAGATATTTTATTTCATAAAGATTGCACATGTATCATATGAAGTAAATCATCATTTGAAGAGGAAAACGCATGTCACTAATTCAAAAATTAGGTAAAATAATGAGTTACACATAAAAAGATTATAATCGTTGTCACTTTCTGATAATAAATGCATACGATCGCCTAAGACCGCAATATTACTGCTATCACTAGAAATATCTTTATTATCGCCTTCTTTTGCTTCATTGGTGAAATTCTTTCATTAATCTCTTGAATAAAATTAAAACTAGTTTAGGACGTTTTATTGGATTTAAGGACGAATTCAGTAATTAATTGTGGTTGAGTTTTGGCTAGGCCATTGAATAATTTTTTGTAAGAAGGCATTGACTTCAGATCACGGGGTGCTCATTAGGATAATGTTTAACAACATTAATTTACAAAACCTTCCTTAATTAAATCTTCATTTACTAGAATAGAATTTTCTTCTTCTTTATCACTTAGAATCAGGGGTCTCAAGGACAACTTCTATTATTTCATTTTCGCTTAGGACTTTAGCAACTAATAATTCATCGATATCTGCAAACGATAGATCATCGAATCCCTCACTTCATTAATGGAAACCACATTACATTGCTCGTCTCCAATGTCGCAGTTATAAAAATAAAAGAAAAGCTAAATTTTCTTCTTAGAATTTGGGTTGCTCGTGCTATATCAAAATAAGTCGTGCAAAAAGAGAATTAAATATGTTTTCTGACTTGTGTTGAATCAAAATCGTGTAAAATCAGAATTGGGTATGTATTAAATTAAAATAGGAGATCGAAAGCTATGAAACTTTGAGATCTATCATTAAAGCCAGATTTAGGTGTAGAAATTTATTGACACCTTGTGCAAAGCTATCAGAATATGAACTTTGAAATATTTGAATATTCTGATATTTTCTTATAAATGTTGGGATGATTAAAACTTCGCAGATAGTGTGGTACACTGGGCTTTTCTTATTAAATTGACATTTGTTGTATATAAAATAGCATGTATATAACTTTCTCGCTGCCACATGCATCAATCTTATTTTTATACTTATATCATAATTCTTAAAGAGATATAACGGGGCAAAATATAATAAGTTCAGTTTGGGAGTTTAAGTCGTGTACATTATAGTGCCTTATGTAGTAAAAGTTTTTTCTTATAACGCAACAAAAATGGTCAAATAATGAATTTCACCAGAACCGCTGATAACCTAGTTCAAAGATCTTTGCGAAGGTCAATCAATAATTAAAAGCTTAGTTATTTCAGTGAGATAACGAAAATTTACTAGGTTCCATGAAAAACGCTTTGAAATTAAATAATTTTAATATAGAAGCAAACTCGAATTTGGCTGCAGCGAGAATTCAAATAGCCTGAGCTTTGCGAAACGAGGAATTGAATTTTCACCAGGCTTCGTAGTTGTACTCGTAAGTTAGAAAATTCTTGACAGTGGTTTAACCTTAGCATTGGCCTTTGCTCGAACTTGACTTTATTTTCATTATTTACATTTTTCATTTTTGCAATTTATCCTGATATACTTGCAGTCAAAAAGATATAGAAAACTTAGTATTTATTCAATTTTTTAGTTTTTAAACCAAGGTATGGTATATGTACGCACCTTATTTAACACGTTCAATCAGGCTACACCACCGGTGGTCCGCAGGCATTGCTTTTATCAGGCGGTGTGAACTATTGGCAGTCCACAACTAGTTTTCTCCATCTGTCGGCGTGAACCACTAGTGGTTCACATATGATAACGTTAGCCAGCAGCGAATCAAACAAGCACCGCCAGCGACTTGTCATATCGCTCTCGCCCATCATATAGATGTCGAAAAATTGCGCTGTGTTTAACGTGTTAAAGAACAATTTCAAATCTCATGTGTCTTTTATGTTTGTAGTTATGCAAGTCAGAAAATTCCAAGCAATTGTTAAGGTCATTGGAAGCCGACAGGTTTACCCAGCACCGTGTGAAATTCCACACAAAACAAAATCTTCTTGAAATGCAACGGGGCGGAGAGAACTTGACCAAACCATCTTGAATCTGCTTTTCATTCAGTTGTTGAGAAATTCCAAAAGCTCGACTTACTTAAGATTCATGTGTAACATTATCTATTATTGTCATTATTCACATTTCTTTGCATCTTAAATATCAGTAGATGTATGAAAGAAAGTCAAACATAGATTTCAAATATATGTATATAACAGGATTTTATTAATGTATACCATATATTACAATAAAAGTTAACAATTTATCAGTACTATTTAGTATGAAGGGAAATGCTCCATACATGAGCGTAGTAAAAATGCCACTGTCCGTAAAAAGAGAAAAGCAAGTGATATTGCGCACAAGACTGAAATTCCCCAATTTTTAAAAATGTAAAATAATTATTAAAATTAATTTGCCTCCATATGTGTTAATTTACACATTTTTAAGTATAGAAAATCCGCGTTATTATGGTTTACCTGCACTATCATTAAATACAGTGAACAATTTGGAGAGGATTTACAGCTGAGGGAACTGCCTGGTTGTTAATTTATTTTCTCAAGGTATTTCGAAGAAAGTTTCAAAAAATGTTGCGGTTTCATATTGCGCCAACCCGCCCATATATGCCAACCCTGAGAGATTATGATATTCTTATTTTACTAATATTGAATTAACTATAACTGTATAAAGTTCCAGTCTTGTGCTTAAAAGTTACCCAGCTATCCGATTATTAGAAATTATAGATGTGGACAAATTATTATCACCTCTTAAGAAAACATGCAGTTTATAAAACTACTGTTGTACCTTCGAAAAGAGTACGTGCTATTTTTTTTTGTATTTTATAAAATTTAATATGGGTACAACAAGTATATCAGCGCAGTAACCAAAGTGAAAATTTAGACGTTTTTAGAAATACGAAAATATTCTCATGGAGGAAAAGCTCAGAAAGTGGGAGTCAACCATCATTTTGTAAGCAAAAAAAAAATAGCTGCTGAGTTATCAACAAGTCCTAAAAGAAAAGGAAAATATGGTCACAGCCGAAAAAAACAGGCAGCCAGGATCGCTTTTTGCTGCGGAAAACGAAAAACGACCACATCCTATCCAGTAAGTTTCTAAGGGCTGCTATGCATGACTTTGGTGCAGAAATATCGGAGCGGATAGTGACGCCTACTTTTTCAATCTAAGCTATGTGTAAGACGACCAGGAAGGAAGCACAAGCTGAATTTTAGGGTGATTGAACAGAGAAAGCTAATGAACATTTGACATAGACTACTTAATTACGAAAATTCTGAATTCTGAAAACAAATTCTCCAATAAAATTTTCACTTGACTTCAATTATCTCTATTTATTGAATAGGTTATATTCAGTGAAGAGACTATGGTGAGTTTGACACTACCAATGTCCAAGAGTGTTCTCAGATCCAATAGAAAAGAGTATTTACTTTCATGTGTCCAACAGCCAGTAAGGGTCAAGATTTGTTCAGCAATATTGTCCAAAGGTCTCTTACTACTTTGTGTCGTTGACCGAATAATGAACGCGGAACAGTATTTAACAGTCCTCCAGACACAGAGGATCCCAACTATGCATGCAAAATTTATCGGAGAAGGAGTGTTCATACACGATAATGCCCTTTGCCATACAGCAGTTTTTAAGGACTAACAACATAAAAATCCTTGACTAGATAACTATGAACCCTATCTAAAATATCTGGGCTATTTTTAAGCAGAAAGTGACAGAAAAGCGCCCACGGAGCTAATCCGAATTGTTTGAAGCCATTAAAGCAATTTGGAAAAATGATGCCGATTGGTCACCACACACAGCTAAAAATGCTGGAATGCCACGTAAGATACAACTTAAAAAATGCAAAGGGAATGTTAACAAAATATTAATAAATGTATTTACAATAAAATTTTTTTTTTGGAATCATAAAGCATTTAATTTTATTAATAATTTCTATAGGAAATAATTTGACCTTATCTGTATATTCAAAGAAAGATCTGAAATAAAAGTAATTAAAATTTTATTCCCACAAATCTCCAGGACGTAACATATGCTTTAATATGCCAGCACAGCTGGCACATGAAAAATTTTTCGAACAAAATCAATATCACCCAATAGGTACTTTTCGCCAGTTAGAGACCCGCATAATAAGTCTGAACATTGAGCTCTAATCTGATCCAGATAGACCAGATGCCAAATAATCGTTACATAAGACTAGTTAAAAACAGATAAGAAGTTTTAACGAACGTAAATCATTAGATAAGGTCATAAAGCGTAATTTGCCAAAAGTAAAATTGCGAGAAACAGAAATTTAAAATTTTAAGTAAATTATTGTAAAAATAAAGCTAAGGAAATTTTTTTTAAATAAATCATTCGGAACATTCCACGATCGCCTGATTATTTCCAAATTTGAAATTAATTAATCATTTTCGATCTAAAATAAAGCATAAATGTATTTAGTTTTGCATAAAGTAATAAATTTGTACCTTGCTACTTGAAAAATTACTTTTAACACAAGAAAATGTTTCTAAATCACTTTCCACAAACTGAAAATTTCTCGAATTCCCTGACTTGTTGTGTACTGGGCTCATCGAACGCGAAGCAGATTAGTTTAGATTCGAAAAGAGCAGTAACAGTTAACATCAAACGTGGATCTATTGATTTTCGCTGATATAGTTCGATCTAATAATTGCTTGAGATCTCCTTTAAAAATGCGCGGTAACAAAATGTAAACATCCGTATTTGTGCTCTGTGGATGCGTGTACTACCTTTTTCTTCTCCTTCTCTCTCTCTCTTCAATTAACAACTTCCCTACACCTTGGCATTGTAAAAGATCAGAACAGACCGAATTGAGAATTAATACTATTGGATGCACTGTACTGTACTGTCACCATTAAAAATGCATGTTAAAAATCCTACACATTATAAGTGCTGCAATCTTTATTTGACTACTTTTATCTCTTTCGTTCTTAGTGGAATATGCAAAAGGAATGGTAAGTAGTTCTTCCCTGCTTTGTCTAATGTGACATTTTTCTCGATAAAAAGTTTTCAGGAATTTCATGCAGGTTAGATATTTGAGGTCATATTAAAGTATCACTTTTCTTATTATTTAGTATTCTTTGCTAGCAATCGCGAATCTTGTATTTATTATAAATTGTGAATCCGCTTCCTAACTCTAAATTAAAAGTGGCGAAAGGGTTTCGAATAACAATTATTACTGAGATTATTTTGTGGGAACTATTCACATATTTAGGTAGTATCACTATTTTGAAATTCAAAATGGCGGATATCCTCCCCTAATGCAACGATAAATTACCAAATGCAAAAAAAAACGTGAATATACCTATATATTTCCCCCCTTCAGTTGTAGTTCTACCATATATCAGATTCACAGATTTTAATAGAAGTAGTAGTATCTTTAACTAAATAATATTTATGATACACAGGATACAACTGGGTCACTTAGCTAGTCATAAATAAATTCGAAGTAAACAGTTTCTTGAATGTGACTGTTTTCACTGAAAAATTCTCAGCGAAGTGACGAAAGATTCACTTCTGGAAATTCAACTTACCGGGAGGTCTGGTCTTTTATGTATAATTTTTTATTCAAAATGTACACATGGAATCATTCCAAAACTTCTCAGCATATTAATCTTACTCTTGAAGATTTCAAAAACAATTTCCTTATGTCACATTTTATAGTCCTAAGTCCTCAACACTGTTCACGGTTTTTTTAGTGCTGAGGTTCATTTTTTCACTTTTAGCCAGTTTTAAGGTTATCAAGATCCTCTGGTATGATAGTTCAGGGTGTCGGCATTATAGATCAGGGTGTCGTCAGCGAAAGGTGTCAGTTTAGAATGCATTATAGCAGTGCCCATATCATTAATGATAGGGAAAACCAGAAAATCCAGGAATGATCCTTGGGAAATCCAAGGTTTATACAATAGTATAGCTGAGCAACCCGGTTTCATCTGGTGTATCTGAAGGAACTACAGAATAGCACGGTCCTTGGTTTACACGAAAGTTGTGAACCCTTAAGCACATGGATCATAGTATCACACAACACGGTTTCGAATAACACGGACCCAATTAACCGTGCTAATCAAAGGATGCCTCTATATTAATTTAACAAGGTACGTGTAGCCATATTTATTAAGATGAGGAGGAGACTTTAAATTTAAACATGTCGCCCGCTGTACAGAACAGTATTTTTAGAGGGTTGTAGAACTTCAATAAATTACCTATTCGAAATAAAAGCGGACCCTTTTATTAGGGCATTTAGAACAACCATAGTTCGGTACGTGAGATACACACTTTTCACATATTTGTAAAATGGCTATAAATATGCTAATAAATTATAAAATTTTAAACCATAGTCTAATCGTGTAAATTGAAGAATTTTCCTTTCCCGCCTGTGCCTGAGTACGAAAAGAATACATTTTTGTTGTTAGAAATTTTTGAATAATAAATAATAGGTATGATAGTTTGTTTGTCCGTGTGCTGTGAAATGATCCCTAAAACAAAAGTAGAAATTTGGTTTTCATTGGTTCATTATCAGAAGAAAATATGTAAATATTTTTTATTTAAGAACTTTGCGTAATATGCAACAAAATTAATGAAAATAGGCAAAAAAATATATCAAGGTAAATTACCTTGTTCTGAATTTAATTAAGTTCCAACCTTTCATTAAAACCACGTAGCGATCTCAAACTCTACATAATAACAAAAACCCACTGTTCTTACCGTTGCAAACTTTTCAATACTTTTTGATTGTGAAACCAAAGTTACCGCCACAGCACTTGAAGCTACTGTTGGAGAAGGCGAGTGTTTATCCATTTTGTGATCCTTGTGATCCTCGTGATTAACTTCAATTAAATTCAACAATATACAGCATAAAACAGCACAAGCAATAAAGACGCACTCCAGGTTATTGGTTTGTTTAGGTTTAATGAGTTAATAATATTGTACTTCTTATTGCCAGCGGTTCATAGAACCCATAAAAAACTTTGTAGCCAATTCAGAGGTGGCACAAAACCGCACACAATATTTTCGTTAGAGCACTGTCTTGTTAGTTTCTTTCACTGCGTTTTAATTTATTGATCATCTTCACATTAGACAGTTTCAAAACCAAGCATCGCTCCTCAATATTTCAAACCGGCGACGAAGTTAACTAATCAGTCGGAGACGTAATGCCGCCACCACACCAGTAGCGCTGAGAAAGCTTAAAGAACCGCAACGCAATGTGACGCACCACAATCACCGCAAACGAACCGAACGAAACTTCAGCAAAAAAGCAAACATTCTGATTTCACAACGGTACGGTAGAAGTACATTGTGCACAAATATTGCATTGGGTGAACAATTTAAACAAAAACTATTAACAATTAGAATCTCTTCGTGAAAAATCGATAAACAAAGTTGATGAAAAGAAATATATATATAAACAACTTTTTATGTAAACTTTATAAGGTGTGTTTTTAACCGACTAGCACATTTTCTTTGCAGGTGTATGTATACAGGGTGTTTCAACAACATATGCCAAAATAATCGGGATAAAGGATCTGACCTAGACAAGTAAAAAAGTATATGGCAAGGGCATCTCAAGCATTTAGAAGTTGGACGTAATGGGGTGATATATAAATTCGAATGTGTCATGACTGTACATCATTATTTTATTTCTTTTGATCCAAAAAGCGACTATACCAATGTAGGCCTACCACCTCCCACTACAGGTACACTCACTTTCCAAAATTCATGCAATTAATACATCTGCTGTTCATTTTTATTAAATTACCCATTTTATTACCTTCCCAAAAAGGTACAGCATGTCTACGTAAATAAAAGTTGTGCAAAATTATTCGTGGCATCTTTTTACACATGTTAAACAAAAATTGCATTTTAAAGAAATTAAACTGAAATTAGCTCCAAAATACTGTTTGTTTAATTAAAATCTTATTTAAACTAATGTTAATATCTCACAAAATTTACTTAAAATGTGCTCCGCCACTTTCGATGCATACCAATAACCTCTTTCTAATTCCCTGTTTAATACTGTAGTCAGTTTCTCCCATATGTTCGTTGCTGCAGCCCCTATTCTGTTAATTAATTCTTCATTGGTGTTAAAAGGACTTGGAAAACTCCAATGGAGTAAGGTCTTGAGATCTAATCAGTTGTTCAAGTCATTTTTTAATTAATTTTACTTTCAAAATGTTACCAGTATGACCTGATGCTCTATGTGTTGGGAAAACAGTGCCCTTTTATTATTACGAGAGATGTTTTCAAGTAGTTCTGGCATTGCATTGTCTAAAAAGTCCGCATAAATTTGGTTATAAAGCACTTGAGGCAAAATGAACATTGAACCTGAATTTATGCTAAGTGCTATGTAGGTTAGTATCCGACTTGGTATGAAGTTTGTGATACCGTCCTTAATGAATTGCGATTCTGTTTAGAAATGCTCTGTTCTCTATGTCGCATTCCAGAAGTCCAGTACAAAACTCCAATCTTTTCTCGGAATCACCTCCCAGCAGCCTTCTACTAGCTTTCGCCTGACGATGCTAATTAAGTATTTGCTGTTTGGTGTCGGCAGAATTTTCTGATGATCCAGATCACGATTCCTTCCTTTTCGAAGATACACTTCCGATTTATCTGAACCTCTGTAAATTGCGCGAAAATACTTTTTTTTGGGATACATGTCGATTGGAGAATCTCCTTCGGTATATTCTCGGACTGCCTCTATTTAATGTCCGTCTACTAAATCGCAAATATAAATTATATTTGCGTGTTCCTCAACTATGAATTCGATAATTTTTTAAACAAAACAGCCATAGTTATGGTTCGATTTTTCAAATATGATCGATATTCTTTCTGACTGACCCTCTTTTATAGAAAAATTGTCGCAGATCAGGATACTTGGTTGTGAATATTGGTTACTAGAGGCTAATAATGGAAATAAAATAAACTCTATAAAATTTTTTATGACTTATCCACAGCAATAATTAAAATATGTATTTGTGTAGGCTACACAAACATTTCCGATATTCTTCCTAAAAATTTTTAACATTTTTTTATCGGTAATGTACCTATACATGTACCTTTTTGGGAAAGTAATAAGATGAAAAATTTAATAAAAATCAAAAATAGGTATATTAATGACATTTCGGAGAAAAAAAGCTGAATTTTAGGAAAATGAGAGACATATTTTCCAATGCGTACCTGCAGTGGTACAGTGCAGTGCATATCTTTGGAACATTTTTGGCGTGAGTTAGATGTCGCGGTGTTGAATTGATCAAAAGATAAAAATAAAACATCGATGTGCATACCATGACAAATTGAATTTTATGAATCACCCTGTAACTCCCAAACGGTTGGCATGTTCCCCTACAGTACAATTATTTGTTGTCTAGGTCAGATATTTCATTCTCATTTTGGCATATCGACTATAAAACAACCTGAAATCATGTAAAACTTTGATGGATTTCATTAAATAAGGTGTATATTTATTTATTTATTTCCGTTAATACAAGAAACATAAATAAATAACAAACAAAACAATTAACCTTCTTATGATTAGATCAGATGAGCGTGGAGGGTTAGATTGGGCAGGTATAGGACAAGCTTAGGAAGGTTTTGGTGAGAAGGAAATCGAAGGCGGTAGAGTTGTTGACCATCCGCAGAATTCTGGTAAAGAGTTCGAAGTGAACATAGTTAGTACAAAGATTTTCAAGGTGAAAGGTAGGGACCTAACGTTCAGGAGGTTAGTATTAAACGATATGCTACGAAGGAGATCAGGGCAATGGATGGAACCGGCTAGAATTTAGTGGACGAAAACAATATCGGTGACATCTCGACGTAGATCAAGGGACTGGAGGTTGATTAGTTTTAGACAGTTTTCATTTTTCAATTTAGCATGTAGGAAAACTAGTTAGGATTAGGGGTGGAATCGAGGTCATTAAAGGATTGACTAAAAAATGCAGCAAAATATTGGCAGAAGAGTTAGATGAGATTGAGTCTTGTAGAACTACTTAGGCCCAGAAATAAGTTTAGATTGCATGGACGATAGGTAAACATTGTAGAGGGATGCGCACCGTTCTAAAAAGTGGGAAGAAATAGTGATGTAAGAAGAGTAATCGTCAACGGACCCTAATAGGAGAAAATAATGTAGAGAACGAAATTCTTTATCATACCAGAGCGGTGATGAGAAGCGACTCTTTAGGGGTTCGAATGGAATACATTAGGACAAGCAGCTGAAAAGTTCAGGGTGATGCTGTTATTTTTTGATAACTGGGAGTTTGATAAGGATATGAGGACGTTGGAATGATTTAGGAGGAGGTTAAGCTTCATAAAATACCAGTTAGAAAAGTTAGAAATGGTGAAGGGGAAGAGATAGGACGTTGGTGAATGATACAGGGCTTGGCAATTGATTTGGGCTTAGACGGATTGATGTGATTACTAGCCCGAGCTAGGTATCTTAGTCTAGTTTAATTTAAGTATTATATTAATTCCTTTGTAGCTTGCATTAAGCGAAATGAATAATTAAATAAATAAATAAATAAACAAATAAATATATATTCCCGTAGGAAATCGAAACATTGTCATCAATATGTACACAAGTATACAATGCAAGTACAAAGAATTTCTAACACGGAGATGTCATGAGAAACTAATACTTTACTTTTTAATTCTGAATCATTAATTATCTCATTAAAGTTAATATAGGGGTAAAAAGCCTATAAATTCCTTGAAGTAAAAGCCTATACCTTGCAATATATGTAAATATACAAGAGAGCGCAAAATGTATCATCCGATTTTCTTTTGATGTAATTCCAAAAATAATTAAAACATCTTTTTTTTGCGGCATATACTATAAATTTATCTAATGCAATAAATTTCATTTCATCATGTTTCGAATATGATATGATAGGTGGCCGCTACAAAACTTGATGCAAATTTTGACTCTTTTTGTGGCATTTTACATCACATACGTCAAGATTCCCGTCGTTAGATTGTCGATAATGTTCTTGCGGGCCTGGAATCGCGCCTTGTTCACGTAGACCAGCCTTTTTAAGTAACCCCATAGAAGAAATCTGGAGCCGTCAGATCGAGCGATCTCGCTAGCCAACTAAAATCCCCAAATTGAGAAATCGAACGGCTTGGGAAAGTATTCCTCGAAATTTCCATGGTGTCGTGCGCTGTGAGGACGGTGGTGTCTTGCTGAAACCATATGTACTTCAACTCTAACTCGTCCAATATGGTACCGTTCGTCAGTAATGATTACCGCGTTTCCATTGTCGTCTTCAAAAAGTTATGACCCAATTACATGTTCTGAGTAAACAGCGCACCATACGGTTACTTTTTATGGATGGATTGGCATCTCATGGAAAACACGAAGACTGTCGGTTGCCCAAAACTAGATATTTTGTTTGTTTATGTGTCCAGAGTGGTGGAAATGTATCTCGTCGCTCATCATCAATTTCTCGAAAATATCAGGCATTTTTGTTATTCGGCTGGCAGCTGTTGAGCCATCTGGATTTTGTACGGAAACAACTTCAAATCGTTGGTCAAAATCTACACTATCCTATGCTCTCAAGTAGTAGGGTTGTTCGAGACCATTTAGGTAATTTCCGATCTCGAGTTGATCCAGTCTCCAGTCGAGTTGCCAGGCGTCGAATTGTTTGAGCAGTAGATGCCACGCGGTTCGGATATTTGTTTTGAAATTCACGTTGAGTTAAAATCATTGAAGAATTATGCCGCAAAAACATTGAAACAATTATTTCGGGTACTGGTATCGCATACCTCCCCATTTTGTAACACCAGAGTTGCCAGATGCTCAAAAACTTTTTTCGCCAGCAGATGGCGGTAAAGAAGCCCAAATTCGCCCAATCGTCTATGTGAATATTTTTTCTTATTAAAATGTGGAAACAAATTTTTATTGAATTATATTAATTCAAACAACGTAATTTAATCCTTTTTTAATCAGTCAGTTTGTTTTATTAACGTATTTTTACATTATTCACATTTTATTTTAACATTGATGCACACATAATATTTGTGATTGCACGTCATCTTTACAAAACAAAATAATTTAATTGATTAAATTAATATTAATACGAAAGGAACGTGTTGCATGACTACAGTATTTGCACTTATTCGTTCATTAGATCACAAACTTCCTCTTCATCTTCAGCGAACAAAGTGATCATGTCATCTTTTGTTCTACTGAAGTATGAAATGCATAAGGCCAGAAATTTGACAGTCGAGACGTCTGTTGATTCGTCAACTATCAATGTGTATGGTGAGTCGATAAGGACATCGATGATTTCTTGAAGCATGGCTGGACCAACAACTTGTGAAATTAAGGCAGTGCACTTTGTCCGGTGCAATTTCAAATTTTCCAGTTTGCTTCCCTTTCCCAGTTTTTGCAACAGCATTCCAAGATGATCAACACTTAATATAGAAGTGTGCATTGCGATAAACACTGCTAGTTTGACGTCATTCACTTTTGCCTCATTTTCCACCTGAACGTAGCCTAAAAAAATAGAAAAATCAAGTCAACAAAAATGTGGAAATGTAGGAGCAAACTTAATAACAAAATGCAATATTCACCGAAATTCTGTAATTTTTTCTGAGACTTTTCGAGTGCCTTTTCCTTATCTTGGTGTATAGATGCTTTGCAATGTTTCCTCAAATCATTTCTTTGGGCTCTCAGATGTTTCTTGCAAAGTGTACAATAAGCTTCTTGTTTACCCTCAAGCACGTCTTGCTCTGAAGCAGGCTGAAGCCATCCTGTTAAAAATGTTAAATGTTTATTTCAAATTAAAATTTACAATGATTTAATTTTTTTATGACTTTTTAAATAATGACTTTATTATTTTTGACTTTGTTATTTTTCGAATATGAAATTTGTATATCATCAAAACAAGCGCGCTCTCAAGTCATATCAAAACAAAAACAAACTCAGAAAGACAAAAGTAAACAAACACAATAACAGACTTTCTTCAAATCAAAAATTCTAGAAGAATTCTCGTATGAAAGTTATGATCATTTACTTACCTCGGAATTCTTCTTTTTCCCATTTTGGGTTGTAATGTTTTAAATACTTTCCCCATTTGCCCATAACGCCGACACAAGCACAACGATTCCCGTATCTTCGGCAATGCGTGGAACGGAGACACAACGATTCCACTGCACAACACAGCACGACACGCGACACGATACTTGACTGTGAGTCATGGTGTGCGAGCGATAGCACGCACACCACGTTCATTATTACGTTGATGATTGGCTCTGAAAAGGGCGGCAAATTTCAAATAATGAAAATCAGTTTATTGTAATATTTATTGAAAAAAAAATATCTTTTAGCCCAATCCGCCCAACGTTTTAAGATAAGTAGCCCAAAGGGCGAAATTTCGCGAATCGGATTTTTTTCTTGTCACTTCAATTACTTTTCTAGCCCAAATCGCGAAATTTCGCCCAATATGGCAAGCCTGTGTAACACAATAAATTTAGTGACTGTCAGCTGTCATATGTAAAAAAAAAAAACTAATGACATTAACCGTCTTATGAAAAGGTTCTAGCGGCACCTTGTTTTATTAGGAATACGTGTGGACGATTTAATGATTGGTATCGTAAAAGGGAAAAAGTTCGTGGCATTTTTCTAGTAAAATTCAACTGGTTTTCTTATAGCGTGAAAATGAATTTATTTAAACCAAATATGCTCCATTATTATTGACAATGTTTCGCCATTTTTCGGGTAGAACCATGATACCATCCGCTGTTTCAGTAATTGGACCAGAGCGTGATTTATTTTTCACATCAAAATTACCGGAACGAAAGCGAGCGAACCAATTCCGTGCAGCAGATTTCGATAAAGTGCCTTCGCCGTAGATAACACAAATTTTTTCACAAATGCGCAGCGCAATTTTTCATTATCTCAATAACTATCTATCGCACAGAGTGCAATATGTTAGATATAAGAATTTTGTATCTAAAGAAATTAATGTTTTATCGGGTGTTCCGCAAGGCTCACACTTAGGCCCTCTTTTGTTTAATATTTTTATTAATGACCTTTCATATGTGATAGATGAGGCCGAGTGTTTGTTATTTGCGGAGGATTTGAAAATTTCCAGAACTGTAACTAGTGATCAAGACGCCGGGAATTTGCAAGCGTGCTTAGATAAGCTTTTCACTTGGTGCTAAATAAACGACATTTCTCTTAATATAAAAAAAATATAAAGCCATAACTTTTTCTAGAAGTAGAAATCTGATAAGTTAACATTGTAAACTCAATGATGTGATATTAGACAAAGTAAGCGAAATAAGAGATTTTTGATTTTTGATAGCAAAATGAATTTTGATGCGCATAGAAACTATGTTGTCAACAAAGCCTCTCAAATGTTAGGTTTTTTGAAAAGAACTGCGATAGAGTTTAAGTCACCAACTACTCTTAGACCTTTGTATCTACCATTAGTTAGACCACATCTGATGTTCGCGCCACCGATATGGTTTCCAACTGCTCAAATTCATATTAAGCAAATCGAAACTGTTCAACACAAGTTCTTTAGGATATTAGCGCCACGGGCAGGTTTACCTGACCCGTTCATTGATCACAATTATACAAACCTATCAGCGTTTTCTCATATTCCATCTCTTGCTTCTCTTAGAGTCTCTTGTGATTTGAAATTTTTGTATAAATTGGTAAATGGTATCACAGAGTGTTTAATGCTTTGCAACGAATTGTGTTATACTGTGCCGCGAAGTAACATGAGATCTAACTCGATATTTTATTTGGACTTTTTCAAATCTGATTATACTAAAAATAATGTCTTAACTAGAGTATGCGCAATTGTAAATGAGATGAATTTGGATTTGAGATTTGTAAATTGGCAGGAATTAAACCATGTCATCGACAATTTAATTTTGAAGTATGAATAATTTTGAGCTACATTGTTAATGCGATTCAAATCTAACTGTGTAATTATAAAGTGGACGTAAGTCCGTTATGTTTCTAAATAAATAAATTATTTATCTCCATTTTCAAACGCAAGCAACTTTCCAACCACTGCACCAATTTCGATGTTTACACACTTAAAGTAACGCTCGAACTGCCACTGCCACTGCCAACGAGCGTTTAGTGGTGTCGCTGCGGTCTGTGTTTCTTGTATTTGCAATTGACGCCATCTATCAGGAAACACGCCACGAACTTTTTCCCACGACTAATATTATCACTTACTTGATTACATGATATAATTCTTACGACTTTGGATTTATTGAACGCAAAGTGATTAAAATTCCCACATCTCAAGCACTTTTGTTTAAGTGTCGTACTCGTGATATCTTGCAGAGTGTTTGTATTGTGACTTAGAAATAGAATCTCCAACTAATTTTTCCTTAATGAATTATTGAAATTTTTGTTTTTGATACTTACTATTTCTACTCGCTTTATTACCATAACTGATTTTATTCTCTTTGTGTACTGCCAGCGTATTTACTTTTACAGCATCCGCAAGGTTCCAGCGTGTAATGATCTCTACAATATTCCAACTATGCTGGCGTTATTTCGCCTGCCATGCTATATTTATCGCCTTTTCCAGTGTTACGTTTTTAGCTTCCAATAACCGTTTTTGCAATTTCTTATCCACGATTCTTGTAGTGTGCGATTTTTGAGCATATGTAGTTGCTTGTAATTCATATCCATAAGTAGTTACTAACTTTTTGATATCCATGTGGAATGAGTTAAGTGGCTTGCTCTCTCGTTGGTTTCGGCTCCAGAAAATAAAATTTTCATACACTTCATTCTTTTTGGGTGTACAAATTAGCTTAAACGACTCAACTACTTTTTTATAATCTTTCTTCCGCTTGTCCGGTATGATATTCATTCAAAACCGGTATTCCGGTGTTCCGGTATGATATGCATTCAAAACCTGCACAGCAGCCAACCACAGGCCAAGCGCATTTAGGAAAATTGTTGCTTCCACAGGATTCTCCTTATCTTGCAGTACGATCGCAGCAGTAAATTATTAAAGATTTGAATAAAAATCCGCCAACAGGTTACTTCCAAGCTTAAGTTCATTAACTTTTGGGCAGATTTCATGTTTTCTTGTAAAGTTCCAATAAGAATTTGAATTTTAAGTAAATAAAAAATATTGGTATACAAATAAATTTTGAGGAATATTTGTTTAAAAAAACATGTCGAAAACATAATATTTTTATTTTATTCAAAGTATGCTCCAACTGAATCTAGAAACCTTTGCCCATCTTTCTGACAGCAAACGTATTCCCTGAAGTAAGAAGTCTGATTCCAATAAAGCGATCCAGTTGTCTAGCCAATTTTTGATGTATTCATACGAACTACATCAATCGCCACAAAGTGCTGACAGAATAAATGGAAATCGGACGGAGAAATATCTGTCGAATATGATGGGTGAGGTAGAATTTCCCAGTCTGATCATTCTAAGTAAATATTCACAAGCCAAGCAACCTTCTTTTTCATCATTCTCATTGCATGTAAACGTTATGAATTGCATGGTTGGCTAACATTTAAAGCTACTGATAATTCTTTCTGAGTCTGGTACGGATCCTCGTCGAAAAAAGTTTCTAATTCTGCATCAGAAATGTTCTTTATCACTGACATCGAAATCTTTAATTTTAAACCGTCTAAACCGCAAGTTTTTATAGATGAGAAATGTTCACCATGATTTTCTAACATGAAACAAGAGCTTTCAGTAGTATTTTTATTTAAAATGAAATAATGTAGTAACACTTCCTGAAAATGGTACATAACTCTCCATTTTCAATCGAGTAAATAAGTATTTCATGAAATGAATCAAGCTTTATTTATAGTTGGCATCTAGTACTACAATAATGCAGTGTTGCCAAACTTAAATAAAATAAGCCATACTATTTGCGACACCTAACGGAAATCCATTATTTTTATACCCAATACTTTTATGAATTTCTTCTTTTTTTAATTAACTATAAAACATATCTATTACCATTACACATGAAATAAAATGACGCATGGATGAGCACCAAAGCTCTGCTGGCATGTACGTATTTTTCAATGTAATTTTGGAAAACGTTTTGAAGTAAGGGCCTCTGGATTTCTTGAATTTGACTTTCAATTTCTCGTTTGAGATCATGAATCGTCAAGGGTGGCATAGAAGAAGAAATCCCAAGGTACAACTTCTTGGCGGCCAGTTTTGGCCTCCGAAGCAAGAATTGACACGATCTTGAAACTTTGTTTGCAATAACGTCATAGTTTCTAAAATGGTGTCCATTTTTGTAATGTGGTTTCACTATTAATTACCTCAGCATAAAGTTGCAAAATGGAAGGCGAAAAATATGTGGATTTCGATATCCTTGTAAATTAAATTAATTCTTGGAAAAATAACAAATAGTCAAAATTTCTTCGTCTACTGTCAAAATACCGTTTAGGAAAATGTCCATGTTTTCCTTGAGCTGTTTCCTTGGGAACAGCATATGAGGCTTTAAGAAGAAAATTCTGTGTACTGTAAATGTCGTAACAGTCGCAATAGGTAAATCATTAGGCAGTTAAATAACTACCTATTGACAAGAGTTCTTATGCAAATATTACTTTCATAAACAGAACTGTTCCTAAGTTTCTAGTTTCTTTTGCATAAAGATTATTTCCATAAGCAATTGATAACTTTAATGGGTTTATAAAAACCCTTAAAAATATGTATATTTAAAAAAAGGACTGAACACACTACCATATAGCAATAATATTTTTGTGCTCTCATATTCCCTCTTAGATAGTAAGGAGTAATATGCGTTGCGAAGTTTTTATTCTTTTGTAGTTGTAAATTTTTACTTTTGTTCTAAAAATCAGTTTATTTTATGTTATAGGATGATTTATCAAATGTTGGTAGTCATTTTATTCTTTTAAGTATGGTAATTTAAATCTACAAATCGTACAAGAGCATTTTCTCATCTTACCCAAAATTTATCAATTAAAATCGTAGATTTCGAGAACCGTGTTAAATCTTATATACTTTTTGTTGTAAATTAAGATTAAATAAAGTAGACAACAACAGCTCTCATCAAATCTGCTTCCTGATTATTATCACCTTTTCATACAATAATATCAAGCAAGATATAATATTGCGCAACTGCTATACAATTTTTATGATCCAAAAACAAATTGATTTTAAGGATCTATCAAATTTTGAAAACAAAATTCCAGTTACGTGAAAATGTATGTGAAATATAATAAACAACATTTTAATCAATTAATTTTCTCGTTGTCTGTTTGAATAATTTATACATAAATTATTTTACATGAAATAATAAATAAAAATCCTTAGTTTCCAACGTACATTAGAAAGTCGTCGGCTTCGCATTCACACAATATGAACTAATTACATACAATTAAGACAATAGTGAAAACTTTCCCACTGTTCATTTTGTTTGAATTCGCAGTCAAAAATAATTTGATTACTGGTACTATAAAATAAATCAACAAGTAACCATGAAATACTTAATCACTTTGGAGTTGGTTGCCCAGCTTCTATAAGTCTAGCATATTAAAAGCAAGGTAAATAAGCTTGCATCAAAATCCATGATGAGTTAAACACATAAATAAATAAATAAATAAATAAGGTATTTGAACTACTCCAGTTCTGTCAATGGACATTTGTGATCGATTTTTCAATTTAAACTTCGTTACACTCCAAGTAGATTTGCCTACAGTTTTCCCCAGATCGACCTCGACGACCTGCATCGTATAAGTTTTCGAAACGGTTGCCGGCTGTTCGTTCCATTATGAAGCTGGTAGCATACCTGAAAATATCGTGTTTGTTGTGAAGATGTGTTCTTTCGTATTTTGCCAATTTCCTTTGCACTTACGTTCCCAACTGACAAAAGATACTGCTTCCACCGATTTCCGATACGCATTCTGTGTTAGCCTCACACAAATATTTTTGTAAGCATTTGTCGTCCGTGTTTTGATAAGATTTTACGTAGCTCTTTAGCATAGAAATTCCTGCTACAGCAGCATCACTGACAGAGTCCCTCTTCCCAATAGATCTTGCGGCTATTGATCGATGCGAGAAAGAAGTTTTCAAGGCGTCCAGAAGATTCATTACGATGTTAATAAACTGAAGCAGGAAAAAACAAATTTTATTTAAGGGTAGACGTATGCGGTGTTGCCAAGTATTTACATGCATTAAGATTTACAGAATTTTGATAAAAGGATACTCATTCACAAATATTTACAATGCCTTATTCAGCTATTACACTGTTAAATTGACTTTACCTCGCCAGCTTGTTTAGCCATTGTGTTGACCTGTTCAGGATCTTTCGTGCCAAGGACCGATGATAGCACTGCAGCAAGGATACTCTGTAGCAAGCGAGAAACCATTTGCCAAAAATTGTTTGTGCCATTACAAAATTCTTGTGTTTTGTTTTCTTCAGTTACAATTAAAAGAAATTTACTCAAGCTCAGATGTTATGGGTTAACTAAGCGATTTTTTTTTATTAAAAAGCATCTAACGAATTATTTTCAGTTTTTGATAATATACTATACAAACTTGATTGCAAGGTAGCGGAGAATCTCGTATTTAAATCGAAAATTGTCGTACCTTTTTTTAGTTTTTATTATAAAATGAGAGGAATGAAACTCATTCGAAAGGTACTCTGCAATAGTTGTGTACAAAAAGATCATACGTGTACTACATGGACTGAAAAGTCTTTGGCTTATCCGAGAGATCGCCCCACAAACAAAAAATCTCTATCCTTGTCTTAGAGTACTAACCTTAACTAGAATACCGTCAAAGTTTCATGACATTTCATCCAATCGTTCTCAAGTTATTGGTCTCAAAGTGACGCTACCTCTGCTATTTTTTTTTTACAATGGAAAAAAGTGAATTTCTTGTTTTGATAAAACATTGTTTCCTAATAGGAAAAAACACCGTTGATGCAAAGCAATGGCTTGATAAGTGTTGCGGCAAATCTGCCCCAGTATATTCAACGGTCAAGTAGTGATTTGCCAGTGGTACCAGCACAAATGATGCACCCCATGCAGGAAGGCCACAAGAGGCAGTAACGCCAGAAAACATCGCGAAAATTCATGAAATTGTGTTGGGTGACTGTAAAATGAAATTGAGTGAGTTAGTTAACATCATCGGCATCTTAAAGGAATGCGTAGGTCATATCATTCACGAATTTTTACAAATGAAAAACTTTTGCGCGCGATGCGTGCCGCGTTTTTTGAACATCGATCAAAATGATAGAGGTGTGCATCTTTCAAAGGACAATCTGGCACTGATCAAACGCAATAAGAACGAGTTTCTGAACCGATTTGTGACAATGGATGAAACATGTATACATCATTACACACCTGAGTCCAATCGGCAGTTCGTTGAATGGTTGTTGCACAATATTACTGTGCGTTTTAGGATCGATTGGACGTCGAGATCAAAGCCAAGCGCCCTCATTTGGCGAAGAAAAAATTGCTCTTTCACCAAGACAACGCTCCGGCTCATTCAGCTTGTGATACAACCGAAAAATTGAGGGAATTGCGCTATGAACTAGTCCCCCACCCACCGTATTCGCCAGATTTGACCCCCGGCGACTATTTCCTTTTTCCCAGACTCAATAAGTGGCTTGTTGGAAAAAGATTTCACTCAAATGAGGAGGTCAAGACCTATTTTGAAGGCCTCGAAGCTTCACACTATCGATCCGGCATCGAAATGTTGGAGGACCGTTACAACAAATGCATTACTCTAGACGGAGATTATGTCGAAGAATAAAGCCATATTTTCATTCAAAAAAATGCTCTCACATTGTTAGGCCAAAGACTTTTCAGCCCATGTGGTATGGTATATCGCCGTTAAGGCAGGTAAAATAAAGTGAACACATGATTTGCCTATACACAAATTAAATAAAAGCATTTTGATCACGTTCTTATGTGCACGCGCTTAGATCCCTTTGGCTTCCCTGCACGGGAAAATATTACAAAAAAACAAAAATGCAATATATTAATACATGAATATCGAAAATTATCGAATTGCTTTCAATTTGAGATGATTTTAGCCTTTTACATCATTCACAGAAATTATGTATGCTTTGGATTTTTGATATGTGCACGTATTCAAGGTATAAGACTTTATTTCATAAGACAAAACCAGTTTATTCTAAGGTCTGAAATGTATAATAACTTAAATGACAATTTAAAATTGAACCCTGCAAACATTGGAAGAATTTCAAGGAAGTTGCCACATGCCCATATTTTAACCACTTTATGTGAAATTCCAAATATTCAAACACACCCTAAATTACATAAATATGTTGTAAAACATATGATGCATGGATAAAGTGGTGCACTTAATCAAAATTCTATTTGCTTAATGGATATCCATTGTACAGAGGGCGTGATAATTGTATTTGCGTTCGTGTTCGAGAAAAATCACTTGACAATCGTGACATACATTACTTACTTGCTAACTTTGATTGCCATTTGAATGTTAAAATTTGCACTGCAGTTAAAAGTGTTAAATATATTTATAAATATGTGTAAGCGGGTATGGTAGGGCAACTATAGAATAAGACAATTAAACAGATGGAATCAAGAGGTTCAGATTGATGAAGTGAGACCTTTTTTGAATGGACGTTGCGGGATCGACTGAAGCAATATGATGTATTTATAAATTTCCAATGCATTTTCAGTCGCATCCATCATTAGGCTTATTGATAAATATAAATAATATTGTTTAAACGAGAAAAGAAACTTTTACGTTTGGATTATGTTGATGCGTTGAGTATTTAAGCGATTTATTGATTAAGCTGAAATGGGTTCTGCGTGCTGTATGTACTGCAAATTTTCACGTTTCGCTACTACAAATAGCTTTATTTTTGAATAGACGAACCAAGGTTACTCTACTAATTACGAAGCCCATATTCATATGTAATATTTAGACCGTTCAGAGGGTATTCGTAAGTTTTGTGGTAAACGTCTGCGTCCTGTCAGTATGCACTCAAAAGAATCGAATAAATTTAACTGTTACTGTGTTTCCATGCAGAGTTAACTCAGGGTTAGCCCGAGTTAAAGTCCCATGGAAACCAGGGTTGAGTTAAGTTTCGTTAAACCCAGCTAAACTCAACGAAAGAGGTCGGATTTAGCTGAGTTATGCAAATGTATTGGTAGATTGTTTGCTTCTGTGTTAAAAATGGCGTCTGCGTCTAGCCGAGTTTTTTGGACTGTTGCTAAATCTATCTTTAAAAACAAATATTTATATAAATTTCAATGAGGTGCGAATATACCAAACCAAGAGCTGTCAAAATAACCCAGGTACATGGAAACGCGAGAGTTAACTTCAGTGCTTTAAAACTCAACGAAAACTCAACCCAAACTCAACTCCGTTCATGGAAACACAGTGTGTGACGACACTCACTCAACTCACTTTAAAAAAATAATTTTTTTCGCTGACCTGAACTAGAGGATTTAAACTCTCCCTCCACTTATTTACTAAATCGACAAAAAACATTCGTCATTTGTTGGCCGAAGTAATAAATGCAGGGGTCTTTATGCCGATATTCAGATAAAGGAAGATGATGAATAGATCGTAGAATTCGAAATTGAAGTTTGAATCAAAAGGATTGCTACTAAATTTTTTAGCGTACGAACTCATTTAACTGATTTAAGGAACTACTAATTATTTGGATTCCCTGATTCAATTGTAGCTATAATTCCATAAGCTTCATTACCCCTCGGAAAAATCTCTTCTCCTTGTCTCTTTAATAAAATTTTTTTTTTTTATTTTTCCTATTTATTATTGGCTTTTGTTTCTTATTATTGCAAATTTAATTATTATGCTTATAAGTCCCATTTATTTTCTTTATTCTGTTGCATGTTTGTTTTGATTTAGGTTTAATATTATGTATTATTAAAAGATTGTAATCGTATGATACGGATCTGAAATAAATTTGAATTTGATTTAAAGATGTTTTACTTGAAACTTCATAGATTAATGAAAATTTATTGAGATTCTTTGAATCTGTAACGTATCTTTGAATCTGTAATGTATCTTCATTATCTTTGCCGACCAATAAAAAGCGATTATCCTGAACTGATTATTATTTAAATTTAGAGAAAATGGATGGATCTTAAATTCTCCGCTACTTTACAGTAATAAAAACAACAAATTGGAAAGTAGTGATATAAAACTACGAAGGTGAGAAAGCAGAAGAAGCACTTTTGGAACTACTACTACTATTTAACATCACCGTTCATATAAGTTAACGATCTGAATCTTGAACAAAAGTTCAATTTGTGCAATTCAGTGAATTTACCTGCATTGGAGATCCACCGTTATCAACTTTGTCGATCCCATCATTGGGAGTTCCTCCGCCTAAAAGCGTTGTAATAATTTTCAACCCTAAAAATCACCACATTATATAATTTATAAGAAAACAAAAATAAATTGTTTTTTTATCTTACCAACCGAAATTACATTAGCCCACGGTGATGTTCCAAAGCTACCATTGTTGTCCAAGTCATCTGACTTGGTTGGTACATTATTTCCAGGATTGAAAAACATTTGAAGTACGGTAGCTAACATGTTTGACCAAGAGAAGCCTGTGTCTTGAATTTGATTGGTTTGGATGTCTTCATCAATGTCATCGAGGGCAACTTTCTTTGAGGCGTTTGGCTTTACATTGAATTTTCTAGGCTCTGCGTGATACGATGGACTATAAATTGGAGAAAGGGCTGATTGCTGAGATTGTTGCTGTTCTGTTTGAAAATGTGCTATTTGTTGCTGCGGTATTTGTGGATACCCAAGCGTAGTTATAAAACTATGGCTTACTAGGAGGGTAAGCAAGGAGCATCCAATGCCATTTTTTGAAAACATTCTGAAAACAGAAGACTTGTTTTATTTGGTTTATTTGAATGGATTGACCGTATTTATTATAGGTCTTAATTTCCTCAAACTAAATGATAAATTGTCTTAATGATTTAATTTTGATGCTTCCAAAATGGAAATCGTCAAAATTCATGCTTGTTCTGAAATATCCCACATGGATCCTTATCCATAACTTATACTCTCTTATTTCCCACGTAAAGATATTCTATTATCCTGTATGAATGATGTATTGGCTAATTCTGGATCAAATCCAATAATATAATAATAATTAGAGATTAATGTCGCAATGACAAACGACTGATTGCATTTGATAATTTTAGATATTTTTTCTTTTATATTACGACAATGTTCAATCAAATCCCATTTTTTTAGAGAAATATGTTTAAAATTAAAAAGAAAAATATATATATATACATATATTATAGCATTTTTTGTCTATGCTCGGTTTCTTATTCCAAATGCTCCGTAAAATTTATTTGAGTTAAAAGAGCTTGCTCTAATCAAAAAGAGACAGAACTTCAAAGCTCTGAAGTATTTTTGACCTCTGCTCTGAACTAAAAAAGAAAAACGGCGAGATATTTGTATCTTCATAAAAACCCCAATACCAATTTTCATGGCAATACCTTATATTTAGCAGCCTAAAATCAAGAAGAACCAAATCTGATAGCTATTTTAAATTATTATAGCCGTAGTAGAATAGCAATAATAGCACTTAAAAAGGAAAATGACTACGCGACTGAGGCACTTCCAGCTTGTCGGTAGCCTTGTATAGAAATGATAGAAAAAAATTAATTTAATTCTAATTGTGCATTTGATTAACCGAGTCACAATAATTATACCACAAATAAATCAATACCAAATATTCATTTAAATTACTCTACTACTGCCTACTTTCATTGGCTCTACTATTTTACATTCGGTTAATTGGAGCCAGTCAGTTTTGTGCTTCTATCCTTTGGCGCCTTCAATGACGCACACTTCTGTTTCTTTATTGTGCTGTAATTTTTATAAAATTTGGGGTCGTGTTTAGAAGTGCATTGTTGTAATATATTTAGGTTCTTAAAAATCTTCAATAAAATATTGAAATAATTAATATAACAAAAGTAAATGATCTAGTGTTTAAATACACAGCATCATTAAAAAGATAGTTATTCTTTTATTATTTGACTTAAATCATATTTTCTACAAAAAAAAAAATGCACTTATTTGGTGGATAGAAGAAGAAGAATAAAGATATTGTGGCATTAATAGTGATGATCAATTGAAATAATTACATAGAGTAGAACGATGCGGTACTGTAAAGAAAGTAAAATACTTGCAAATTTTTAATCTAATTAGAACACTACAACCTCTTAGAAGTTTTAAAGTATATCAATTTCACTTTAAATATGTTTTATGTTTGCTACTTCAACATGTTTTAAAAAATAATGAACTGACAGTAATATTATTAATTAAAATGTTTATGTAGATATTTTAAAGAAGTTGCGAAATTTCCTTATTGATAAAATAATTAGCAAATATTAACTAGGGTTATAATGCCGTTTTACCGAGTTCTACTTTTAATGAATTTAAGAACTACAGAGAAGCAATGAAGAATTTGGAAAAAATTCGATTACTTTTCCTTTTAGTTTCCCATGATAAAAAAGCGAGGAGAACCATTACCTCTCTTTTGATTCTCTACATTCTCTGTCAATAAAAGTATTAGAAAATCAAAATTAAACCAATAGTTCGACTCGGGAATAGTGTATTGATATCAAATGGAAATAGTCGATTAATCACAATCAAAAATGCCGGTCCTCTATAATTCTATGTTTTCAAGCCGGAGAAAATATTTTTAATTTTAATTTCTAAATGGATTCAAAATTAATCAACACTTAATAAATAAACTCAATTGTCTCATGTTGGTGACTTTAAAAATGATTTTGAGTGCAGATTTGTATTCTCCTTGTTTATTATTGCTTGCTATTTACTTTCACATGATCGTCTCTTAAATAAACAAATAATAAAAGACAGATACCTGATATCCGAGTCATAATACATATTTTTCTTCCACGAAAGGTGTGGATCATATTTACATCATGTTGCATATGTTTAAAGAAAAATTAACAGAGAAAGTCATAATGCTCTCCAGTCTCAGTACAACGTTATTTGTTATTTATAGTGCCCGTAAAATTTAATTTGACTAAGAAGTGGTAGTATTTTTTTTGTAAATAATTGTAACCTTACATACAGAGGTAAGTAAGGCTGTTGTGCTAATAAAATATACAGGAGAATGCTGCTAAAAGGCAAACTGGAAAAGAATGAGAAAGAAGCCTCAACAATAAATCAGTTAGCATCTCAAAACGTACACCACATCTGAAGCAATTGTAAGGTAAATGGAAATAATTTCGTACTTATTATTACTTCCTCCTGATTCTTGCCGTGATTGCTGGCATAGGTGATGAGTTTACTGTGTTTCAAACCGTTACATACCTCGAGAAGTGCAGCAAATAATTAGGTTCTTCGAATTATGAATTTTCGTATGTGTTATCTTATGTGTTTAAACTTATTCAAAGTGCTGCTTACCATGAAATAAGACACAAAAATGATTCAAAGGTTAGAAAGGTAGATAATATCCATTTGCTTCAATTATGCGGCTAATTAATTTGAATTGTAAAAGAAAACAGTTTTTATACTTTAAAGAGTAGTATATAACTTAAAAAATTGCGATTTCGTAAAGTATTAAATTGGATAAAGCTAAGATTCTTTTTAAGTTGTCAGTGTTTATTTAACCCTCTATGCGCCCGCTTAACTTTCAAGTCACATAATAATAATAATATAATAATAATTAGGTTATTTTCCACCAGATAGTGATACATCATGTTATACAATGTCTGTTTATTAACTAGTAATGATCTTTATAACGATTATTACCTCTTATCTAAAAAATTAAAACAAATCATTTTACAAGCTATTGCAGATAAAAGGCAACCACCATCATATTTTACAATTGTCATTATTTATTTTGCTATCGATGTTTGTGAAATAAGCAATATTATTACATAAAAGACTAGTTATATTAATATGATATATTTTATTTTGGTTTTCATGAATCATATTTTACCTATTTGCTAAGTTTAAAATTTGTGACTCTCAAGTCGCAATAGACAATGATTGTAGAGTTTGGTGTATTTGTGATAACAAATAATATATAAAATCATATAAAAATAAAACAAAAGACCGTTAACGATAATATATATCTAATGATTTTATTGTACTAGTCTGATGAAAACTAGTGCTCCAACTCGTGATGAACGAATACTTGTAAAAAGCCATAAAATATTGTCTTTTCTATGGCAATGAAGAACAAAATATTATACTCAGTGTTAAGCTTATTATATTTAAATAAAAAAATTAAAATAACTCTTTTTTAAACATATGTTGGTTTTTAATGAAATTGTGAAGTGTATACGAATAGTAATTCTCTAACCTCCGCACTCTTTAGTTTCAACAATTTATATGTGCTATACTTATTTTGACGAATTTGAGTTAAATTGACTCAATTCGTATTTTTAAAATGTCCTCAAATTTTAGGACATCGATATTTCTTATGTAAAGAGGTCACTAAAGTAAAAATCTCAAGAAAACAATTCATTTTGCAATTGGCTGGAGCGCTAACTATGAGGGCATGAGGCCAAAAATACTCACTTCATTTCTTATCTAATATAAAAAATATTGCAGAAAAGGTTGAATTGTCAAGTTCAAGTATCATGCAAAGGAATTACATCTATTGGTCGATGTTCAGTCGATGATTTTTTGTACTTAATGTTATCTGTTCTAAAAAATTCTTTTACATGTGAAAAGTCAAAAATATGACATTTATAATTATGGAGTCGCTAACAACACAACAGCGTATTTTGATTGTCCAAATGTATTATGAAAATGGTTGTTAAAAACAAACAACATTTCGTAAATTACGTGTTTTGGTCGACATAGACGGCCTACTGAGCGTGCAATTGGCAAAATTATTGATCGTTTTGAATTTTCTTTTCTCATTTTCATCTTGATGGGTACGTCAATAAACAAAATTGTCGAATTTGGGAAGCGAAGAATCCTCATCTTATTCATGAAACAGAATTTCATCCTCCAAAAGGCACTGTTTGGTGTGGTTGGTGGGGTGTTGGCATCATTGGGCTGCTTTTCTTTGAAAACGACCAGGAAATTGTCCTTACAGTGAATGGGGTACGTTATCGCAATATGTTAACTGGTACTTTGTGGACCAAATTGAATGAATTTGGTGTCAAAGATCTTTGATTTCAACAACATGGAGCGTGACATGTCGCTCAAGTCGTACAAGTCGTATAAGTCGTACAACACTCCATTTATCGTCAACAAAATTTGCCGATCACTTAATTTCAAGAAATTCTGAAGTTCCTTGGCCACCAAAAAGCCCGGATCTAACAACACTTGTTTATTTTTTGTGGAGTTATTTGAAAGGTAAGGCGTATGTGTATTATCCATAAATAATTCAACATCTTAAAAACAACATTCGAGGTGAAATTGATATCATTGATCTGCTTTATTGGAAAAAGTCATCGAAAATTTTGATGTTCGGATGCAGGCCTGTAAACGAAGCCGTGGTGGGCATATATTGATTTTCATAGATAAATGGCATAGAACCACCTTTCATTATCAATAAAAGTTCTTTACTTTCCTACGAAAATATCTGTTTTATTTACAAATGAAAAAAGGTCTAACAGGTGGCCCACCCTTTACAATTAAGGCCGTTTGTGTTTAATGTAATAAAAATATTTGCAAAAAATGCTTTTTAAAAACAGAATACATGGTCTATTCAAAAAGTATCGGGAATTTTGTGTTTTTTCAAAAAGTATTTATTTATTCATGAATATCGATTTTGTCCCTTTCAAAGTAATTCCCATCAGATATTATACAAATTAACCTAGTAAATTTAATTCAAATAGTTCTATTCGACGAAAAATGCTGCCGAACCCCAAAGAACAAACTAGGGCGCACCGAGGCGCACACAGAGTATTTACACGGTACAGCTATTCCGTGTTAGCATATATCATATTTCAATGATGCTGGCGATTAGAGCAGAGGCGTATACATATATGAACCACGAGATCAGAAAAACCGCCATGCTTACCCCTCCCCTCCCTCCAACAAAAAATTAAAAACATTTATTAGATATTATGATAAAATTTTTAGTTATTTAGAAAATACATTTTCAAATACAAAATCATTTGAATAATCATTTTCAGTGAGTTCTGAAACACATTGTGATGAAATATTGTCAAATTAATTATGTTTATTTCAAATATTTGGCTGCTATTAGAAAAAGTTATTCTATATCTGAAATTGATAATTTTATATTAAAAGCTGTGTTTGTACCTAATACTAGTATATTTGTCTCTACTACATTGATTCTATCTGATTTTTTATTAATACTAGCTGAGTAACCAAGTTTCACCCGATCATTTACCTAATCATTTTTCCTCACATTTAAATGCTTAATATTAAATTATTAGTTATTAATTCTATAATCCTATTCCAATAAATTTTGGTCGCCATATTGTATTTGCAAACTTTGTTTTCAGGTTTTTGTATGAAATAATCCTTTAGGTATTTATTTTTCATGGAAATATTTTCAATTAAAATTGGTTCTGCATAGTAGATCTACTATTTTAAATTTCCAAATTGTGATAGTAAACTCGAAATAAGAAGACTTGAACTACCTGTAGTGTTTCGAAAAATTATGGTCTTCATATTGAATTCGCCATATTTCGCTCAAATATTGATAATAGACTCGGAATTACGAAGTATGCCAATAATTATTAGCATGAAAATACCTTTAATACTATTTTTGGCCTCAGTGTTTTTAGATAACGGGACCTATAGTATGTACAGCCGCACGAGTACGAATAACATGTGGCCGTACAAGAGCCGAACTCGATTAAAAATGAAGACTGAACTTAACACACTGTTGACCGAGAAGGTCATTTACGTCCTTTGATAACGATACGTTGTTGACTGGGAACGTCATATGACATTATACTCATACATTCAAATTGTGATTATCGTTAATTTATCACTTATTTTCGTTACATTTGTAATTCTAACAACAAATATATAATTGTTTATATTTATATTATGAGGATTTTTTCTTTTTCATTTTTCGAAAAATTTCCGGCCACACACCTTAGTTCTTATAAAAACCCTCGGTCAGCAATGTGTTAAGTAGGTTGCACCTAACTAAACTAAATTTAACTCATTTATAAATGCGCTTTATATTATGCACTATTTTATTATTAATTATTTTATATATCGCAAATATATACCATATGTTATAAATGTTGCTGTTAAATTTTCAGGAATGTTTTGACAGATTGCAAGATTGTTTTGACTATAGTGGGTGTTATACCTAATCTGAAATGAAAAATTTTACAGACTGCAAATTTCGAAGTAGAAAGGAACCAACCAGAATTAATGTTTTTTGTATATTATAGTATCATATTTTTCCCTAAATAATTAATAATAATTTATATCCGTTCATCAATAACTAGTGAATTGCATTTAATACGCTCCTTCAATTTCATGATTTTTATTGATAAATTCAACAATTTTCAAATTTAGTGCACATTTAATTTTGGCAAACATTTGCTTGCAAGAGTAATATACCTATGCTATGTATTTAGTAACACTGAAATTGAAAATCAAAATAATGTAAGAAAAAAATTATAAATCTTTTAAGATCAAGCAATAAAATCACACGAATATGTAACCCTCATTACAAGCCTCTCTAGTCTATTCGAAATAATGACCCCTTTTTGCAACAAACTTTTTTGTTAAGCCTTTTCTTGTGATTAGAAAAGTTTGTAGGGTAACGGTCCGTTTGTGGTTTTGAATTTTGTGTTTCAATTAATGAATGTAATAAATTTGGTTACAATGTATTTATAAATTATACATTTTGTTAAATAAGTCCCACGATTTATTTACCAAATATAATGCTTTAAAGTGTTAACATTTAAAATGATTTAATGTAAATTTTGTATACTTTCGTTATTAATTATTATTTTATTTTAGGTAAAGAGTTAATTTGTAAACTCTTTTACGTAGAAAATTTTAAATACAATATATTGTAAAGTCAATATGCTTAAATGTAATTTGTTTTAATTAGCATTGCATTTTGAAAAACGTCCAGTCTAGAAATCAAGGATCGTGATACATACTATGTATATCTTTCCGAAACATCCTATTTTAATCACAGATTAACAATCCATTTCTGATTTTAAAAATTGCCAAACAAATGTGTGAGGAGAATTTCACATTAGGCTTTGAATCTGGCTGCGTTTGGATTATTCATATAAATTTTATTAAACGTATTCAAGTGTCAGCAAGCAAATTTAGTGCCGTTATAATACCTAGGAAAGATGTGCAGACATAAAGCGAAACCCCCAACAGGCAGATACTAGTTCTTTTAGCCTCGAACGTTAAAAGTAGCAATAAAACATAATAAAACCAGCATGGAATGGTCGTCGATTACAGTTCACTCGCTCTTCCTGTTGCTTGCCCGCTAACACTTCTTGCGTCTTACGGTTTCTGTTCGTCTTGGCTCGTATGGAGGAAATCGTTGTATCATGTCACACTTTTATTAAATACTTTCCTGGATTTGATTGCCGAAAATGTTTTCATTTCTCACTGTGCTGTATTACAATTTGTGTCCATGCCGGCGTACCCGTTTTTTAAATTCTTCACTTGTGAGTTTTCTTGGCATTTCTTTATAATTGATTTGTTTCGTATTATCAGCAGGTAATATAAAGCGATATGAATGAGGTCTTGACTAATTCTAATCAATCTGGCCTGATTATTTCTTATCTGTTTAGGGAGGAGCATATTGTTTCGTTTTTACTTTGATACTCAGCAAATCGTATATTCATTCAGCATTTTGAATTTAAAATTTCTAGTGCATGACTACTAGTTTTCTGGCGCATGTAATTTATAATAATTAGCGACACAATTCCCATGATGCCGCATAGAATGTTGCTCGGATATATGTAAGTCGCTCCAGGAAGCATTTACGTAGTTGGCTGAATTTTTATTTTTCCAAAAATGTATTAGAGGATAAGAGCAAAGAAATAAAAACGTCCATTAATCAAAAAATGACTACTTCTACTTCAACACCCATAAATATTCTAATTTTTAATTTAAATTTAATTTTTAAATTTAAAATGGGAGCTTACACTATTGAGATGTAAAACTTCAACCTCTTCAGGTATATTGGCACATATGTTTACGTTTAGTTTTTTAGAAATTATAATTATTGTATACAAAAATATTAAAATGTATTAATATATTCGTATTAACTAGATTAATTTTCAAATGTAAAACGAACAACTTTGTATTATGACAGCATAGATAATATTTAAAATTTGCCTTTTATTGTCGTAATGTTCCTATTTAGAATTATTTATTTGGAAAAATTTCGTAAATTATAAAAATTTAAATTAGCCACTCTGCAAATTTTGGTTACTTTTACTAATAGTGTTTTACTGTTAAATCTGTGAACTTAATTTCTTTTTTTATAGATACAATTTGTTTTTCTAACTTTTTCTTACTTACAAAGTAACTATTAATAAAAAAATAAGTAAGCATATAATCAAACAAAACTTGAAACCATTTTATTGTTTGAAAGTGGTTGTTGAAAAGGGTAACAGTTGAGATTTGCAGATATCATTTAATTTTTCCAATGAGATCAGACTCATTTATTAAAAAAATAATTTACATTAAATGCAATGATAAAACAATAAAAAAATTAAAATATCAGAACAAATTATCAAATAGCGGTGAAGTCGCCTTATTTTATTCGTGCACTGAGTTAAAAAGGGAAGCTTCGTAAAATATTTTGTTGTTTGTTATACTTAAGTCAAAATCAGCTTTATATTTAGTAATTTTATACGAAACTTATACGATGCACGGGCAAGGAATGAAAATCCGACGAATGATAGTTCATGATACATGAAGTCTATGAACTTCATTCGAGTCGATAACATTTATTTTTGTCGAGTCAAAATGGAAATAGGTAAATAATGCATTTTCTCAATAATTTTATAGCTTTAAGGGAAAAATTACAATGAATTAAAGTTTTACTAATGAAGAAAACAAAATGTTATTGTCAATTACAAATTAATTGTGTGTTAGCATTTAAGAATCTTGCCAGGATTAAAATGCTTTCGAAATTTAATTTATACCTTTTTTATATAAACATTTTACAAAAGTATTATAGTAAATTTAAATGTAAGACATTTTGATAAGTAGTTATATCGTTTTTACTAGTTTGACATTATAACTTTGTCTTTAAGTTGACCTCAGTACTTAGATACCTAAAAATTTTAAATACCTAAAAAATCAACTAGCAGTACCCTAAACTATGAGAAGACAGTCCTCCATTCTAATGATGAAAGAAAAAAATCTTTTACTTTTCGCTAGACACACAAACACATACAGAAATTATAAAATTAGAAAAAGTTAGTCGAACTTGTTTTTCTTTTTACTTCTTTTGAGATTTCTTATATATGCCAAATATTTAAAAATAATGTAGAACAAAATAACTAAATACGGTTGATAAATTTTACTTATTTATGTATTTAACTTGCTATTTGATTTAAACTAAGCCTTCATTTGGAACAACATCTATACATCAAGTGGAATCGAATGGGGAGAGTTAAAACTTTCGATATTTACAAGCTGTGAGTGAGCTTTTGCATGTGGTCTGACAGTTCGGGACATTTATTCCAAGTCGTGAAATCTTCCCTGTTTCAGTCGTTTGCCATTTAACTTTTGGGCAATTATTGGAATATTCAGACATTTTGGCCGTATATATATTATATGCGTGCGCCGGACCACTTCACGGTTTGTAAATGTCGAAGGTTTTGCGACAGTTAAGAATGTCCTGAATGCATTGAAATTAAACGGGTACGTTTACCATACATCTTACTACATCGGATATTAATTGTAGAGCACTACACATTTACGCGACACTTTGAAATTCCTTGAGTTTTATTTTTAGCTTTGTTTTTATTCTTTTCTAAAATTTGTAGTGGGCGTTTAAATAAATACTTTAAATCGAAGTATAAACCACCATTTTCATTTTTTATTGAGAACTTTAGAAGTTAAATATTATTACACAGTACATATTTTTGTGAAAAGCACTTATATATATATAAGTACAATATTATATAATATAAAAAGTAGAGACTATTTAGAATAAAATGCGACTACCAAAAATGAAAGCCATATCCGTAGGATTGACTTTAAGCTTAAGATAACCTTTCAGTATTGCTGGGTATTTTTAAATGAACTTGCCCGCACCCATTATTTGATTAAATATATAATATAAATATAATAATTTTCACGTTCGTGTACATATTTATTCAAAAGCGGTATCAAGTACTGGTATTTGTAAAAGATTCTTATGTCATATATTCGTCAATATCATATTTATAAAATCTGTCCGTTTAAGTTTTGGTTCAATCCGCCCTAAGCCTGGCTGTAGCTGGATAATATGTCATATTTGGACAGTGTATTCATGTGAACAAATTTTCATTGATACCGGTTATAAAGTTTGGAATATAAGGAATATAAGGTAAAAAAAAACCAATATTACTAGTAAAGGTATAAGAAATAACTTGGGATTATACCATACGTAATCGTGTAAGCACTAAGTTTTTTATTTTAATATATTGCGTATATATATTTTACCTTAAGGTAATGAAAGTAATTGTAAATTGACATAATAAAGGACAATCCTTATTTTTTATTATGGTATATATACATTGATTTTATTTGTATATGAATTGTTTGTTGTTCAAAGATTCATTAATGTAGCTATGAATAGATTTTGATATTAAACATCAGAGGGTGAATATTTTCTTAAAAAATTCAAAAATGTTATGGTGAACTAGATTCCTTTGCGTTTTTAAAATTAATTTTAAAGAAGACCCATTACACTATGTTATTAAAATTGTCTTGATCTCCACCTTAGCATTCATGGTGAAGTCACTGTATTGGAATTCTTCTCATATTGCATTTCGCTCAAGGTTTAGTCATTGGTGAAAGCACTTTTACCAGCGAAATTTTTATGAAATTTGAATAGCTTGTTAGTATTTGGAGCACATTCCACAAAATTTATCTTTAAGAAAAATTGGAAAATTATATTTTTGGTCTTCATCATTTTTGCTTTTATATAAGCTAACTAGAATATTTTATACTTTTTATCAAACCACAGATGATATGATTCAACATACCTCAAAAGTAAAAATAAAAAGATCTTCGAAGTCACTCAACAAATCAGTGATTCTACATGTTTTAAAACTTTCTCCTTCACGGATTCAATGAATGGTTATAGACGATGATCCCAAAACACACTTTCGGTATTTATACACAATAACGTCCTCACAAAATATAGGTCAGTCTCGAATGAATTAATGTCCCACATTTATAAAACATCTACTGGGAGTGGTAACCATCGATGTGAGTCTACCAAAAACTTTCTTTTCGCCCGTTACGATGAACTCAGCCGACTGTAATTACGCAGCTCGTTAAATCTTGGCACTAAATTTGTCATTCCTCACTATTCTTTTTAAGCACAACATTTTACTGAATATTCTTTTCTCACCTGGATGTTGCTGTAATATAACGTAGTCGAGATAATCCAAATTCCTGTATTCTAGTAAGTTTTCTGTTAACTTGTTTCTATGCTGTGTAACTTCACTACGATAGCTGGCGATTACTTGAAAAATTTCTGCTCATCTGAGCAACAGTCGCCTTGAACTTGGCTTTATATACGTTGACCCACTTCTTCGAGTTCCTCCAATACGAAGATAGACCATTGACACAGCGCGATCAAGATTTACGTGAACGTCTTAAAGTGCAGTAGCAATAAGTACTCACAGCATAACGATCTTATGCTTGTAGTATTTTCTTGCAGATTTCTTATTTTAACGTTTAGGAGAAAAAATGAATAAATAAGAAGCGTGTTAGCTGCTCAAGCGCGAGCTGTTCTGGATTAAAATTGCTTTTTAACCCAGCGGATATAAAGCTTTGTTGAAGCTGATGATTGAAAAAACGTAAATAACAAGATATCCCATCAGATATACTCTATTCTGCTTCTTTTATTTATTTATTTATAACAGGTCAATTAAAGGTACTTTTGTGGTTTTCCTATAAGAACTTACTAAAAAAAGAAGCTTAGCGAAGCGCAATAAGAACAGAAAGAAAATGTATATACTTCTTTCGAATGCCGTTAACTAATATGAATGAAAATATATATTAACACTTCTGGAGTAGATTGCGTTTGAATTAGGATAAAATCTTGTCTATTTATGATTAAAAGTGACAAATGTGCAAACAAATGTCGTTCGCCTGCACTTTCCGAGACGTTTATTTCTGCATGAACCAAATATTTTTCGTACCTATAAAAAAAATTATGTAGTGTGTAATCAAGAAATATCAATAATCAATATCATAATTATGAGGCGGTACATACGGTAACTTAGAAGTAATAACAACTTGCAACATTTGCAGTACTATACTATTATTATGGGATCTATTACCACTAATGCCCCTCAACAACATCGATCATAATTGAAAACCCAAGCGATAACTGCGGGTGTTCTAAGCTGAAATAATTAAAAAATTATGGAATTCGCTTTCGAGGAGTACTTCGATATAATTTACATGTATGGTGAAGTCGAAGGAAACGAAAGTGAGGCTGTCCGAGAATACCAAAGCAGATCCCTAGCTTATAAGTTTAATTTAATTCTAGCTTTAATTGTCATTGTTAAATAAATAAATGTTACGTAGCTTGTATTAAGTGAATTAAATAAATAAATAAATAAATAAATTCCAAAATCGAGGGTTACCCCACGCGGACTTTCCAGATGTTAAGAGAAACTTGAAATGTAACTCAAATAGGCCGGATCCGTTATCAGGAACATCGTAAAATTCTGACAACATCAAAAATAATCGTCAGGCAAAACCCTGAAAAGAGCACGAAACGAATCACAAGACGAGTCATAAGACGATTAGGAGTGTCTTCATATATACATAGTTCGGAAGGTTTTTCATCATTCATTCTTCATTCAAAAGATTACGTTCATATCATCATATGTCAATACAAAGACTCTGGAAGTAGATTCCGCGAGAAGATTGGAGTTTTGCACTTAACTTCTGCAATGCGACATAGAGAACAGGGAGTTTCTAGATTGAATTCTGTGGTCGTATGAATTGCAGTTCTCTAAGGTTGGTATCATAAACTTCCATAACCTGCATGCCTGGTCGGATACTAACCCACATAGGACCATGGCAAGATTATTTCATCAGTGTCAATGTTTTGGCTGGTATAATCATTTATTAAGATCATTCATTTTGTTGCGAGTGCTTAAGGGCCAAATTTATGCGGATGTTTTGGGGAATACACTATCAGAACTACTTGAAAACATCTCTCTGGATAATACAAGGTCGATGTTTACTAATACCTTCACCAGCGTATACTGGTAACATTGTGAAGATAAAATGAAATGAATAATTTCCTGAGTGCTGGAGTGGATGACGTGACCGATTCCTTGGTCTGCTAGATCTCCAAACCTTACTCTATTAGACTTTTTCTTATGGGGAACGATGACGAAGAGGATAAAGTTTACTTAAGTTCTGGTCACACCAAAAAGGATTTAATTAGCAGAATGGGGATTGCAGTGACGAAAATACGGAAGAGGCTGGCTACAATACACCTTAAACGGGGAATTGGAAGGAGGTTATTGGCATATATCGAAAGTGATGGAAGACATTTTGAGCAATTTTTGAGATATATTAGCATTCATTTAACACGGCTTTTAATTAAACAAAACATATGTTGGGGTTCATTTTAGTTTAATTTCTTAAAAATTCGATTTTTTTATTTACCATAGAAAGTTTTCTCCAAATAAATTTCCATATTTTTTCTCTACTTGGACATATTGTACCTTTTTGGAAAGATAATATGATGGGCAATTCGATGAAATAGGTGTATTAATCACGTGAGTTTCGAAGCAAACTCGATGAAAACGTGAATTTTAGAGAAATGAAAACCATTTTTCCATTTTTGTAAGTGAGTGTACCTGCAGTGGGCGATAGTGGGCTAACATTGTGGAAATTTTTGGAAAGTACATTAGGATATTAGATCTTAGTCGTGAGTGATAAAAATAAAATAGTGATGTGCTGTGCTGTGATGGAAAATTGAAATTTACGAACCACCCTGCAACTCCCAAACGGTTGAGGTGGCCCGGCGCCCCTGCTATACAAATTCTTGTTTGTTTATTTCGCATAGTACAAGCTACATAGATAAAGAACAACAAACAATTACAAAAAATTAAATTAACTAAATTAATTTAACCTACTATGACTACATTAGGGGGGCTGAGAGACTGATGATTCATTGGAGGGTTGGACTGGGAAAGTATAAGGCAAACTTAAAGGAGGTTTTGGTAAGATGGAAGTCAAAGGCCGCAGAGTTGTTGACCATCCGCAGCATTCTGGTAAAGGGTTCGAAGTGACTATAGTTAATATGATGACTTTCAAGGCGAAAGATAGGGAAATATCTACTTTACGGGGGTTAGTATTAACGGATATCCTGCGAGGAGGTCAGAGCAATCGATGGAACGAGAAGTGGTCTGACAAAGAAGATGAAGAGTGATTTGGTGACATGAGGGTTAGAGAATTCCTTACACCAACCAAAGTAGAATTGGCCTTGCTAATTGAATGTTCTATGTGCGAACGAAAGTTAAGCTCACTATCGCATATACTCGTAACACCGAGATCGCGAAGGGAAGCGACGGAAGGAATGGGTTCGCCAGAGAGGACATAAAGAAGGTGTGGTGTGCTTCCGGGAAAAGATGATCGTTTGGCATTTAGAAGCAATGAGGTCAAGAAAGTTTACGTGCACTAGGTTTAAAAGTTGTTTAGGTCGTATTATAGGAGAGAGGAGTCGTATGCATTGGAGATTTGTTTGCAGACTTTCATATCATCGCATAAATTAGAAGCATGACCATTCATACGCGTGCTCTTGAGTAGGTAGATCGGGGCTCTATTTTTGCGAATAATTGAAAGCCAATTTTATTGTCTCGGAATCACTTGTTTACGTAAGGGTAATATTGTCTTGACGCATTGAGTTGTCCCGTGTGAACGCGGTCCAAGTAATTTTCTAGTCCATGTGCTACTAGTGCTGTACTCTTAAATTAAATTTTGTATACACCTATTTTCTGGAATGCTCTTAGAGCTTAGCTTTCAAGTTAACATTTATTAACAATTTTGAATCAGTATAATGTACTCATGAAAGTTTTAGCACTAGTTAATATTCAAAGTACTTTCGAGCTTTTATTTTCATTAAATGTAATACATTGCAAATTAAATATATTATATTACAAATTAGCAAATAGCTGAGAGAAAGTTATAATTTAATATAATAGCAAATTTAACCAATTGGTTTGGACAAAAGTAAACATGGGATTAGATCCAAAATATCTGCGCTCCACAGTTAAATATGGGGGTGGGTCAGTGATGGTGTGGAGTCTGTGTAGGGCATATCCTGAAAGTGGAAATATATACTTAATCGATAATAAAATGGATCACCGTTATTCTTTCGATATCCTGCAAAATAACATGAAGGCCAGCGCGGAGAAACTTTGAATTATTATTTCCAACAGGATAGTGTTCCAAAACATACGGCTGCGAATATAAAGTCCTTATTGCTGTATAATACACTACATCGATTGGAAACACTCCAGTAGTCATTTGATTTTAACCCAAGAGAGCCCGTCTAATATTTTGTGAATTTTAATAAAGAATACGGGATGAATGGTGTATTATCAGGTTTTCTTGGTAATTCAGTTTCTAAGAGTTAAGAGTGGGGCCGATCCGCAGGGTCCCTGCAGATTAACATATAAGTAGGCGAGTTGGGATAGCAGCACCCGACGGATGATCTTTAAATTGTCCCTACAGATTGGGTGTAAGTTGGAATGTGTGTAGGTATGGTAATTGTACGTGAAAACATTACAGCGATGGTCCCAATGAGATTGGGAGCGAAAAGCAAAAAGTCACTGTGTGCGAGTTAAATTATTCATTCAACGATTAAAGAAAAAAAAATGAGATTTCGAATACAATTATTTATTAAACAGAGGTAGATACAGTTAATTACACCGTTATATGTCAATTAGTACTCCTCGATGATCCCATAGCTTCCCTCCATCAAACTTCGCTTCGGCAGTATTTGCTGACGCTACGTCTGCAGGTTTTTTTGGTGACGCTGCGTCTGTTGCAATTTGTTGACCTCGATTGATTGCCCAGGCTGATGACCGGTGGTGTGATCGGTATTGCAGTTGCTAGCCTAGCACGTGGATGTAACTCGCGCCTGGCTTACTAACATTGCAATTTCAATCACAATCTGCAGGGATTGCTGGGTTTCAATTTTAGCCCCTACTCCGCTCCGAATACTAAATAGTAGCCGAATATTCGTAGTATCTCTAATTTGTATAGTTCTATTCAAAGATCAGCAAATACAAGATGTGACACTCATAACGTATTTCCTTATCTTTTTTCGACCTTCATCCTGTTAGCCCACCGTCAATGCAAATTTTGCTAAAAGTAGATACCTATAAAGGTCTGTGAAAGAAAGACAAAAATTTTGGGGGAGGCGGAATGAAAATTAAAACCACGTTTCACTACCGAGAGAAGCACACACGCTCGAACACTTTGTCCCGCCTTTAAAAATGCACAGTGAAAAAATGTAAACAGTCTGCATCCGTATATATGTATGCTCTATGTGTGCTGCCTGCCTCTTCCCCATTCTCGATTGAAGATTTTCCTATGCCTGAGCATTGTGCGGGGCGGCACTAACACCATGCATGCAGAGGCATGCAGCGCAACAGATACATTGTTTTAGATAAGGCATGGGAAGCAGTAGTTATTTGCTTTATCTAATGGAAAAAATTTCCCCAGGCAGTTTTAGAAATTGCATATGGGTTAGATTGCATTGGGCTTGCATAGAGAGAGTCACATCTTGTATTATACTTGATGATCTTTGAGTTCTATCATATCAAGAGATGGCGCAGGAGGTAATTGTCTGAGAACCGAACCAACCCCAATTCACCAGTCAACACACTGTGTTTTATTTGCCATTTACCACACAGAGCACCATCCGATAAGATAATACTTTCTTCGCAAAAGCGATTTAAACAGAATTAAAAAAATGCACCTTAGAGCAGCTTAGAATAAAAATTCCTACAAAGAAAGTCAGTAGTACGTAACACGGATTATTGTAGAAACTGACGGTATTATTTCCTCTAGGATATGCTTCTTTATTTGACCGCTTGACTACCGTTAGAATTGTCCCAAAAATTTTATGTACGATAACCACAATCAAATTGTTTAATAGCCAATTTTCTTATCGGACGACGTCATATGATGTCCTCGGTCAACAACGTATGTTTATTAAAAGACGTTATACGACGTCTCCGGTCAATAATGTGTTAGCTCGTAAATACAGTAGTTTCAACAATTTGCTCCTTCAAACATTACCGTAAAAATGTATATTGGTATATATAGATATACTAGACAGCAAAATTTTTTTTCAGATTTATGAAAATTACTTTAATAGCAAAAATACCAATTATCTAGGACAAATATTTGTAACTTTTCTGGTTTTATTGATGGAAATTTTAAATAGTTGGTATAAGATAAACTAAATAAACATATTTTAGTTTCAACGACAAAATATAATTTTATTAAAGATAAAAACAAGCAACTTCATTTGGACAGTTTTGCACGCCAATGTTAATTGTCATAAAAGTAAGGAGAGAGTTTATATGCCATTCAAAGCGGGAAATTTATAGATGCAGGATATGTTGAAATAAAAAAGTACTAAGACCAGTTTTGTTACATTTACATAAAAAAAATATAAAAATCTAAAAAATGTGGCGTTTAACGAACGAAATTAGAAAACAGTCCTTGTGTTACTAGATAAAGAACTTTCATTGCAGAAAAGTACAAAATTAGAAAAAGGTCGGTGGAATATATAAAAAGTGATAGTGGAAAATTCTTTAAAACTTTCAAAGATGGGCGACCGAAAGAAAAATTCAGATAGGGAGAGCAGAGAAATGGTAAGAATTGTTACTTCTGGAGCTAATAAAACGCCGAAACAGGCTGTACTTGACATGGAGAAGACAATTAGTGAGTGGATGCGCGCCCAGCTTTGAAAAGAATAGAGAGAAAAAGAAACCAGCTTTATCAGCAACAAATATAAGCTCGAAAAGAATTTTTAAAAGTCATGAAAGTTTGTCCATGGAGGATTGAAAAAGAGTATTTTAATCTAATCAATTGTGTTTTGTAGGTAATTTGGTCAGAGGAATCAAAAATAAATAGATTTGAATTGAGTGGTTCTGGACCCATGATACGACTCAGCTCCAAATAGGTCAAATGAAACAAACAAGATGGTGTAAGGCTGCTTCACAAGAAAAGGTGTCGGACTGTTAATTAGAATTGAAGAAACGATGAAAAAAGGAAATTATTTAAATATATTAAAGTATAACTTACTTAAAGCCTTGCATGAAAGTGAGATTCTTATAGATCAGTCCATCTTTCAGCACGACGGAGACCCAAAACATACAGTCAAAGTAGTGGCGGAGTGGCTTCAAAAACAAAAATCTGGGATCTTACCATAGAAATGGCCTGCACAAAACCCTGATTTAAACCCCATAGAAAAACTGTGGGGTTTTATAAAATAAACGTTTGGCTAATTACACTCAACGACTCAAGGGCGAACTTTGGCTAAGGGTTTAGGAGGAATGGTTTAGCGCTTCACAAACTATTATTTATAGCCTTTATAATAGTACGCTTAAAAATATGGTACAATTAAAAAAAATGACTGTGGACTAAATATTGAACATCATATGCGTGCACAACTGTCCAAATGAAGTTGAGTACATTTATTGTTAATAATATAACAATAATGACTTTTTTGAAATGGAGATGTTTTTTTAATAAACCTATAAGTTCATCTTTTACATTTAAGATGAGAAAAACAAAATAATTTAAATAAAACAACTCGATTTTCTCTTCCTTCTTGGCATGGATGTTTATCTTAGTATGTTGTCCCCTGTTCCTCGTGATGAAGGTTATCAAGATGGCTGTGATGATGACTGATGTAGTGAGGGAACCGTAAGTGGTCTATTGGTGAATGCTTCTCTCGGTTTGCAGAAGTTCTATTTTGTTGGTATTATTTATGTGCAGATCTTCCATCATTTCTAAGGACAGTAATTCCCGATAATGCTTTTCTTTTGTGCTGATTTGTAAGATTGTGGGTGGCGCGCGAAGGGATGGCTCTTCTTCTTTCTTCTCTCGTTGATGGTAATTGTGGTGCTGTGAAATGTACCATTTAGATCGTGAAAGACATCCTCGATCTTCATGACACCGTTGAATTAATTGAACAGTAGGGCACATTGAGAAATTTCCTCTATCATAGGGATATGTTGATTGTTGATTTTGTTGCAGGTTGCGTTCTTGCTTCTGCGGAGATTCGGGATACATGCTGTACTGCTTATGTCTATGAGGTTGTTCTGGTTACAAATTGATAAATAGTTTAAACTGTTACAATATTTGGTTATTTTGAAAATGTTGTTTTTGTTTTTTAGTATATTGCTATAGGTTATTTTTCTTAAGTAGTTTAATTAACAACAACAAAGTTACATTGGATGTCAAGTCTCATTTTCTTCTGGCTTCTTCTGGCGTGGAGTATGGTCAGTTTTCCTTATCCAAAATTTCTGTAGCTAATTTAATTTCTTATTTCGATAACATAATTCACTTGATTACTCCTGCTTATTTGTTAACTCGTCTTTCATCAATTTTAATTTGTATTAAAGATTTAAACATAAATGATAATTAACTTTATTTTCATCTTTTAATAACTTTATTAAAAGGTTTGTTATATTATTGATATTATTTATTCTCTCTTTGTACAATTCATTAATGATAACTTGTTTTTTATTATTTTCTAATACATTGTTTTATTCTATCCATGCTATCCATTTCCAGGCTGAACCAATAAAATTTAATGATCGTATTGCCTTATGCGGTCTTAAGTTGTTGCATATATCCTGGATTGCATCTCGTGGGAAAAGTATGGAAGGAGAATATAAGTTTTAGGGATTTGGTTTTCTCTGAGTGATAAGAATTCGGATATAAATGATTTATAACGCCTTAATTCGATGTTATGGATGAGTTTGAACGATAATGTTGCGATTTTCTTTTACTATTTCTTTAATGATGAATCGTATAGCCGGGATAATTAAATGTGGGTGTAGAATGAAGCTGCTGATTGTTTGGATGCCGATCGTATTTATTTTCTTTGTATGTGCTACAACGTTTAACGAAATATTTTATTTTGGAACTCATTAGTGGAAAATAATAGTTCTCCAATAATTGAATTCTGTTCTCCACAGCGTTGCGGTGAGCCCTTCGATGGGCACTTAGAATTACTTCTTCTTGTTCGGTTTCACTAGTGAGGAGTTCCACCATAGTTTGCGTGAACCTGATTTTATAGTCTTTAAACTGTAACGGGTAAATTTCCTCGACTTGACCCATTACGGTTTCGTTGGCTTTAAGCTCATTTATTATACGGGGATTTAGGTATCTCTTAAATAGATTGATAATTTCTATTTGAGTGAAATGGGGTTGAATAATGATGTGGCGAAGATAATTGGGGAATAGCGATTTTAATTGATAGCTTGTCTCTTGTTCCTTTTTGCAGGAGTAGTAGTCAGCGGATTAACATGGCTTTCCATAGGAGGTCTTGATAGTGCATCAGCTACTACATTTGTTTTCTCTGGTTTCTGTTCTATAACATGATCGTACTCTTCGAGAATCACTTTTCACGTCTTCATATTGCAATTCTTATTTCGGTTACTGAGGGCATAAGTGAGAGGCTGATAATCCGTATGAATTTTTACTTTCATAGATAGAGAATTAAGGAAGGCCCGGTTTTCGCCAACATTTCTTTTTCGTTGACGGCATAGTTTTCTTCAGTTTTGTTCAGAGTTCGTGACAGGAATGTTAATGGGTGATTGCCTTGACACAAAACCGCTCCGATCGCATAATCTGATGCACCGGTTGTTAGTTCGAACTACTTTTAAAAATCCGGGTGTTGTAGAAGAACTTCTTCCGATATTAATGAGGATTTTATTTTCCTAAATGCTTCTAAAGCTTTTTCATCGAGTTGGATGGCCTTACTTTTTGAGAGGTGTTTGGACACGTGTCTTTCCCTCTTAAAAGGGATGTCAGAGGCTTCGCAAGTTTTGTATAATCGATTACGAAGTGGCGATAGTACCCTAAAATTCCAAGGAATGACCTCAAGTCCTTTAATGTTTTCGGTGGGGGCAGATTGATTATTGTTTCGACCTTTTTGGGTCTTTATTCCTTTACTTGATACTATAAAACCAAGATATTCGACTTATTTCTGGAAAAATTCGCATTTATCCAGTTAGACTTTAATATTTTTCGCTTCAAGGGAAAACTTTTTCTAAATTGTCAAAATGTTCTATCATCAATATAAACATAACATCTTTTCTCTATGTGTTTCCGGAGAATGTCATCTAAAACTCTTTGGAAAATAGCAGAAGCATTTTTCAGCCCAAAGGGGAGACGGGTAAATTCATATTTGCCGTTATTAATAGAAAACGCAGTTTTCTCTATATCGGATTCTCTGAATGGTATTTGATGAAAACAACTTTTTAAGTCTATTATAGTGAAAAATTCATTTTATCCCAGATTTTCTAGCATTTCATTTATTTCCGGGATAGAGTATTTGTCAGGTATTGAATTGAATTCCAATTTTTTTTTGGACGACCCAAACTGGGGTCGATGGCGATTTTGATGGTCAAATAATACCGTCCTCAAGCAGTTTTTACCTGACTTTCGGCTTCATTTGTTGATGACATTGGATAGGCTTGTTCGTATTTCTCCTTTAACGATAGTTGTGTACGTAAGCCTTTCGTTAGGTTCGGAATATAAGTTTGGGCATTTCTGAATAACGTGGTAAGCTTAACGATCTGTCTCTGATTCATAAGGGAATTTCGAATATTTATTGAATTAATGCAGTCAGCTGAGCATTGCTTTATTCCTTTAGATAGATTTTAATGTTTGGCGAGATGGTCATGAAACTCTGATTTGTATGGATAACGGCGTTAAGTTCTTTGAGACTATCGTTGCCTATTATCCCGTCAAATGAAATTAGGCTAGGGAGTAGAATAAATATTAAATTCTCTGTGCCTGATCCGAAAACGTTTATGAGGGACTGGTGGGCAATTTCGATGTTGCCTCCAACAAATGTGGCGAGAAATAGCTTTTTATTTGGAATAGGATTTCGGATATATTGTGGTTGGATATAATTTTTGTTTGATCTCGTGGAACATGGTAATCTAAATTTCTACTAGAACTTCCTAGTTCTATGTGGTTTACATTTTGGTATTCGTTGTTTGAGGGATGAACCTGTTGAGAGAGTGATCTTTTGTTAACATATTGCCGATTTTGACTTGGGTAATTTTGGTAGTTTGCGGCGCGAGACCGCAAAATACACGCCAAAAATTCGGTTTTTGCATTCTCTGGGGATTGTGGACCAGTTCTGGAAAATTCTGAAATTTGAAATTGATAATTAGGTCTTCTTGGCGGAATAGGAGGTGGAGGTCTATGTTGTGGTTTGTGCGTAGTATAAGCTTGTTGAACTCGAAAACTAACATTTTCTAATTTTAGGCATAAATGCAATGCCTGGGAGAGTTCTAAAGGTTCCCTTATGCTCAAGAGCCTAGATAGGTCGCATTTAAGTCCTCTTACGAAGGTCTCTAGTTTCGCAGTAGGCTTGAATCATGTTTGTTAAGGATTCGTGACACATCTCCATACAACTAAGCTTATTTAATATGAGAGATAAATGACGATAAACAGCTTGGTAAAAATAATAGACAGTTTAGGTACACTGTACCAAAATGGTCATTTGGTACTCTAGTGTACCTAAATCTCTCTTATCTGCATAGTGCAACGTAAGGCATTTGGAGATTTTTTCCCAGCGATTCCAGAGCAACATCTGTCTGTCCAATGATGTTATTATTAATTACATTTAGGATTCCGTAATACTTCGGAGCCCCCTTTAGATGATCATAGATTGAAAGTATTATCTCAACGCTTTTTTCCATGAGGAAAATTTCCCAGGTTGACCCGTAAACTCACGAAGACTTTTAACTATGTCGGATATTTTGTCCACTTCACTTAAATTTCCTTCTAGCCCGTCATCGATTCGTTGGTTGGTATCAATCCCGGAGCATTTCCTGCTCCCGGATTCAGAAGATATTGGAGAATATTTCTGTCCTCTTTTTCAGGGCATCTGCTTCTAGTCGATTTATTCTCTTTGCCATGTTTATTTCGGCTAGGTACCGCGGATGGCACGTTTAGGCTTGGCGGTTTTAGAATCTTATGAGTTTCCATAATATTTAGTTACTTGTCGTTTTGAAGATGGATAGTCGGTAAGATTATAAAAACCTTTGCTGACTTAGTGATTAATAGATAATATAACAAATATTCTTCACACCCTTTCAGGTCAGGAAATTTATCGTACAACTTTAGTGAATAGCTTAAATCAATAAAATTTATAATATGTACATAGATATTTTAATTATTATAATAAAAAAATTACTTTTCATATCTATGTATTTTTGAGTTCACTTTATTTTTTTCAATACTAATTTACTTTTTAATTTTTCAATTTCATTTTATTTGACAATGAATTCATTTAATTAATAATTGTCGTAGTTTTTACGGGTGAGATTTATATCTTTATGAATTTTGTTCTCAGTGTACCTTGTTTCTTCACAACATATGAATTTATTCTCGGTGCACTTTGTTTTTCATAATAAGGACCGGAATTTTGTTAAAAAACAACAAGAAAAATTTCTTCTTAAATATTTGCATACATTTTTATTTGATACAATTTTATTCCTACTTCTGGCATTTAATTGGTCTTGGACAAACGAGGAAAAACAATTATTTTCAATTTCTTTCAATGCGTTCACTCTTTCACTATAAAGCGACCTGGTCTTTTATTGTTTCGTTTAAACTTGTTTATATTAAGATTTCTTAATATGAGTGACCATTTATGTCCTTATTCCACTTAAATTTATTTATTTATTTATATATTTTTTCTTATTTTTTAAGGTTCACTTTTCGGATAAAAGTATTTGATTTGCAATATGTGCTTTCACTCACTGTCACTGTTCTTCTTTTTAAATAATAAAATTATAGCAACTTACAACAAACAAAAATTGAAATATGCAGGGCTCGCATCATTTTTGGTTAAGACACTATGTTGAATTTAAGGAAGCTTAAGGCTCGGTTATAAAAACAGTCTATACTTGTTCAGGCGTGGTTGTCCTGAGGTGCATGTTGGGCCAGGCGTGGTTGTCCTGGGGTGCGTGTTTGGTTAGGTGCGGTTGTCCTGGGGTGCGTGTTTAGTCAGACGTGGTTATCCTAGGTTACCTTCCTTATTTCCAGGTGTTGTTATCCTGTTTTTGTTAAGGCAACTTCTTAACAGCACTTTCACAACACTTCTTTTCAAAAACAGGTCCCTGCTCTGAAGCCAGTTAATCTTTTACATTCAAAATGCGGAAAAAAATATAATTTAAATAAAACAAATCTGATTTCCTCCAGAGAACAACTTTATTCTGCCAAATCGAACTTAGAATTGAACTTAAATTACCGAAAATTTAAAAACATTTATCCACTTTTGCTTGTCAGTGCACATGCAGAGTCCAACAAGTTTGTTTTTAATTATTTTTAAACGAGTTATTCACGTTTATATAAAATAATATATTAATTAAATTGAATCAAACTTGTTTGTTTCGTACACAGAATATAAAGTTGTATTAAATTATATTAGATAACATTAAAATGCGAACAGTTTTAGTAGAATTATAGTGAGTATGTATGTGTAAGTTGACTGGGACATATGTGCCTTAACAGTTTCTGTAAAGTGAGTTAAAAATAATTCCATAATATTTTTGGAATGATATGAGTTATAGGTATAAAATTTGGACAAAAATTAAATTTAAGGGCAGCTTATGGATTTGGATTTTATAGAAACATCCAGAATTAAAAATGATGAATATGTAAACAATATTTGCGGACGATTGTGGGTACTTCCTCAAATTATTACTTTACAAATTCGTAGTAACTGTTTTTCGCCATGATTTTCTCCACAATGCTCATTCGAAAATAAAACTAGAGACGTTTCCGTCTTTAACAAATCGAAAGAACATTTTTCATTACATTGATTTGCCTTTTCACAAGGCGTCGGTAAGTCGAAAACAAAATATATCTTTAATTTATTCATTATAATTATTATTGACGAATATTTTTTAATGAAAAAATGGAATTAATACACACAGTTTTTAGCAAACTTTGTGGGCATCAAACGAAAAAATTTTATCTTCAATTTTCAAAGCTAATCGTCTAATGCCCTTGTGAATTTCGAGTCACATATCAGTACTATATACTGATATTTTATTAAATAATTTGAATTTCTTCTATAAGATAGTGTGTATGTTTTGTTATATAGAATGTCTCTTTAATAATCAGTAATATTCTAGCTCTAATCCCATAATATAAAAGTAAATATTTCTTTAGGGAAATTGGAATACTACCTACCAGATGAGCGATTTAGATAAAATAATGATTCAAAATTCATATTAAATGTCGTATACATAAAAAATACACGTATATGTATCGATTTTTATTAATCTTTGTGTCTTTTCGTAATCATGTAGCACACGCAATTCTACGAGGGTCCGCACCAATGATCATGAATTACTAGATGGGACACTCTCTATACAAGCCTAAAGCTCTAACCCATATGCAACTTCTAAAACTGCCTGGGGTAAATTTTTCCATTAGAGAAAGTAGCAAAGAACTACTGCCTTCTATGCTTTATCTAAATTCCAATAAGAACGAAAGAGATAAGAATAGGCAGCTAAAAATTCTCATCTACAGCATTTACAGTGTAGGCAATAAAATGCAACGTTTTTTTTATCATGCATTTTTAAAGGCGGGCCAATCTGTCGGGCTCGCTGTGCGCCTCTGCATGCATGGTGTTAGTGCCGTCCCCAGGCAATGTTCCAGCATAGGGAAATCCTGAATTGAGAATGGGGAACAGGCAGGTAGCACACTCAGAGCATGTATACGGATGCGGGCTGCTTACATTTTTTCACTGTGCATTTTTAAAGGCGAGCCAAACGTATTCGAACGTGTGCGCTGCTTTGGGTGGTGAAACGTGATTTTAATTTTCGTTCCACCTCCCCCTAAATTTTTGTCTTTCTCTCACGCGTTAGCCCTTTATTACTATCCACTTTTCGCAAAATCTGCAAGGTCGGTGGACTAAGGGGACCAAGGTCGAAAAAATATAAGGAAATACGTCACGAGTGTCCCATCTAGTAATTCATGATCTTTGAGTCCGCACACCAGTTGCTAAAAAGTCGCGGTGCAGTCCACCATTTTGATATAACATATGGTGTGTAGGTAGGCATTTTATATAGGGTGCATAGTCCATTTCTATACTCATATGTAAGTGGAAGCAATGCTCGTGTGTATCACGTCGTGGAACGTTTGGCTTAGTGAAATGATGCAACCATGAGCAATTTTAACGGACTTCAATTAAACGTGTGCATAAACTTGTCAGGTAAATACTGACACTCAATCCATATCAATGGCTTTATGTTAATGGTTAATTACTACAAGAAATTCGTTTACTATGTTGCATACACTTACCTTTACCCTGGATTACCCTGTGTTTTTGTTTATTGTTAGTAATCAGTAATACATGGCAATGTTTATTATCTTAAATTGTAAAGTAGTAAACACTTTTAATAAATAACTCAATTTTATTTCATTGTACCTGAAACTGTTTATTTTATAGGAAAGGAAATTTTTTGAAAAACAAAATACACACTCTTGCCCAACATGACTCACATGAATCACATTTTTGTAAATAAGGTACGATGTGCCCCGAAAGTATAATAATTTGAATATATTTTTATATAAGTAATACTAATACTAATACTAATATATTTATAAAGTAAAAATAATAGTAATACTATTTTATTCTGTATTTGAAATTCATATGCATAAAACCTATTGGGGAGAGTTTTTCTTTTGGACAGTTTATCAAAGAAGTGTGTGGTATTTGGGTCATTTGAATAAAGAAAAATTTCTGAGAGAACTCATATGAAACCGGAATGGTACCAATCGAGTTTCACGCTCCTAACAACTATTTGCATAACCCAAATGACTGGTTGGAAAAGGGTGCAAACTAGATCAATCTGAGATCAAGCATTTGGTGCTAATCGCTTTGCATATATGTTTGTGGTAACAGTTACGTAAGCTTATTAAAAGCGACGAAGCATTTGGGTGTCCTCTTCAAGTATAATAATTAACTATGCTAAATGTTTAATGTTAGTGTAATAATGTTAGATGTTATTTTTAGATTTATTTTTCTTTTTTAGACGTTAAAACACATATATCATCATTCTTCAAACGGTGGGAGATTTTAATTAAACGTTTTATTAAATTTAAAAATTAAAATATTATTTTATTCTTATTTTGATTGACAAAATGCTAAGATTGATGACTCACCATCTAGACCTATCCATACTATCTTAGGTGCTCCGCATAGTACTCATCAATATGAGTGAAATATCAACCTATTGCATTATCGATTGTAAAGCTCACCTAAAAATTCAATCGATTAAAATTTTAATCAATTAACTCGGTAATTATTTTGTCAGATAAAACAGTAATCGATTGATTATTCAATTAAAAATATTAATTTTTTAGTTGATTAAATAGTTAATCCGAATAATTAGTTGCGATTAGTAATCGATTGAAATTTCCCCAGATCTGCTATTTAACACCCTTTCGAAATTTAATATTTGTATTTTTAAATTTTAATTTCTATTTCCAACAGTCGCTTTCTTGTTAAGGTAAAAAAAACATCGTAGAAGAATTTATCAACTTCCAGTTTGGACATTTTACCTCTAGTTATAGAATAAAATTAAAATGCATAAAAAACAATGTAAACATAATAATTAACAAAAAATCTGACATATGTATAATCATTCTCACTTTACTATGTCTGCACACTGACAAACTTCAAAAATGATATTTATAAGAATGGTTTACTTTTCGATCGACCTATAATATATTGATAATGTTGAAGTAGCATGTAAGTCTGAAAGATCTCGGGTTTTATTTTTGATAGCTCTCTATCGTTTTGCCTAAATCGAGTTACAGAACTGTCTTGTAGAATACCCTTAGCCCGGCTTAAGTTCAGAATAGGGGAAGATACCGATTTCAATAAAATTTTGCAGGAGCCTTCCGTTTGGTGTAAAACAGAAGTATTTGAAATAATTTCTTGTCGGTCGGCTATAGGTTTCAAAATATTCCACTTTTAATTTTAACACTTCATCAAAATGAGAAGTGGAATATTTCCATCGCAATTCTTCCTCCCCCGCATAATTTCATCGCACATCGATACTTTCCCTAAAGCGCACCACTATACATTTTTCACAACACATTAACCACATTGATTGCAGAAAAACTTAAAAAATAACAATAATAACCTGTAAACAAAAATATTCTTACCTACTTTCAACTAGCACGTTATTTTTGAAAAATGGCATACACATACACAAATACGAGGAGATTTTTTAATGAAAAAAGGAACTGACCGTGCAAAAAGTGGTGAAATGTGCATAGTGTAGTGGCCCTTAAGGAAATTCAGAACTTTTTAAAGAAATTATGCATGTTTAAAAAATTTTGTGATGAAAATGGCCACTTTGAATTTTAACATTTTGCAAAAATTAAAAGTAGAATATTATGGAAACCATAGTTTACTGCCAAGATATTCTACCGATTCTACAGATTCTTCTGTTTTACACCTAACGGAAGGCTCCTACAAAGTTTCATTGAAATCGGTGACTTTCCCCTATTTTGAATTTGTTCCCTAAGTCTAACTAGATGTGCCACCGAATCAATTCGCGCGGCGTTTTGGTACTTGGATACATATAGTGGGATATAGTGGGAAATAAAAAACTTAAAAATTGTTTTAAATACAGAAATACTCGTAACACCAGAAACATTATTGTGTGCGACACACCCATATAATAGTAAGTAGAAACATAAACAAAAAACATGATTACCCTACGCGAATTTCTTTGGCACATCTATCATTTCTGAGGTTTTTCGATTTAAAAAACACAGTTCTTAAAATAACAACCATTACAAATACATTTAAACTACCTATTATGACATAATTACTGCATTTTGTATAAAGAAAATTCTCCATCAATAGGCAAAATTTGTATTCAAGTGACATTAGTTTGTGCATTGTTGTTGTATATGAGGGGAGAAAGTTGCATTTTTTTTTATTGGTATTTCGAAAACAATGGAAGGTGGATTTGTTTTATTACTTTTCTCTTCTTCTTTAATAACAATTTCTTTAGAAACTGTTCTCAAATCGAACAAATCTCAGAAGTAATAGAATCCCTATTTATTTTTTGGTCCGAATAAAGAATATTCTATATGTTGATTCGTCATATAAGTTAATCACCGATCGCAGGGGAAACACAATATCTTTCACGCGGTGCCTAACACCGCGCAACGTGACTTCATTTCATCGACCCCGGCGCATGCACTTACCTGGCTCACCTGAAAACGGAAGACACCTGAAACCTGCTGACAATGCGTCGCGACTTACCTGTTAAGAAATCTGAAAACATGTATAATTTTTGTCATAAAATAAACTTTGTAGTTAGTTGCATTTTAGACCTCGAAGAATAAAGTCGTTTGACCTTTTTTAAAAAACCAATTTTCCCCCGGATTTCATTAACTGGCGCCCGAGCAGGGACCCGCGATACTTAAAGATCTACGAAGTTCGGAGTAATCGTTCGTGATCAAAGAAACCACAAGAGTTCCGTGTAATCTTTTGTGACTCGCGGGTGCTTATAACTTAATAAACCAAGGAAATTGTGCGGGAAAAACGAACGGAAAGTCTGAGAGGTCATACCGTGGAAGAAAAGAGGCCCCCTAGTAACCAGTGGAGACAAACCCCCGTGAACGAAAAGGAGTCAGCAAAAGTACTGGCAGCCGCTTCCACAAAAATGCTACTCACCATAATAATGTAAGATCCTTTTATGTAAGAAAACATGTAACATAAGTAAACATCAGTACAGCATATTAGTAGAAATTCAGGAAATTACCAAGGAAAATTTAAATTGTCGAATAGAGTGAAAAAAAAACCAAGTTGTTAAATAAATAATAACAATAAGTAGCCCAAATAAATAATAATAATAAATAGTTTAAATAAATAATAATAACAAATAGTTTAAAAAATAATAATAACAAATAGTTTAAATAAATACTAATAATAAATAGTACAGGAAATATCAAGTGATGAAAGTATAGAATAATTAATTTAAGCTAAACGATCTAAGTTACCAATTTTACTATAGCAATCAGCGATAAATTAAGCAATGTTATAATCTAAATACCCGTCCAAGCGAAGCGTAGGTAATAATAATAATTAATAAAAAGGAAAAAGCATTTAATCATTAAGAAATTAACGGTTTTTACCAAGAAGATTCTTTGGAAACGACTCACAGCGCGATAGAGTGAAACTTTATTTTCGGAGAAATAGAGTTTAAATCATTATCTAGAGTAAATAAATAAATAAATTTTAAATAAGTTAAATTTCAGCTACTAAACAGATAAAGGTAAGGGAAATTCGTAAGTAAATTTCAAATTATCTACTCCCCTTACGTGCTAAACGAAAATTCCTGCCAAACACTTGATCCATATCAGTCTCACAAAGGAAAGGATATCGCAAAGCCCCCGTTTTCCTCGGGATGTCTAGACACGAAAATCTCATCCGACCCGCTATAATACCAATGGCCTCAGCCGCGGCAAATAATGGCGGAGGCCCCGCTCCACCTAACGGTGAGCCCCTTTCCTCGCAAAATCAAATAAGACAGCTAATAACAGAAGTTATAGACCAAGAATGCCCCAGAATCCTCAATTCCATCCTAAATCCCGTATCCGAATTTAATCTCGGAAGCGATCAAATAATCAATGAAGACCAACGGGCAAACTTAACGGAGATGGATAAAATACCCGACATCGTACGTAGCCTTAGGGAGTTCTCAGGTCAACCGGGAGAATTTAGCTCCTGGAAAAAGAGCGTCGACCGGGTCCTAAAAATCTACGAATCAACGAAAGGATCACCCAAATATTACGGGATACTAAGTGTAATACGAAATAAGATCGTAGGGCAAGCCGACATCGCACTGGAATCCTATAATACGCCACTCAATTGGGAACAGATCTCTCGCTGCTTGGCGCTGCATTATGCAGACAAAAGAGATCTTGGTACATTGGAGTACCAAATGACCTGCCTAGTACAAGGTAATAACACCGTTCAAGGCTTCTACCAAACGGTATACCATCACTTATCGCTCATCCTAAACAAAGTCTCCAGTATGGAGATGAGCAACGAAGCCATGAACGTAATGGTACGGACCTACAGGGATAAAGCTCTCGATACTTTTATAAGAGGCCTTAAAGGAGATCTACCGAAACTCCTGGGGATGAGGGAACCAGCAGATCTACCGCAAGCGCTCCACCTCTGCCTCAAGCTAGAGAATATGAGTTATCGTATTCAACATGCGCATCTTAATAACGGAGCCATACGCAGAATGGAAGAATCATCGCGACCCCCCGTCCCGCCAAGGCGAAACCCTGCAAACCAGAACTACGCTGTCCATGCACCGAAGCCCCGATTTTTCCCAGAATTCACCTACTATCAGCGGACTCAGAATCCCGGCAGAACTCCCCTCTGGAATAACCCAACTAACCGCTACCCACCAGTATATAATAGCCAGTTCCTTGCTAACCAACCCCTACGCCAAAATAGCTACAATAATCAACCCCTACGCCAAAATAGCTACAATAATCAACCCCAAAACCAGAATACATATACCAACCCACCAGCTCCACCAAGACCGCCCCCAAGAGTTGAACCTATGGACGTAGATCGTTCTATCCGTTCTAATGTTGTCAACTACCAAAACAGACCTCAACTCGGGTTGAAGAGGACGAACTGGTCGAACCAAGCGCACAACCCAAGCAAACTCCAAAGGACATTCCATACTACCACCTCACCACCTAATGACGATCTGTCCGAATACAATGAGAAGATCAACTTGGAGGATGGAAACTACGACCAAACAGTTATCGACTATTTAGGGACAAGTGACGTCGACCCTACCGACATGTACCAGTACCAAGAGCCGGAACTGATCGAGCCCGAAAACCCAGGACTAGAGCAAGAACCACAAGACATACATTTTTTTGGTTAACGAGCTCTTCGCTTCCATACCTCGAGTATAGAACGAAGAGCGGAAACATTTTGAAATTTCTAATAGACACCGGAAGCAATAAAAACTATATCCAACCAAATTGTGCGGAAAACCCTACGCCTAACGCGAATATCTTCTCTGCAAATTCAGTAGGAGGAAATGTAGAAATCACCCACCATGTGATGTTAAACTTATTTGGCCCCCAAACTACCAACCTTAAATTCTTCATTTTACCAACGCTAAAATCATTTCACGGCATCATAGGTAATGACAGCCTTAAAGAACTTAACGCAATTATTTACACAGCCGAAAACTACATGATACTACTTAACACAATTAAAGTCCCCATCAAACAACACCTCTCTCAGTCCGTCAATAGCATCAACGTAAGGACAGCCCATCTAACAGAAGCGCAAACTTCCAAATTACACAACGTTTTAAGAGCCTATCCCAGCTTGTTCTCCGAGCCGGATGAAAAACTTACGTACTCCACCGTCGTCAAGGGAGAAATCCGAACCATCAACAACGACCCCGTCTACTCTAAAACTTATCCATACCCGATGGCGCTCAAGCCGATCGTCGAGAAAGAAATCGAGAAATTGTTAAGAGATGGCATAATTAGGCCATCACGATCGCCATATAACTCCCCTGTTTGGGTTGTAGCAAAAAAACCGGACGCTTCTGGAGAAAAGAAATTCAGGCTAGTGATCGATTATCGAAAACTGAACTCTGTCACAATACCAGACAGATACCCTATCCCAGAGATTAATGAGGTCTTGGCAAATTTAGGGAGAAACAAATGGTTCTCGATAATCGATCTGAAGAGCGGTTTCCACCAGATTCCGTTGAAGGAATCTGACGTGGAGAAAACAGCTTTTTCGGTCAATCACGGGAAGTACGAGTTCACCCGTCTTCCGTTTGGACTTAAGAACGCACCATCCATTTTCCAACGAGCGCTAGACGACATCCTCAGGGCGCACATAGGAGTTAGGTGCTACGTGTACATCGATGATATTATTATCTTCGGTGCCACCGAGGACGAACACTTAGAAAACATCGCCCTTGTTTTCGATACACTAGAAAAGGCAAATATGAAAGTACAAATGGACAAGTGCGAGTTCATCCAAAAGTCCGTCGAGTTCCTCGGATTCATAGTTTCCCAGGACGGTATCCGAACAAACCCTAAAAAGGTACAGGCCATAGTCGACTTTCAGACACCGACAAATCTGAAGGAACTGAGGTCCTTCTTAGGATTGTCAGGGTATTACCGGCGCTTCATACGCGACTATGCCAAGCTGGCCAACCCCCTGACCTCTCTTCTAAGAGGGGAAGAAGGACGAGGACGCGTGTCAAAAAATAATTCGAGAAACGTTCCAATACAACTGGACGAACAAGCATTAGGAGCCTTCAACAAAATTAAAAAGGCCCTAACCTCCCGAGAAGTCGTACTCTCGTATCCCGATCTGGGAAAGGATTTTGAACTTACCACCGATGCATCCGAGTACGCGATCGGAGCGGTCCTATCTCAAGGAGATAGACCAATTACTTTCTTGTCAAGAACTCTGAGTAAAACCGAGGAAGCCTACGCAACCAACGAAAAAGAGATGCTCGCCATCATATGGGCACTCAACAGTTTGCGTAACTTCTTGTACGGATCGCGGAAGGTGAAAATATTCACCGACCATCAACCCCTGACATATGCACTTAGCAATAAAAACACTAATGTGAAGATGAAGAGGTGGAAAGCGATCCTGGAGGAGTACAATCACGAAATAATCTACAAACCGGGGAAATCCAACATCGTGGCCGACGCGCTCTCCAGACCGCCGCAAGAATCCACAATCAACTCAGTAACCACGACGCAACACAGTGACGACAGTTCGTCACATAATCTCGTTCCATCCGTAGAAACACCAATCAACGTCTTCAAGAATCAACTCATCCTAAAAGTCGACACATCTTCCACCTACCAACTTCGGAAACCTTTTCCCAGTCACTTTAGACACATCTTCTCAGAACCTCGATATACGAAGGAAAATCTAACAGGTATATTCAAAAGATTCCTGAATCCTAACGTGATAAACGGGATCAAAACAATAGAACCGGTCATGGGGATAATCCAAGAAATCTATCCCCTTTACTTCAGAAATTATCGAATTAGGTTCACACAAAACGAAGTGGATGACGTTAACAACGAGTCCGATCAGGAAAATATTATTTTAGAGTACCACAAAAGGGCACACAGAAACGCGCAGGAAAATAGACTACAGATAATCGAGAAATACTATTTCCCTAGAATGAATTCAAAAATCAAACAGATAGTTAAACAATGCATAACATGCAAGGCAAATAAATACGACCGACATCCCAATAATCCAGCCTTAAAACCCACTCCAATACCGCAATATCCCGGACACACCCTTCACATTCATATCTACTCGACAGGAAAACATTTGGTACTGACGGCCCTAGACAAATTTACGAAATTCGCGCAAGCAAGGATACTAAAATCGCGAGCGATCGAGGATATTAGGAAGCCACTAAGAGAAATCCTGTTCTTTTTTGGAGTACCCAAATCCGTTGTAATCGACAACGAAAAATCCCTAAACTCTGCATTCATTGTGTTTATGATGGAAGACCAATTAAAGATCAACATATTTAGGACACCTTCCTACCGCAGCGAGGCGAATGGTCAGGTAGAGAGATTCCACTCTACCCTCTCTGAGATCATGCGATGCTTAAAAACCGACGGCATCCATCATTCGTTTGAAGAGTTGCTCGAACACTCCGTATACGAGTATAACTACAGTATCCATTCCACCACAGGAAAGAAGCCCATTGAACTCTTCTACGGAAGAACCGTAACAACTGATCCAGACCGATTTGAGGCCTCTAGGCAAGAAAATATAGAGCGATTAAAAGTTAAGCAACGGAAAGATCTTAAATTCCATAACAAGAACAAACAACCAACTAAAGACTACAAGGTAGGCCAAACCATTTTCGTGAAACACAATAAACGCGTAGGTTCCAAACTCACAGTTAGGTACACACAAGAGATCGTTCGAGAAAATAAACCCACTACAGTTACAACAGAGTCAGGCAAAATAATACATAAAAGTAATATTCGAAACTGATACCCACCTTACAGATTTCTGAGCGTCGCAGCCGCTAACGCAGATGTCCAGATCCTCGACTACACGAACTCCCAGGTAATAGCACTGCATACAGGAACAGCCAGGATCCAAGAGGGAAACCTGAAACTCATCCACATAATAGAGATTGAACCCTATCAGACCTTCGTATCCGAAATTACAGACATGATCAACAAAAATATCCCCAAAAGCAATCCTTTCCTCCCATTCCTAGAACACGAGTTGTCACAGGTACGAGATCTGGTCAATAACATCAAGATCCAGAAACGGAAAAGATCACTGAACTTCATTGGCTCAGCGTGGAAGTGGATAGCGGGAAACCCCGACCACGACGATTTTATCCTAATGTCAGACAGAATAAACAACGTCATAGAAAATAACAATGACCAGGTAATAATTAACCAAGCCCATAACGATAGAATCAATAAGCTAACTAACGTAACGAATGAAATACTAAATATGATCAGGAGGGACAGATCTTTTGAAATTGAACTTGTCTTAAGTCTACAATATAAATTGAAACTTATTAAGGAAGAAATCACTAACACAATATATGCAATAGAACTAGCAAAATCAAATACAATAAGCTCAAACATATTATCAAAAGCTGAAATTAACATAGTTTTGGAAAGCATGAATAAAGATAACATACCATATAATAACGTAGAGGAAGCACTAAAATTCTCCGATGTTAAAGTAGCTCAAAACGAAACACGCCTAATTTATATTGTGAATATTCCTAAGACAGAACCCACCGTTTTCCAAAGAATCAACTTAAGACCGATAAAGAAAATTAATAACGTTATGTACAAAATCGATTATGGAAACATAGTAAAGAAAGATGAAATAATTTATGGAATAAAAAATAATTGTAAAAAAATAAACGAACTATCAATCTGTAAAGTAAATGATCTCGTAGATTTAAGCAAAGACAAATGTATCCCTAACTTCCTAAACAGCCAACATGCAATATGCAACACAGTCAATAGTCACCACATCCCACGGGTCGAAGAAATAGCATCCGGCGTCATCCTGCTAAACAATTTCGAAGGAACGATCGAATTCAACAACACGTCGCAAATCCTACGTGGAACGTACCTCATCAAACTGCAGAACACAACAATTATCATCGATGGCCAACAGTTCATATCCGAAGAAGTAGCTAGCATCCACGCACTTCCACCCTTACTCCAGCCATCCATTGGGGCAACTCAGCTGGAAGAAATACTCTCATTGGAACTGATGAAGGAATTGCATATAAATAACACCAAGCAAATCAACCTCATCAAAACGGAGAGGAAGGTCCATTTATGGCTAAATTACGCATTTTCGGCAGCAGCCCTACTTACCGGAGTCCTAATCACAATCATCCAAATTAGAAAGAAAACCTCAACCACTAGTATTGCAATCTTACCTTCACCAGCCAAGGACGAACCAACCCTCCAAGGGATATCCTCCCCAAAAGATCCACAGCATCATAGCAGCATCTACAACATTCCATATTTCTAACACATACACGCGAGGACGCATGAATTAAGAGGGGAAGAGTTAATCACCGATCGCAGGGGAAACACAATATCTTTCACGCGGTGCCTAACACCGCGCAACGTGACTTCATTTCATCGACCCCGGCGCATGCACTTACCTGGCTCACCTGAAAACGGAAGACACCTGAAACCTGCTGACAATGCGTCGCGACTTACCTGTTAAGAAATCTGAAAACATGTATAATTTTTGTCATAAAATAAACTTTGTAGTTAGTTGCATTTTAGACCTCGAAGAATAAAGTCGTTTGACCTTTTTTAAAAAACCAATTTTCCCCCGGATTTCATTAACTTATACTATAAGCTATCTGAAACCAAACTTCATTATTAATTAATTTTTGCGTGATACGTGCACAGACAGACAGAAATTGTAAAAATTGCTTTTTGTCCTCCATATCAATAATAATGTCCTCCACGATTATTTAAAAAAGTGTAAAGTTACAGATACCGCCCCGTAATGGTTTTATTATACATATGTAGTATAGTTATGAAAATTTGAATTGGCTGGGAGGATCATTTAAGTCATCACTCAAGAAACTACTTAGATTGGATTTCTAAAAATTTTTTACTTTTGAAAGTTGAATTATTAGGTGTAAGTTAATTTGAAACTAAAACAGAGATATTATTTTAGAATTGAAACGCTCTTACTTACTTAAAAACTAAAAAACAGGTAATGGACCACTGAGAGGAAACGGGAGCGAAATAAAATGTTTTCTTTTGTTTACTTATGACTTTGGTATGATTTTGAAGTATCCAAACCTCGTTATCGCTTTTATCTCTAAAAAATAATCTAAAGTTAAACAGAAGTAATAATCAATAACAATAAAGTGGCATGTGATAAGTCTTTAATTAAAACAGAATCGTGGTTACTTGTATGTAGATTTATTCCAAATTTCCCTTTGTTTACAGGTCTCAGTACATTTCAGTAAAATAAACAAGATGAATGTAACGCCAGCGTTACAAAAAATTTTACATTTCAAATAAATTATCAACTAATCTGCAATGAATTACATTTAATTGCTTAGTTCATTTGACTAATTGTCCACTTGTATTTATATTTATTTACAATAAACTGTTTGCTCCTTCTATGATTATAATGGTTATATTAGTTTTATTTCACAAAAATGCGCGAATGAAAAACTAGTTCGTTTTCTTTAGTCTACAATACGATTCGTGAAATTTTTCTTAGTTAACGTTTATGGATTTGGAAAATTATACAAAACACATTTCTTTTCAGCTTAAACAGTTTGCTAATCCCAAAATGTTGGAACTTTTTTGTTTAATAAACGATCTAAGTTACCAATTTTACTATAGCAATCAGCGATAAATTAAGCAATGTTATAATCTAAATACCCGTCCAAGCGAAGCGTAGGTAATAATAATAATTAATAAAAAGGAAAAAGCATTTAATCATTAAGAAATTAACGGTTTTTACCAAGAAGATTCTTTGGAAACGACTCACAGCGCGATAGAGTGAAACTTTATTTTCGGAGAAATAGAGTTTAAATCATTATCTAGAGTAAATAAATAAATAAATTTTAAATAAGTTAAATTTCAGCTACTAAACAGATAAAGGTAAGGGAAATTCGTAAGTAAATTTCAAATTATCTACTCCCCTTACGTGCTAAACGAAAATTCCTGCCAAACACTTGATCCATATCAGTCTCACAAAGGAAAGGATATCGCAAAGCCCCCGTTTTCCTCGGGATGTCTAGACACGAAAATCTCATCCGACCCGCTATAATACCAATGGCCTCAGCCGCGGCAAATAATGGCGGAGGCCCCGCTCCACCTAACGGTGAGCCCCTTTCCTCGCAAAATCAAATAAGACAGCTAATAACAGAAGTTATAGACCAAGAATGCCCCAGAATCCTCAATTCCATCCTAAATCCCGTATCCGAATTTAATCTCGGAAGCGATCAAATAATCAATGAAGACCAACGGGCAAACTTAACGGAGATGGATAAAATACCCGACATCGTACGTAGCCTTAGGGAGTTCTCAGGTCAACCGGGAGAATTTAGCTCCTGGAAAAAGAGCGTCGACCGGGTCCTAAAAATCTACGAATCAACGAAAGGATCACCCAAATATTACGGGATACTAAGTGTAATACGAAATAAGATCGTAGGGCAAGCCGACATCGCACTGGAATCCTATAATACGCCACTCAATTGGGAACAGATCTCTCGCTGCTTGGCGCTGCATTATGCAGACAAAAGAGATCTTGGTACATTGGAGTACCAAATGACCTGCCTAGTACAAGGTAATAACACCGTTCAAGGCTTCTACCAAACGGTATACTATCACTTATCGCTCATCCTAAACAAAGTCTCCAGTATGGAGATGAGCAACGAAGCCATGAACGTAATGGTACGGACCTACAGGGATAAAGCTCTCGATACTTTTATAAGAGGCCTTAAAGGAGATCTACCGAAACTCCTGGGGATGAGGGAACCAGCAGATCTACCGCAAGCGCTCCACCTCTGCCTCAAGCTAGAGAATATGAGTTATCGTATTCAACATGCGCATCTTAATAACGGAGCCATACGCAGAATGGAAGAATCATCGCGACCCCCCGTCCCGCCAAGGCGAAACCCTGCAAACCAGAACTACGCTGTCCATGCACCGAAGCCCCGATTTTTCCCAGAATTCACCTACTATCAGCGGACTCAGAATCCCGGCAGAACTCCCCTCTGGAATAACCCAACTAACCGCTACCCACCAGTATATAATAGCCAGTTCCTTGCTAACCAACCCCTACGCCAAAATAGCTACAATAATCAACCCCTACGCCAAAATAGCTACAATAATCAACCCCAAAACCAGAATACATATACCAACCCACCAGCTCCACCAAGACCGCCCCCAAGAGTTGAACCTATGGACGTAGATCGTTCTATCCGTTCTAATGTTGTCAACTACCAAAACAGACCTCAACTCGGGTTGAAGAGGACGAACTGGTCGAACCAAGCGCACAACCCAAGCAAACTCCAAAGGACATTCCATACTACCACCTCACCACCTAATGACGATCTGTCCGAATACAATGAGAAGATCAACTTGGAGGATGGAAACTACGACCAAACAGTTATCGACTATTTAGGGACAAGTGACGTCGACCCTACCGACATGTACCAGTACCAAGAGCCGGAACTGATCGAGCCCGAAAACCCAGGACTAGAGCAAGAACCACAAGACATACATTTTTTTGGTTAACGAGCTCTTCGCTTCCATACCTCGAGTATAGAACGAAGAGCGGAAACATTTTGAAATTTCTAATAGACACCGGAAGCAATAAAAACTATATCCAACCAAATTGTGCGGAAAACCCTACGCCTAACGCGAATATCTTCTCTGCAAATTCAGTAGGAGGAAATGTAGAAATCACCCACCATGTGATGTTAAACTTATTTGGCCCCCAAACTACCAACCTTAAATTCTTCATTTTACCAACGCTAAAATCATTTCACGGCATCATAGGTAATGACAGCCTTAAAGAACTTAACGCAATTATTTACACAGCCGAAAACTACATGATACTACTTAACACAATTAAAGTCCCCATCAAACAACACCTCTCTCAGTCCGTCAATAGCATCAACGTAAGGACAGCCCATCTAACAGAAGCGCAAACTTCCAAATTACACAACGTTTTAAGAGCCTATCCCAGCTTGTTCTCCGAGCCGGATGAAAAACTTACGTACTCCACCGTCGTCAAGGGAGAAATCCGAACCATCAACAACGACCCCGTCTACTCTAAAACTTATCCATACCCGATGGCGCTCAAGCCGATCGTCGAGAAAGAAATCGAGAAATTGTTAAGAGATGGCATAATTAGGCCATCACGATCGCCATATAACTCCCCTGTTTGGGTTGTAGCAAAAAAACCGGACGCTTCTGGAGAAAAGAAATTCAGGCTAGTGATCGATTATCGAAAACTGAACTCTGTCACAATACCAGACAGATACCCTATCCCAGAGATTAATGAGGTCTTGGCAAATTTAGGGAGAAACAAATGGTTCTCGATAATCGATCTGAAGAGCGGTTTCCACCAGATTCCGTTGAAGGAATCTGACGTGGAGAAAACAGCTTTTTCGGTCAATCACGGGAAGTACGAGTTCACCCGTCTTCCGTTTGGACTTAAGAACGCACCATCCATTTTCCAACGAGCGCTAGACGACATCCTCAGGGCGCACATAGGAGTTAGGTGCTACGTGTACATCGATGATATTATTATCTTCGGTGCCACCGAGGACGAACACTTAGAAAACATCGCCCTTGTTTTCGATACACTAGAAAAGGCAAATATGAAAGTACAAATGGACAAGTGCGAGTTCATCCAAAAGTCCGTCGAGTTCCTCGGATTCATAGTTTCCCAGGACGGTATCCGAACAAACCCTAAAAAGGTACAGGCCATAGTCGACTTTCAGACACCGACAAATCTGAAGGAACTGAGGTCCTTCTTAGGATTGTCAGGGTATTACCGGCGCTTCATACGCGACTATGCCAAGCTGGCCAACCCCCTGACCTCTCTTCTAAGAGGGGAAGAAGGACGAGGACGCGTGTCAAAAAATAATTCGAGAAACGTTCCAATACAACTGGACGAACAAGCATTAGGAGCCTTCAACAAAATTAAAAAGGCCCTAACCTCCCGAGAAGTCGTACTCTCGTATCCCGATCTGGGAAAGGATTTTGAACTTACCACCGATGCATCCGAGTACGCGATCGGAGCGGTCCTATCTCAAGGAGATAGACCAATTACTTTCTTGTCAAGAACTCTGAGTAAAACCGAGGAAGCCTACGCAACCAACGAAAAAGAGATGCTCGCCATCATATGGGCACTCAACAGTTTGCGTAACTTCTTGTACGGATCGCGGAAGGTGAAAATATTCACCGACCATCAACCCCTGACATATGCACTTAGCAATAAAAACACTAATGTGAAGATGAAGAGGTGGAAAGCGATCCTGGAGGAGTACAATCACGAAATAATCTACAAACCGGGGAAATCCAACATCGTGGCCGACGCGCTCTCCAGACCGCCGCAAGAATCCACAATCAACTCAGTAACCACGACGCAACACAGTGACGACAGTTCGTCACATAATCTCGTTCCATCCGTAGAAACACCAATCAACGTCTTCAAGAATCAACTCATCCTAAAAGTCGACACATCTTCCACCTACCAACTTCGGAAACCTTTTCCCAGTCACTTTAGACACATCTTCTCAGAACCTCGATATACGAAGGAAAATCTGACAGGTATATTCAAAAGATTCCTGAATCCTAACGTGATAAACGGGATCAAAACAATAGAACCGGTCATGGGGATAATCCAAGAAATCTATCCCCTTTACTTCAGAAATTATCGAATTAGGTTCACACAAAACGAAGTGGATGACGTTAACAACGAGTCCGATCAGGAAAATATTATTTTAGAGTACCACAAAAGGGCACACAGAAACGCGCAGGAAAATAGACTACAGATAATCGAGAAATACTATTTCCCTAGAATGAATTCAAAAATCAAACAGATAGTTAAACAATGCATAACATGCAAGGCAAATAAATACGACCGACATCCCAATAATCCAGCCTTAAAACCCACTCCAATACCGCAATATCCCGGACACACCCTTCACATTCATATCTACTCGACAGGAAAACATTTGGTACTGACGGCCCTAGACAAATTTACGAAATTCGCGCAAGCAAGGATACTAAAATCGCGAGCGATCGAGGATATTAGGAAGCCACTAAGAGAAATCCTGTTCTTTTTTGGAGTACCCAAATCCGTTGTAATCGACAACGAAAAATCCCTAAACTCTGCATTCATTGTGTTTATGATGGAAGACCAATTAAAGATCAACATATTTAGGACACCTTCCTACCGCAGCGAGGCGAATGGTCAGGTAGAGAGATTCCACTCTACCCTCTCTGAGATCATGCGATGCTTAAAAACCGACGGCATCCATCATTCGTTTGAAGAGTTGCTCGAACACTCCGTATACGAGTATAACTACAGTATCCATTCCACCACAGGAAAGAAGCCCATTGAACTCTTCTACGGAAGAACCGTAACAACTGATCCAGACCGATTTGAGGCCTCTAGGCAAGAAAATATAGAGCGATTAAAAGTTAAGCAACGGAAAGATCTTAAATTCCATAACAAGAACAAACAACCAACTAAAGACTACAAGGTAGGCCAAACCATTTTCGTGAAACACAATAAACGCGTAGGTTCCAAACTCACAGTTAGGTACACACAAGAGATCGTTCGAGAAAATAAACCCACTACAGTTACAACAGAGTCAGGCAAAATAATACATAAAAGTAATATTCGAAACTGATACCCACCTTACAGATTTCTGAGCGTCGCAGCCGCTAACGCAGATGTCCAGATCCTCGACTACACGAACTCCCAGGTAATAGCACTGCATACAGGAACAGCCAGGATCCAAGAGGGAAACCTGAAACTCATCCACATAATAGAGATTGAACCCTATCAGACCTTCGTATCCGAAATTACAGACATGATCAACAAAAATATCCCCAAAAGCAATCCTTTCCTCCCATTCCTAGAACACGAGTTGTCACAGGTACGAGATCTGGTCAATAACATCAAGATCCAGAAACGGAAAAGATCACTGAACTTCATTGGCTCAGCGTGGAAGTGGATAGCGGGAAACCCCGACCACGACGATTTTATCCTAATGTCAGACAGAATAAACAACGTCATAGAAAATAACAATGACCAGGTAATAATTAACCAAGCCCATAACGATAGAATCAATAAGCTAACTAACGTAACGAATGAAATACTAAATATGATCAGGAGGGACAGATCTTTTGAAATTGAACTTGTCTTAAGTCTACAATATAAATTGAAACTTATTAAGGAAGAAATCACTAACACAATATATGCAATAGAACTAGCAAAATCAAATACAATAAGCTCAAACATATTATCAAAAGCTGAAATTAACATAGTTTTGGAAAGCATGAATAAAGATAACATACCATATAATAACGTAGAGGAAGCACTAAAATTCTCCGATGTTAAAGTAGCTCAAAACGAAACACGCCTAATTTATATTGTGAATATTCCTAAGACAGAACCCACCGTTTTCCAAAGAATCAACTTAAGACCGATAAAGAAAATTAATAACGTTATGTACAAAATCGATTATGGAAACATAGTAAAGAAAGATGAAATAATTTATGGAATAAAAAATAATTGTAAAAAAATAAACGAACTATCAATCTGTAAAGTAAATGATCTCGTAGATTTAAGCAAAGACAAATGTATCCCTAACTTCCTAAACAGTCAACATGCAATATGCAACACAGTCAATAGTCACCACATCCCACGGGTCGAAGAAATAGCATCCGGCGTCATCCTGCTAAACAATTTCGAAGGAACGATCGAATTCAACAACACGTCGCAAATCCTACGTGGAACGTACCTCATCAAACTGCAGAACACAACAATTATCATCGATGGCCAACAGTTCATATCCGAAGAAGTAGCTAGCATCCACGCACTTCCACCCTTACTCCAGCCATCCATTGGGGCAACTCAGCTGGAAGAAATACTCTCATTGGAACTGATGAAGGAATTGCATATAAATAACACCAAGCAAATCAACCTCATCAAAACGGAGAGGAAGGTCCATTTATGGCTAAATTACGCATTTTCGGCAGCAGCCCTACTTACCGGAGTCCTAATCACAATCATCCAAATTAGAAAGAAAACCTCAACCACTAGTATTGCAATCTTACCTTCACCAGCCAAGGACGAACCAACCCTCCAAGGGATATCCTCCCCAAAAGATCCACAGCATCATAGCAGCATCTACAACATTCCATATTTCTAACACATACACGCGAGGACGCATGAATTAAGAGGGGAAGAGTTAATCACCGATCGCAGGGGAAACACAATATCTTTCACGCGGTGCCTAACACCGCGCAACGTGACTTCATTTCATCGACCCCGGCGCATGCACTTACCTGGCTCACCTGAAAACGGAAGACACCTGAAACCTGCTGACAATGCGTCGCGACTTACCTGTTAAGAAATCTGAAAACATGTATAATTTTTGTCATAAAATAAACTTTGTAGTTAGTTGCATTTTAGACCTCGAAGAATAAAGTCGTTTGACCTTTTTTAAAAAACCAATTTTCCCCCGGATTTCATTAACTTATACTATAAGCTATCTGAAACCAAACTTCATTATTAATTAATTTTTGCGTGATACGTGCACAGACAGACAGAAATTGTAAAAATTGCTTTTTGTCCTCCATATCAATAATAATGTCCTCCACGATTATTTAAAAAAGTGTAAAGTTACAGATACCGCCCCGTAATGGTTTTATTATACATATGTAGTATAGTTATGAAAATTTGAATTGGCTGGGAGGATCATTTAAGTCATCACTCAAGAAACTACTTAGATTGGATTTCTAAAAATTTTTTACTTTTGAAAGTTGAATTATTAGGTGTAAGTTAATTTGAAACTAAAACAGAGATATTATTTTAGAATTGAAACGCTCTTACTTACTTAAAAACTAAAAAACAGGTAATGGACCACTGAGAGGAAACGGGAGCGAAATAAAATGTTTTCTTTTGTTTACTTATGACTTTGGTATGATTTTGAAGTATCCAAACCTCGTTATCGCTTTTATCTCTAAAAAATAATCTAAAGTTAAACAGAAGTAATAATCAATAACAATAAAGTGGCATGTGATAAGTCTTTAATTAAAACAGAATCGTGGTTACTTGTATGTAGATTTATTCCAAATTTCCCTTTGTTTACAGGTCTCAGTACATTTCAGTAAAATAAACAAGATGAATGTAACGCCAGCGTTACAAAAAATTTTACATTTCAAATAAATTATCAACTAATCTGCAATGAATTACATTTAATTGCTTAGTTCATTTGACTAATTGTCCACTTGTATTTATATTTATTTACAATAAACTGTTTGCTCCTTCTATGATTATAATGGTTATATTAGTTTTATTTCACAAAAATGCGCGAATGAAAAACTAGTTCGTTTTCTTTAGTCTACAATACGATTCGTGAAATTTTTCTTAGTTAACGTTTATGGATTTGGAAAATTATACAAAACACATTTCTTTTCAGCTTAAACAGTTTGCTAATCCCAAAATGTTGGAACTTTTTTGTTTAATAAACGATCTAAGTTACCAATTTTACTATAGCAATCAGCGATAAATTAAGCAATGTTATAATCTAAATACCCGTCCAAGCGAAGCGTAGGTAATAATAATAATTAATAAAAAGGAAAAAGCATTTAATCATTAAGAAATTAACGGTTTTTACCAAGAAGATTCTTTGGAAACGACTCACAGCGCGATAGAGTGAAACTTTATTTTCGGAGAAATAGAGTTTAAATCATTATCTAGAGTAAATAAATAAATAAATTTTAAATAAGTTAAATTTCAGCTACTAAACAGATAAAGGTAAGGGAAATTCGTAAGTAAATTTCAAATTATCTACTCCCCTTACGTGCTAAACGAAAATTCCTGCCAAACACTTGATCCATATCAGTCTCACAAAGGAAAGGATATCGCAAAGCCCCCGTTTTCCTCGGGATGTCTAGACACGAAAATCTCATCCGACCCGCTATAATACCAATGGCCTCAGCCGCGGCAAATAATGGCGGAGGCCCCGCTCCACCTAACGGTGAGCCCCTTTCCTCGCAAAATCAAATAAGACAGCTAATAACAGAAGTTATAGACCAAGAATGCCCCAGAATCCTCAATTCCATCCTAAATCCCGTATCCGAATTTAATCTCGGAAGCGATCAAATAATCAATGAAGACCAACGGGCAAACTTAACGGAGATGGATAAAATACCCGACATCGTACGTAGCCTTAGGGAGTTCTCAGGTCAACCGGGAGAATTTAGCTCCTGGAAAAAGAGCGTCGACCGGGTCCTAAAAATCTACGAATCAACGAAAGGATCACCCAAATATTACGGGATACTAAGTGTAATACGAAATAAGATCGTAGGGCAAGCCGACATCGCACTGGAATCCTATAATACGCCACTCAATTGGGAACAGATCTCTCGCTGCTTGGCGCTGCATTATGCAGACAAAAGAGATCTTGGTACATTGGAGTACCAAATGACCTGCCTAGTACAAGGTAATAACACCGTTCAAGGCTTCTACCAAACGGTATACCATCACTTATCGCTCATCCTAAACAAAGTCTCCAGTATGGAGATGAGCAACGAAGCCATGAACGTAATGGTACGGACCTACAGGGATAAAGCTCTCGATACTTTTATAAGAGGCCTTAAAGGAGATCTACCGAAACTCCTGGGGATGAGGGAACCAGCAGATCTACCGCAAGCGCTCCACCTCTGCCTCAAGCTAGAGAATATGAGTTATCGTATTCAACATGCGCATCTTAATAACGGAGCCATACGCAGAATGGAAGAATCATCGCGACCCCCCGTCCCGCCAAGGCGAAACCCTGCAAACCAGAACTACGCTGTCCATGCACCGAAGCCCCGATTTTTCCCAGAATTCACCTACTATCAGCGGACTCAGAATCCCGGCAGAACTCCCCTCTGGAATAACCCAACTAACCGCTACCCACCAGTATATAATAGCCAGTTCCTTGCTAACCAACCCCTACGCCAAAATAGCTACAATAATCAACCCCTACGCCAAAATAGCTACAATAATCAACCCCAAAACCAGAATACATATACCAACCCACCAGCTCCACCAAGACCGCCCCCAAGAGTTGAACCTATGGACGTAGATCGTTCTATCCGTTCTAATGTTGTCAACTACCAAAACAGACCTCAACTCGGGTTGAAGAGGACGAACTGGTCGAACCAAGCGCACAACCCAAGCAAACTCCAAAGGACATTCCATACTACCACCTCACCACCTAATGACGATCTGTCCGAATACAATGAGAAGATCAACTTGGAGGATGGAAACTACGACCAAACAGTTATCGACTATTTAGGGACAAGTGACGTCGACCCTACCGACATGTACCAGTACCAAGAGCCGGAACTGATCGAGCCCGAAAACCCAGGACTAGAGCAAGAACCACAAGACATACATTTTTTTGGTTAACGAGCTCTTCGCTTCCATACCTCGAGTATAGAACGAAGAGCGGAAACATTTTGAAATTTCTAATAGACACCGGAAGCAATAAAAACTATATCCAACCAAATTGTGCGGAAAACCCTACGCCTAACGCGAATATCTTCTCTGCAAATTCAGTAGGAGGAAATGTAGAAATCACCCACCATGTGATGTTAAACTTATTTGGCCCCCAAACTACCAACCTTAAATTCTTCATTTTACCAACGCTAAAATCATTTCACGGCATCATAGGTAATGACAGCCTTAAAGAACTTAACGCAATTATTTACACAGCCGAAAACTACATGATACTACTTAACACAATTAAAGTCCCCATCAAACAACACCTCTCTCAGTCCGTCAATAGCATCAACGTAAGGACAGCCCATCTAACAGAAGCGCAAACTTCCAAATTACACAACGTTTTAAGAGCCTATCCCAGCTTGTTCTCCGAGCCGGATGAAAAACTTACGTACTCCACCGTCGTCAAGGGAGAAATCCGAACCATCAACAACGACCCCGTCTACTCTAAAACTTATCCATACCCGATGGCGCTCAAGCCGATCGTCGAGAAAGAAATCGAGAAATTGTTAAGAGATGGCATAATTAGGCCATCACGATCGCCATATAACTCCCCTGTTTGGGTTGTAGCAAAAAAACCGGACGCTTCTGGAGAAAAGAAATTCAGGCTAGTGATCGATTATCGAAAACTGAACTCTGTCACAATACCAGACAGATACCCTATCCCAGAGATTAATGAGGTCTTGGCAAATTTAGGGAGAAACAAATGGTTCTCGATAATCGATCTGAAGAGCGGTTTCCACCAGATTCCGTTGAAGGAATCTGACGTGGAGAAAACAGCTTTTTCGGTCAATCACGGGAAGTACGAGTTCACCCGTCTTCCGTTTGGACTTAAGAACGCACCATCCATTTTCCAACGAGCGCTAGACGACATCCTCAGGGCGCACATAGGAGTTAGGTGCTACGTGTACATCGATGATATTATTATCTTCGGTGCCACCGAGGACGAACACTTAGAAAACATCGCCCTTGTTTTCGATACACTAGAAAAGGCAAATATGAAAGTACAAATGGACAAGTGCGAGTTCATCCAAAAGTCCGTCGAGTTCCTCGGATTCATAGTTTCCCAGGACGGTATCCGAACAAACCCTAAAAAGGTACAGGCCATAGTCGACTTTCAGACACCGACAAATCTGAAGGAACTGAGGTCCTTCTTAGGATTGTCAGGGTATTACCGGCGCTTCATACGCGACTATGCCAAGCTGGCCAACCCCCTGACCTCTCTTCTAAGAGGGGAAGAAGGACGAGGACGCGTGTCAAAAAATAATTCGAGAAACGTTCCAATACAACTGGACGAACAAGCATTAGGAGCCTTCAACAAAATTAAAAAGGCCCTAACCTCCCGAGAAGTCGTACTCTCGTATCCCGATCTGGGAAAGGATTTTGAACTTACCACCGATGCATCCGAGTACGCGATCGGAGCGGTCCTATCTCAAGGAGATAGACCAATTACTTTCTTGTCAAGAACTCTGAGTAAAACCGAGGAAGCCTACGCAACCAACGAAAAAGAGATGCTCGCCATCATATGGGCACTCAACAGTTTGCGTAACTTCTTGTACGGATCGCGGAAGGTGAAAATATTCACCGACCATCAACCCCTGACATATGCACTTAGCAATAAAAACACTAATGTGAAGATGAAGAGGTGGAAAGCGATCCTGGAGGAGTACAATCACGAAATAATCTACAAACCGGGGAAATCCAACATCGTGGCCGACGCGCTCTCCAGACCGCCGCAAGAATCCACAATCAACTCAGTAACCACGACGCAACACAGTGACGACAGTTCGTCACATAATCTCGTTCCATCCGTAGAAACACCAATCAACGTCTTCAAGAATCAACTCATCCTAAAAGTCGACACATCTTCCACCTACCAACTTCGGAAACCTTTTCCCAGTCACTTTAGACACATCTTCTCAGAACCTCGATATACGAAGGAAAATCTAACAGGTATATTCAAAAGATTCCTGAATCCTAACGTGATAAACGGGATCAAAACAATAGAACCGGTCATGGGGATAATCCAAGAAATCTATCCCCTTTACTTCAGAAATTATCGAATTAGGTTCACACAAAACGAAGTGGATGACGTTAACAACGAGTCCGATCAGGAAAATATTATTTTAGAGTACCACAAAAGGGCACACAGAAACGCGCAGGAAAATAGACTACAGATAATCGAGAAATACTATTTCCCTAGAATGAATTCAAAAATCAAACAGATAGTTAAACAATGCATAACATGCAAGGCAAATAAATACGACCGACATCCCAATAATCCAGCCTTAAAACCCACTCCAATACCGCAATATCCCGGACACACCCTTCACATTCATATCTACTCGACAGGAAAACATTTGGTACTGACGGCCCTAGACAAATTTACGAAATTCGCGCAAGCAAGGATACTAAAATCGCGAGCGATCGAGGATATTAGGAAGCCACTAAGAGAAATCCTGTTCTTTTTTGGAGTACCCAAATCCGTTGTAATCGACAACGAAAAATCCCTAAACTCTGCATTCATTGTGTTTATGATGGAAGACCAATTAAAGATCAACATATTTAGGACACCTTCCTACCGCAGCGAGGCGAATGGTCAGGTAGAGAGATTCCACTCTACCCTCTCTGAGATCATGCGATGCTTAAAAACCGACGGCATCCATCATTCGTTTGAAGAGTTGCTCGAACACTCCGTATACGAGTATAACTACAGTATCCATTCCACCACAGGAAAGAAGCCCATTGAACTCTTCTACGGAAGAACCGTAACAACTGATCCAGACCGATTTGAGGCCTCTAGGCAAGAAAATATAGAGCGATTAAAAGTTAAGCAACGGAAAGATCTTAAATTCCATAACAAGAACAAACAACCAACTAAAGACTACAAGGTAGGCCAAACCATTTTCGTGAAACACAATAAACGCGTAGGTTCCAAACTCACAGTTAGGTACACACAAGAGATCGTTCGAGAAAATAAACCCACTACAGTTACAACAGAGTCAGGCAAAATAATACATAAAAGTAATATTCGAAACTGATACCCACCTTACAGATTTCTGAGCGTCGCAGCCGCTAACGCAGATGTCCAGATCCTCGACTACACGAACTCCCAGGTAATAGCACTGCATACAGGAACAGCCAGGATCCAAGAGGGAAACCTGAAACTCATCCACATAATAGAGATTGAACCCTATCAGACCTTCGTATCCGAAATTACAGACATGATCAACAAAAATATCCCCAAAAGCAATCCTTTCCTCCCATTCCTAGAACACGAGTTGTCACAGGTACGAGATCTGGTCAATAACATCAAGATCCAGAAACGGAAAAGATCACTGAACTTCATTGGCTCAGCGTGGAAGTGGATAGCGGGAAACCCCGACCACGACGATTTTATCCTAATGTCAGACAGAATAAACAACGTCATAGAAAATAACAATGACCAGGTAATAATTAACCAAGCCCATAACGATAGAATCAATAAGCTAACTAACGTAACGAATGAAATACTAAATATGATCAGGAGGGACAGATCTTTTGAAATTGAACTTGTCTTAAGTCTACAATATAAATTGAAACTTATTAAGGAAGAAATCACTAACACAATATATGCAATAGAACTAGCAAAATCAAATACAATAAGCTCAAACATATTATCAAAAGCTGAAATTAACATAGTTTTGGAAAGCATGAATAAAGATAACATACCATATAATAACGTAGAGGAAGCACTAAAATTCTCCGATGTTAAAGTAGCTCAAAACGAAACACGCCTAATTTATATTGTGAATATTCCTAAGACAGAACCCACCGTTTTCCAAAGAATCAACTTAAGACCGATAAAGAAAATTAATAACGTTATGTACAAAATCGATTATGGAAACATAGTAAAGAAAGATGAAATAATTTATGGAATAAAAAATAATTGTAAAAAAATAAACGAACTATCAATCTGTAAAGTAAATGATCTCGTAGATTTAAGCAAAGACAAATGTATCCCTAACTTCCTAAACAGCCAACATGCAATATGCAACACAGTCAATAGTCACCACATCCCACGGGTCGAAGAAATAGCATCCGGCGTCATCCTGCTAAACAATTTCGAAGGAACGATCGAATTCAACAACACGTCGCAAATCCTACGTGGAACGTACCTCATCAAACTGCAGAACACAACAATTATCATCGATGGCCAACAGTTCATATCCGAAGAAGTAGCTAGCATCCACGCACTTCCACCCTTACTCCAGCCATCCATTGGGGCAACTCAGCTGGAAGAAATACTCTCATTGGAACTGATGAAGGAATTGCATATAAATAACACCAAGCAAATCAACCTCATCAAAACGGAGAGGAAGGTCCATTTATGGCTAAATTACGCATTTTCGGCAGCAGCCCTACTTACCGGAGTCCTAATCACAATCATCCAAATTAGAAAGAAAACCTCAACCACTAGTATTGCAATCTTACCTTCACCAGCCAAGGACGAACCAACCCTCCAAGGGATATCCTCCCCAAAAGATCCACAGCATCATAGCAGCATCTACAACATTCCATATTTCTAACACATACACGCGAGGACGCATGAATTAAGAGGGGAAGAGTTAATCACCGATCGCAGGGGAAACACAATATCTTTCACGCGGTGCCTAACACCGCGCAACGTGACTTCATTTCATCGACCCCGGCGCATGCACTTACCTGGCTCACCTGAAAACGGAAGACACCTGAAACCTGCTGACAATGCGTCGCGACTTACCTGTTAAGAAATCTGAAAACATGTATAATTTTTGTCATAAAATAAACTTTGTAGTTAGTTGCATTTTAGACCTCGAAGAATAAAGTCGTTTGACCTTTTTTAAAAAACCAATTTTCCCCCGGATTTCATTAACTTATACTATAAGCTATCTGAAACCAAACTTCATTATTAATTAATTTTTGCGTGATACGTGCACAGACAGACAGAAATTGTAAAAATTGCTTTTTGTCCTCCATATCAATAATAATGTCCTCCACGATTATTTAAAAAAGTGTAAAGTTACAGATACCGCCCCGTAATGGTTTTATTATACATATGTAGTATAGTTATGAAAATTTGAATTGGCTGGGAGGATCATTTAAGTCATCACTCAAGAAACTACTTAGATTGGATTTCTAAAAATTTTTTACTTTTGAAAGTTGAATTATTAGGTGTAAGTTAATTTGAAACTAAAACAGAGATATTATTTTAGAATTGAAACGCTCTTACTTACTTAAAAACTAAAAAACAGGTAATGGACCACTGAGAGGAAACGGGAGCGAAATAAAATGTTTTCTTTTGTTTACTTATGACTTTGGTATGATTTTGAAGTATCCAAACCTCGTTATCGCTTTTATCTCTAAAAAATAATCTAAAGTTAAACAGAAGTAATAATCAATAACAATAAAGTGGCATGTGATAAGTCTTTAATTAAAACAGAATCGTGGTTACTTGTATGTAGATTTATTCCAAATTTCCCTTTGTTTACAGGTCTCAGTACATTTCAGTAAAATAAACAAGATGAATGTAACGCCAGCGTTACAAAAAATTTTACATTTCAAATAAATTATCAACTAATCTGCAATGAATTACATTTAATTGCTTAGTTCATTTGACTAATTGTCCACTTGTATTTATATTTATTTACAATAAACTGTTTGCTCCTTCTATGATTATAATGGTTATATTAGTTTTATTTCACAAAAATGCGCGAATGAAAAACTAGTTCGTTTTCTTTAGTCTACAATACGATTCGTGAAATTTTTCTTAGTTAACGTTTATGGATTTGGAAAATTATACAAAACACATTTCTTTTCAGCTTAAACAGTTTGCTAATCCCAAAATGTTGGAACTTTTTTGTTTAATATTGAATAACAACCTCATGTACAAATATTAAATGAAATATTGTTTGTCTTTTTTACACTTTCAGCAAAATATATAATATGATATTCGTTATTACTATCATTAAGTCTGAAAACTGATTGTTAAATTTATTTATTTAAAAAAAGATTTATTCTGCACCTGAGTGGATTTTTGGGGTTAACTTGAACTGCGAAGCTTTAAATATATGTATATATGCTTTGGTGTTAGTTTAATCCAAAAATAAATAGAGGTAATGATCTAAAATTTAATAAAAAACCAAAACCAAAAACAAAAACAAAAAAATCTTCATCCTACTTTAGCGTGCCAGCACAGTAATAAGTTTGCAGCTACAAACAAAACATGGTAAATACATCACGAAGCTCAATTGGCGCAAAAGACCAAATGGAGAGAAGAATTTTACTAATGACTTGCGTCCTTATCCACTAACAAGCAACACAAATTGTATTCGCGTTTCTGGTTAAAAGTTAAATGTCTAAATGCGCCAAAGATAAGGAGAAGAAATTATGCAGAGACTATCAGACTTTTCTCCTCTAATATCATAAAGTCTGCAAACTTTAATAAGCAGAATAAAGGGCTTTTGGACTAGCTGAACTAAAGAAAACAAAAAGATTGCATATTTACGACATTCTTTCAAAGTCCTAAAGGGATATTCCTACTGAATATTACTTTAATTATATGTGGCAAAAGAGGGATCCTGCCCTTGTATTGAATAGATCTTTTGTAGTCTACTATTCACTCTCTAAAGTTCTACTGAAATTAAATAAAAGTGAAGGGATCGTGCATGGGTCTTTTATAGTTTTGTGTGGGACGCAGCTCAGAATAGAGTTTAGTACGGACATGGTTCTCTCAACATTTGTGTCGCATTCGGAAAAACTCAGGTATGTGCTACGTAAGTAAAATTCCCTAAGTAAAATAAAAATTAAAACAAAATGGAAGAATTAACTATAACGATAAATGAAATGTAAAACTTAAAATAAAAAGAACAATCTTTAGCATTCATAAATTCGAGTTAGCATCAAACCTGTTTCTTTATTAATTTAAATGACTAGCTACAGGTAATGGTTAAATTTAGTTAATTTTCTCTCTATTTTCTTTAAATTGTTCCTCAACTAAATCAAAAAGTGTCTAGTATTGCGTTGTAAGAAGTTTAAAGTTTTGATTCCTCTTGGCTTTTTCTTACTACTCCATTTTTTAGTGTTAATCACTTTCAGTATTTATCTACGTTGAACCGATGGTAGTTAAATGCTAGCTTCTCCAAAAACAAAAAGAGAGACCACTTATCTGTGACCAAAAATGCTCCTTTAGCAAGAAGAATCAATATTTTACTTACAAGTCTCCCTCCAAAAATTTACAATGTTCCTGATTCATGTGTTTTTGTGTTTCTAAAAGTTATCTAATCATAGCAACACAAGCCAAGAAGATGTACTGCTTTGATATAAATCGTCCTTAGCCGATCAAAAATAATACATGAATTGTTTCCAAGTGAAGACGTGAAGATATTTTGTGAACTGCTTATCTTATTAAAAGAAAAGTCTGCGCCTTTTCCGTTAACTTCCTACAAATTCCTACGACTCTCCGTCATATTCCAGTGTGACGTGATTGATTTTGACTTCCGGATGGTTTTATTTGAATTCTACCTTCTGGTTGCATCTTTTCATCTTCTGCTTGATTTTCGAGATCAGACTCCTCTAAAGTCACCTGTGGAATCTGGGAAATAATACAATGAATTACATTTTATGAAAACTACAAACTTGAAAGCGTATCTTTTCATCCGATTCTTCTAGTGAAGGCGGTGGCGACGGTGGTATCATGCTTTGATAGTAATCTCTATTTTCTTCAAGCGTATCTAAGATATCTTGTGCATCAGGATGGACTAAATCACCCCACGTTTCCCACAATGGATGAACAATGTAGTCTATGAAGCCCACCTGAGATTTCTCAATGGTTGCATTTTGGCGGTCGCACATTGGACTTATGTCCATTCCATGTTCACGCTCCTTATCCCCTTGGAGGAAGAACTCTTCCATAAGAAGTGCCACCCACCTCTTATATAATGGGAGTGGTTTTGTTGGGTTGCTTAAATCAGCACAGTGCACCAGATTTTCTAATACCTGAAAATTTTAAAAATATTTATAATAAGTTACGGAAAGAGGCAAATAGTCCTCAAATATGCCCGAAGTGACGCTATTTTCCTAACATTAAAATTTATTATACGGCTTACGAGTAGGATATTTTAGTATTGTTTATTTACGAGAGATAAAACTTGAACTTAAAAAAACATTAATTTTCTTATAATAAAATCTCCTTTAGAAGAAAATATTTGTTTCTAGTTTGTATAAGAAATATAGGTGATTTTTTTTTCGTGCTTCAAAAAATTATATATGTAATAGTTAAAAAAATATTTCCTTGATATCTCCTTTACTCTAGTTAAGTAAATTTATGTAGCTAATTAATTGCATTTTAATCTAGAACGAAACTCAAAATATATCAGTTAAAATATTTATATTCAAAACTGGAAAAAATAGTAAACAATAAAATTTGAAAAAGTTTTTAAGCCTTTTGTGAACAGTAAACTATTTAGATTTAAATTTAAAACACTGTGTAATAATTTTTTACTTGTGACCATAAATTTGAAACATTTTTAACCCTTCTTGCCGGTTTTTTTCTCTTTTACTATTGTATTTCCAACAAACATATACCTTTAGCTTTACACATTAATTATTTATTTTATAGAGCACACATAAGTACAATACAAATATAAATATATGTATATATATACTGTAACCATAGTAAAAAGTGGGGAGAATATTTTTATTAATTATTAAATTGACTATAATACTTGTATTAATCGTACTACCAGTTCTATTCTCTTCTGCCATTGATTCGATCAACTCAATATTTACATATTCAAGTCCGTATTCATAGCATCGAATTTGAAGTTTCTTCTTCTTCTTAAAATAATCTTTTTTAAAATTTATATTTTTTGCTTTAGAATAGTTACTTTTTCAAAATCGATAAATTTATCTTTAAAGTTTATATTTGGAATTTCAAAAATGTTGTTTTAAAAATGTTGTGGTAAATAGTTGTTTAAACGCACCCCGGTATTTGCAAAAGATAGAGCTATTATTTCAATGGTAATTTTCGGATTCTTCGAAATCAAATGTTCTCCCGCCATATACGAGTATCTACAGGTACATTTTTTTCTATTGAGCTGGAGATTTGAACTACAAAATTTTACATAATTTGTTTGAAGATTTGGTAAAATATATATCAAATTAAAAAGGTAATCGCGAGTGAAAATCGTTTTGAGGTTTAATTTGAAAGCTACTGCGAATTTCTCGTTCATTATGTAATTTATGGTCTGAATTTTCAAACATCAGATCACTTTGCCCGATAGAATTAATAATTTCGCAAATAATAACACTTTTAAGTCATGTTTTGAAATATTTTAAACTGTTTAAGTTTCCCCGTGAACGAAATCTATTTTTACTTCAGTACCATGCATTTTACGGACTTAAAAATTTTTTTAAAAATTGGTAAATTATGATTACTATAATTATACTGGTAGTATTTTACCATATTATTACTAGTTAATTTTTAAAAATATTTTTCCCGGTTTGGCAAATAAATTTCTATTATTCTATTATTACTTTACGACGAGGTGTCAAACATTCTTTATACCATGCACAAAATAAATATTTTAATTTTCTGCAGGAGAGGACTCTGTTATCTTTTCAGATAAGAACAAGTGTAATTTAGGTAGGCCAGACTGTTACAGTATTTTTTTTTTTTTTAATAATTTGAATGAAAATTAAGTAAGGATGCTTGCAGCTATCCTGGAAATTTTCCATTTTGCTTTACTAACACTTATACTGACGTATTAAAAGACATTCATATTGGTTTGTTTCCATAGACTTCACATATCAATAGAATAACGCATTTATCTATGTATATGCCGAAGTTTTCAAAAAATCGTTTGAACAAAAACCATATGTTTATTGGCCTAGCCTGCCTGCAATCCAGACACCTAAGGATATCTTAACGCCACGGGCTTATGCAAAAGGACGTCTATTTCAAGCGGCTACGGAACTAAAGAAATGTATTATAATTTAATAAACATTCAACAGGAAACCCTTCAAAATTTAATGAAGGCTATGTCAAAGCGAATATTTAAAGTTATAAAAAGTCAAGGAGAACATACCACATTTTAATTAGTTTTTCGGTAGCGATAATCTTCATATTAACTGGCTAAATATAGAGAACATGCATTTGCGTTTAAACGAATATATGAGCCGTTTATTTTGAAAATGATGCAAGTCCGAAATGTCCATACTTCTTATTTTATTTCTTTAATTAGAGTTTTGTATTTCTTAAACATTATCATACTGACTTCTGAAAGCAAATTCACAATCAATTTTTTTAAGGTTTAATTTTAACTTTGAAAGCTTCTACGACACAAATATTCACTATTATATTAGTATAACGTGAAACAAAAAACTAGTCAACAAACGGGCAATTTGAGGCTTTTTTTCCTTTATTGTTGCAATACCTGAATGCGATCGGTGTAATTATCCAAAAGTAAAACTCCAGACCCTGCTACCTTCTTCGTCTCTACCATGGTCTTAAGATCTGCTAGTAAACTCATATGTTTAGACATATCAGTGGAAAGAACTATATCAATGACCATCTTCCGTAACGTTTGACGTTGCTTTCTAAAATTGAAATATTATGATTATTAAAAGTAAGAAGGAATGAAAAAGGTTTAATCTGAAATGTGATCCAAAATTAATGCAAATTAACATAAAGCTACGAATAGTAATATTGTTTTCAAATTCGTTCAGGACTTATCTAGCATGTTATTTTAATAATTAGCTTAATAGTTTCTTTTTATTTTTAAATTCACTAAACAATTTGAATTATCTAAAATAAAATTATTGAGATTATGATCACTGACCCCTATAAAACCATGTTCTGCACTACAAAAATAATTTAGCTAATTTTCGGTATTTATAAATACTTGTTTCACCGACTGATGGGTCATTCGCGGTAGAACTTGTGTTGTGCTGTGACTATCGCATAGTAGTGTTGGCTGTGAAAAATCAAACCGACGTGACAGAAGCGGAATAAAGCACATTCTCATTATCAAACACCGTTTTCTTCCGAGTCCATACCACATTATTATGTTACATGCTCTAACAATATTTTAGTGAATTTAAGAAAATTCAATAAAACACTGTTTTAACGAAAAAACAGATAATTGGTAAAATTGTTCAAAACTATCTAACTTATTAAGATATTAAAATAAACCAAACTAATTAGAAAATAATAAAATTTCAAAATTTCTTTGTTTAAATGTGTTTACTTCCTTACTTTACACCTTTTATACCAATAGAGTATATCCTATCTATCCTATTCCCATTAATATGAATAAGACCCGTAAAAATTTGTGGCTTGAGGAGCTTTCCATAAATTAATTCTTAAATATTGCCTACTGTATTATGGTTTCGATTGTACAATTGGCAACCAAACATCATTTTCTTCGTGCTAATGATAACTATGTGCTAATGTTTACTGTTCTCCTGATATTTGCATTGCTAACACACATTTTTCAAATTTTCTTTTTTAGGTCCATAGTAAAGACCTCTTTAAAAAAGGAAGATTTTAGTCAAATAAATCTACAATATAGTTTTTTCATTATTAAATTTCTATGTTCATTAATTTATATATAACAATTATAACTAATATTCAGCAATTTCTACCAGTTCTTCATTGAACCAGTTCTTCGTTGAACTTGATCAAAAACTAGAATTTAGATAACATTATAACACTATTAATAAAATTCCGTACAAGGAGTGATTAGGCGATGGTTGAGGGAAATAAGAGGCTCTTATGTTCTAGGAGATATATTTGTTGGACTTGTTAGACCAATTTTTGAATATGGAAGCATCAGTATGGCCTCCGTCGTATTTTGCACATAAATCAAGTATTGAAACAGTTTCGATAGGATTTCTCAGTTTTTTCTTATATGATCTGTGGAATTACCGTATTATGAAAGAAGACTTATGAGAATTGATTTCCAATCCTTAGAATGTAGTCGTGAGATATCTATTGCTTTTATTTCTTCTTTATCTTTATAGCGAAATTAATTGTCTGGAGTTTTTATGAATATTTTAACGTACTAACAAGAAATTTTAAAAGATTTAATTACCTATAAATATAGTTCTTGAATCTGATATGCGTTGTTTGGCCCGGTGACAGGGGCCTCTTAGAATAAGAATTTTTATAAATAGGTTTTAGTTCAAGTAAGATACCATTAAAACATAGGCTAAGTAATATTACACATTACCATTGTCCAGTCAGAGAAGATATTTGTTGACTAATGAATAAAATAAATAAAAAATGGTATAATTGATGGTTCATTCATTATTTTCAGGATGCTGATCTTTTATTATATAATTTTTTCAGTTCGCTTAACACAAGCTACAATATCTAACTTAAATGAAACTAATATAACAAAGCAAATAACCTAAATCATTATGTAAGAGCTGGAGAATTGGTTAGACCATCGCTTAACAAAGCTTAGAGGGAGGTTGATTCGTAAATTACAATTTTTCATAGTGTACACATCACTATTTTATTTTTATCTTCTGATCTACTAATCGTAGCGACATCCAGATCACGCCAAAAATCTACTATCCTAATGTCATTTCCAAAAATGACAACAATGCTGATCCATCAATACCCACTTCCGAAAGTCGATAAATGTTTTTAATTTTTCTAAAATTCACGTTTTCATCTAATTTTCTCCAAAATTCACGTAATTAATGCACTTATGTATTATTTTTATCAAATTGCTCATCTTATTACCTTTCCAAAAGAACATATTCAGGTTAAATAGAGGTAGAAAAATCGGGTCTTTAGAAAATCTTAACTGGTATTTTATTGTTTCATTGCTCTGTATAATTGCAAAAGTCGTAAAATGAACAAAATGGCCTGACGCTATGTTTGCAATACCTGGCGGAAATTTTGCTATAAAAAATGGTCAGTCAGCACGAACTACAACTACTACGTTGTAAGCTAAAATAATTAAAAAATGGCCGAATTTCCGATATAATTTACATTTACGGTGCAATCGACGGAAACAAAAGAGGGGCTTTTCGGGAATGCCAAAGGAAATTCCTTAATCGACGGGCACCAAAAACAGGGTTCTGTCGCCGTCAAACAGCAAATAGTCAACATCGTTAAGCAAAACCCTGAAAGAACCAAGAGACGAGTTCCATACGGACTTTTTGGAGAATACAATGCCAAAACTACTTGAAGACATCTATCTCTTCTGAATGAAACACCAGATCATACTGGTAACAATATGAAGGTAAAATTAAATGACAAATTTGCTGAGCGCTGGATGAGGTAGACCGATTTCTTGGACTGTTAGATCTCCAGATCAAATCCTATTAACACCAGAGAGGAATTAATTAGCAGAATTGGGTCTGCAATGAAGCAAATGGAGGAGAACATTTTGAGCAGATTTTGTAAAGTATTAGCATTAACTTAAATTAGTTTTTAATTAAGCAAAAAGAATTTTGGTTTAATTTCTTTAAAATTAGATTTTTTTTAATTTATAGTAATAAAATTTTATAATTTCCATATTTTTTTTTCTACTTGAACATATTGGACCTTGTTGGAAAGGTAATAAGGTTTGAAATTTGATGAAAATAGTAAATAAGTGTACGAATTATGTACATGAATTTTGGAGAAAATATCAGGAAAATCTGAATGTTTGGAAAATGTAAGGACATTGGAATAATCGTTTTTTGGCGTGAATTGATCAAAAGATAAAAATACAATAGTCTTGTGCATACAATGGGAAATCCCCCTGCAACGCGATGGCTCGGAATTTTTGTTTACGTTTATTATATGGGTGTTTGGTCTCGGTAACGAGGTGGTGTCCTGTGCCGGTCTCTAGTGACACTGATCTGTGTGAAGTGGACAGGCTGCGGACTCTTTTAAATGTTTTTATGAGGAAGAACTGGCAATTTAAATATTTGTACCCTTAACGCCAGACGTCTTAGAAACAAGGTTGATGAAATTTGTCGCATCTTTAAAGGTTCTGATATCCACGTTATACTTGTCAGTGAGTCTTGGCTTCTTTCCCATACCAGGTGTGCCAGAAAGACTTTACCGGGTTTTTAAGAAAATGGAAAAGGTTATTTATTCAAAGTATTGGCCATTCGATTCTACACCCTATGCTCATCTTTCTTGCAATTTATAAATGACGTACCAGAAAATCCGTTTGTCCTTTGAGTCAAACCATTCATCGAGCCATTGTTTGTTTTCTTCGAAATTTGCAAGCTGCTGCTCAGCCAGCGCGTATCCTATTGATGCGAAAACATGTTAATTGGACGGGGCAGGTCTGGAGAGTACCGCGGGTGCGACAATATGATCCATCCAAAGGATTTCAATGCGTCTTTCACCGGTTTTGCTATGTGTGACGGTGCATGGGAAACTGGAATGTTGGTGGATCAACCAACCCGTGTACGTACTCGTCCGGTACGTTCGTCGTTGATTCGACGATTGGCAAATACTGTTTTCTTCACTTCTTCGTCGTTCTCCTCCGTTGTTGACGTGCTCGGGCGTTCGGCACGCGTTCACATCTTCTCGGCCCTCTGAGAACATTTTGTATAAATCGACACCGGGACTCAACGTGTTAACAATCATTTCAGTTGTACCGCTGTTACTTTCATCAACAGCTTTCTTCATGGATGTTCTCAGCGGGTCAAAGTTGGCGACTATTTGTCTAGCTCTATTTCATTGACCAGGGGAGTACCACAAGGTTTAATTTTCCGGCCTCTGTTATTTTCCCTTTTTATTAATGACTTCCCTGCTGTGTTAGTGGATGATGCACTTGATTAGCCCTCTTGACCTAGTAGAGGGCTGTTTAGAAGGTGATCTTGATAGAATTAGTGCGTGGCTTTCACAGAGCCGGCTATTGCTCAATCACTCAAAGTCACAGTGTATTATATTCTACATATATGTCCTTATCTATGGCTGGTGCTAATTTTTCGGTAGTTGCACTTAATGACGCTGTCTTACTATATGCTGAAGAAGTTATTAGTCTCGTGGTTAAGCTAAATGGCTCCCTTACATGGTTTCACCAAATAAGAGATGGTTTTAAAAAAATCTTCGGTAGTTTGAAACATATCAACTATCAGCTTATGTGCTGCCTTTTCAACTGCATTAGCTTTATTTATTACGTACGTCTGAGCACATATTTAACTACAGCTCCACACTTTTTGGTTGTATGCCTCCTTTATCCCTGAGCGCTTGCTTCTAACGCATATAATTTAATAATGTAAATTTTATTATTTCTTGGGCTATTGGATTGTTTGTACGTTATTAGTTATTTTGTTAACATTTGTTATTAGTTAATTTAATATTATAATAATATTTCGTCTTATATCTTTAACTTACTTTACCACCTTTATTAGTGTGCTATTAAAAGAACTTGTATCCCTTGTGTACACAAATTCAAAAGAATAAATAAATAATAATTAATAATTTGGTTAAACGAGAAAATTAAATCAAATTTTCTACAACGATAATTCACGCCGCTGATTTGGCATAAGACTGAGAAGTAGTTAATAATGAGTGATGCTGTAGATGAAGACACGCTAGTGGGAAAGTAGCCGGAGTAATCATCACAGAGTAAATTACGAGTAGTTTCTGAAAGTGCAAAACTAACGTAAAGGAGAGATTGGGATTTCAGATTTAGTTTTTAGAGCGCATTTTACTGGAAATATGAATGCAGAAAGGAAAACGGGTTATTAAAGTCTACAGACTTTTGATTTGCAACAGGAAACCGATTGTGGGTCTTGCAAGAAGGTAACAATCCAAAACAAAGAAGTCGTTTTTGTACCGAATGGAAAGATCAAGAGGATATCAATCAACGGAATCTCACAAATCTCATCATATCAATGTCATGGAGTGGCCCTTACAAAGTCCTGATGCTAACCCAATTGAGAATGTGTAGGCCCTTATGAAGGCAAAGCTTCAGCGGAAAAATGCTTTCACTTTGCAACAACTTAAATCATCGGTAAAGAAAGCCTGGAAGCATCTACCACTAGAATATGCTGAAAAATTAGTTGAAAATATGAACAATAGATGTATAGCTATAATAGAAAATAAGGGTGACCAAATATTAAATGTATTGCGTAAAAGAAAATAAAATAAATAATAAAGAAAAGATAATATTTTGTTAATTTTTTATCGCATTATTGAATTCTGAGCGATACGCTCTTCCTAAACAGAGTGTATGCAATTGGTAATAGATGTAATTTGACAATTGGTTGATGACAAGAGGAGGAGATCAAGAGAGGGAATAGGAGTTAGAAGATAGGTTAGGAACAAAAGTAGTTTTTTGACTCGAAGCGAGATTTTTGAAGATGAGTTTGGCTTTAAAACAAATAGGTCTAGGCAACGCAGGAAACGAGCATTTAAAAAAAATAAAGCAATCACTGAATTTCAATTGTAAGTTGGGTTATCATTAAGTAAAAAATTAATAAAAAAGTAAGAAGTCATATTTTGATTTATTTTATTTATATATATATAAATAACTCATTAATATTTTAATGAAATATTTATTTTATAAAATGTTACCCCTTAGACATAATTTCGCAACATTGGCGTTGAATTTAGGAAAAGTAAATGACAAACACCAATGTAATTTAATTAAAGGCCATTTAATAATCGAAATTGCGCCGGTTTAGCACGTTTTTCGTATTTTAGTCTTCGAAATTTGTAGTAGAAAATAAGGTTGTTGCTTTTAGATTTAACCGGGTTTGAAAACTACTACACACCATCTACATTAAAAGGTCTCATATTTTTAAAAGCAAACCAGAAAATAAATTTATGTTAATTTAAATATTTAATAAATACTCTTTTATAAATCTACCCATCCATGTGTTGTTACCCTTTAAATTAATTTTTATCAGCTCTGTAGTATGCTCATGAATGATGTGTTTCCGAACTCCAAGTTTTTATTCGAAATTCGTTTCCTAATCTTTCCACATTCTATTTGTTTTCAACGACTTTTTTAAATATTATTTGTTTTTAACCCAATTTCCTCGAAAACATGAAGTAAATACAAGCTTTTTACTCTAAAACTCCTATGAAATTGAATTGTCACTTGTTTGGTAAAAACTGTCTTTTAACAAAAACTATTGTTAATATGTCTTTTTTATAAGTACAATTTGTACGTATAGTGTAAACAATTGGGAAAATAATAGTAGCGTAATTAAGTACTTACTTTTGCATATTACAGAATATATCACATCCTTGGTTTTGAAGTAATTTAAAGGCAACAGCTAAATGATGATTTTCCAATACAGATTCGTCATTATACATTAAGGCTAACTCGGAACCTATAAATATTTGTAATATTTTGAAATGAAATATTCGAATTGCATATCTACTTGAATTGATTAAAAATTGATTGGTGAGGCCTGGATGATCTACATCATGTATACAAGCAGCGAAAAGGGCACCTCCAACCTCTAATGGTGTGAACACTCCTTCTAGTGCAGGAGTATTCAATAGGACATTCGTGCTTTGAGTAACGTCAGCTGCATGTAAGGAATTGTGAAAGGGATTGTCTTTTACGTAGTGGTCCTCCAGGGTACTCATAAAATTAAGAAAAGTTTTCGGTGGTATCATAAGACTAGTCAGAAGTTCTCTGCTCTGTAAGAAGGAAATGCAATTATTTAACAAAATAGTCGGAAGTGTGCTTTCAAGCAAAATACCTGAAATACTGTGTAAGCGACACATGTAAGGGGGCGATTACAACTAAGATCGCCAATTTTAAATATATCTATGCCCCAAGTGTCCAGCTCACCAAGTAATGTACCGAGTGCATTTTCATTTGTTGTTTCTACGCCAAAAGTGGGTAGTCTTTCTCCTGTAAACGAATTGGTATGGGAGAGAGGTCTTTTAACTCCAGATATTTGCGACATAGGCGGTCCTCCCGATCTAGGGGATCTACTTCTAGGATATGGCACAATATTAGTTGCCTCATTCTCCTCAATACGTAATGATGGCAAATCAAACTCTTGCTGCTTATCTACGAAATTTGTTTTATTATTTTAACGACAACACATGAACACTGAATTTTCCATTAAGAGATGATCTTTTAATCAAACCATTAACGACCAAAATTGTTTTTGAATCTAAATTTTATGTATGTACTAAAGTAATAAATTTATAAAAGGTAAGGTTTTTTTTTATTTTCGGGTGTACTGAAACAGAATGCGGGACCAAAATTGATAAAAAGTTCGTTATTTTCAACAATCATGATTTTTTTTCAGGCGTAAAATGCGCAAAACTCTGAAATTATCTGAATTGATTAATATCTTCTATACCGGTAGGTCGGAAACTTCAATTGGTACAAGCATTTTGTGTTATTTGAACGAAGAGATCAAATTCAGTAAATCACTTGGAAAAACAACGGTCTTCCAAGCTGATTTTTGTCATTTTTGAAGTGGCTCACTGGCTAATTGCCCATAGATGGCGCAGCAAGGGGATTGGCATTTTCAGCGATAGTAAGGCTACTCTAGCTAGTTTACTTAACGCCATCACTAGGTCAATGATTGTCCAGGAATGTAAGACTTAATTCGGTTGCAAAGCACAACCAGGTTATTCTTATATTGGTCCCTGGTCACCAAGGAATTGAAGACACTTTGGCGACAGAGGGCGCAGATTCCTCCCCCTAGGACCAGAGCTGGTATCAAGTCCGCAGCACTGAAGAATTGGATGACTCGACAAGCGGATTCAATCCACATACAGATATTGTCCAGTATACCAAATTATAGATTCACCAAATGGTTTTTTAGTCGCCCAGACGAGAACACTGCGAAACTCTTACTTAGTTTAGGTAGGAAGGATTCCAGAATGTTGGTAGGGATGGTTGCGAGACCCAACACATGTGGGAAGCACATGCTTAACTTAGAATCATAAGAACGTGTCCTTCGTGTGGGGAAGATGACGGCAGTATAGAACACTTTCTATGTAACTGTCCGTCCTTCTCTCGTTCGCGCATGACGGCGTTCAGCACATGATGTTATGAGAATGGAAGATCTAATTTCTCATTTTCATCTGATGTTCTTAAGTTAATTAGGGCAACAAAGAAATTTGGATAGAGTAAGGGATGAATGTAATGGACAATGTCGGAGCGCTCGAGACTACCTGTCCCATTCATAACAACAATAACAATGTCTTCTCAGCGGCGCAGGTGTATATGAGCGGCGAGTAGTAATATTGCAATAATTAAAAATAGCCCCGAATGGCTGTTGTCATAAATAACTCAGTCGGATCGGATTTAACAAGCACGATTTACGTTCGGTGCAGTAATTAGAAGAAAGAAAACCATACATCTCATGTGTATGATCCAGAGTTGTTAAAGAATGCAAACTTTTCTTCCCCTTCTTCTTTGTAGCCCATTAAAATTAAAAACAGTGTGTTGACCACATTGACAGTCTCGAATCTGTGTGATGATGTATCAGAAACAAAAAATTAAAATGGCTAAAGTTCTTACTACTACATCTTGACGTTATTTGATCAGACATCTATTAATTGATTACTGAAAAAACAGATTCAACATGGTAGACGAAAATGCTAATTTCATGAGATTTAACCAAAAATTCGTAAATCCGCATAAAAAATGTTATCAATATAGATGATAGTATTTTGCCAGTTCACAACGGCCATATTTATGGATGAATTTTTGACATCTGGTATCAGTTGGTTTTCCGTTACACCATGAGCAAGTTTACGTTGCCACAACGTTGGAAATCGTCTAAACATTCTATCAAAATTCGAGAAAATTTGCTGCTACTCAAAGAGCAATTCGTGTAAAATATAATGAGACACATTTTTAGCTGAACAGCTTTGTTAATAAGCAAAATTATCGTAATTGGTGTCAGTCAAACCCTCAAGTGGTTCATGTATCTCCATTACATCCGGAGACTCACTGTTTTTTGCGGTTTATGGCGGTATCATCGAGACTTAACTGTGAATAGAGAGCGCTATCGTTCGATATTGACTGATTTTTTCTTCCTGGAATTTAATAATATTGACGCGATGACATTTATTTTCAACAAGACGGCGCAACTACCACATAACAATCGTTACAATGGATTTATTGTGCGGAAATTTCGATGAGTCATTAATTTCGAGAAATGGCCCACACAGCTGGCCGCTAAGATTTTCTGTGGGGCCATGTTATATCTCAGATTTATACCAACAAACACGATTCTTGATGAACTTGAAATCAACATTCGAACCACTATTGGTGCTATACAACCCGAAATGATACACCGAGTTATCGAAAATTGGTGTGTCCGGATCAATCAGTGCAAGAAGAGCTGAGTTGGTCATTTGAACGATGTATTGTTTGAATCATAAATGGCATAGAATATACTACCTAATAAAAATAATAGATACAATGTTTGGACAAAATTACTATGTTTTATTTATATTTCAAAAAATAACGTTATTTTTGGTAAAAACTTTACATATGTATATATACATACATATATAGAATTAAAAATTAATGCGAAATTTCAAAGTGATCGGACAATGTTAATTTATTCCACTGAACGATCGATATTTTTATTGGGAATTTGTTTGTAATATTTCTCACAAATATAATAATTAAGGAAAACATTGAAACAAGGTACAGTTATTTTACAAAATCAGAGAAACAAAATAATTTTGTTTTCCGATCTTTTAACAAATATTGATGCAGGCAAAATCTGAAAAAATACATTAACTGACTTTATGAAACAATTGTTTTGTTTGAATTGCTTTCATTAATCATTAAAGAGTAGGAAATATTTGCGAAATGGATTCAAATAAACTAGAAGAACTAGAAGAAATTAATATATTGTTCGGCTGCACATAGTTGGATCGCTTCAACAGTTCTAGCCGATTAAAAAAAAGGTTTCCACTTCTAGCCGCAAATATTTTTAATTTAATTTTAAAAGAAAAAAATTTAAAAGAAATTCAGGGAATGATATTAAAGAAACTTTAGACTTTTATCCAAGTTAGTGGAAATACCCTTCCATTCGCTGTTTGTGAAGTGAATTGGCTTTTTCTTTATTTTTTAGATGTGTATTTTTGAAAAATTGTTCAATTTTTATTGCAGATTTTTTAATTATTGTTTAAAAAATAAATATATAGAATGCATAACAGTTCACAGAATTCAAGTGTATGCATGAATTCGCAAAGGCTTTACGTGAAGCCGAAATTTTACGCCCACCTTGAAGAGAGGTAACAAAAGTATTTAACTAATTTATTCGCCATTTTGCGAATTTTTACATTTATGCCAAGAATTCGAGTTTCAACAAATCGTTTCAAAAATTAAACAAAATTTTTCAAATTTATATACCTTACGTTTACCAATTAGTTACAAAATATCAACTTTCTAGGATAACGTTTACCTGTGAAATTTTTCTAAATGCCTTAATGGGTGTCTTAATAAACAGCGCTACAGTGGATGGGGTCACATTGTAAAAAATAAATTTAATTTTACTATAAAAGTTTACGGCATTAAATCTAGAGAAATTCCCCTTCGGTAGTAATTGAGGAGATTAGTTTGGCGTAAAAGTAATTTTATAATAGAGTAATTTTACATGTTTTACAACAAATATTTTATTGTGTATGTTTTGCTTAGTTATTAAGATTATTTTATATAACCGTACTTTTTATGAGATTTCTGATATCAAGTTCATATAAATTAGGCGAATTTAATGGGGTTTGGGCTTCTTTTTAAGTAAGAAGACAACCCCATTATTATTGTTGATAAATATTAGATATATGTTATGTGTAGGGATTTATCTGCGGTTATCAGAAAACAATTAGCAGTTATCTAATTATCAGCATAATTTTACCTTTATTTAACTACTGTGACTGTTTATACTTTGGCACGGATGCCACTAGTTTTAATATATTCAAAAGGGCTTTTAATGCTTGTGTTCGTTTTATCTACTGATCGCGTAAATTTTACCATGTCAAATAGGTAAATATTCTAATAATCGTTTCGAGAGTTCGTTGGAACAACATCTTAAGTTTTGTAAATGTGTATATTAATTTATAATATAATAGCATTCTCTGTTATCAAACTTTTACCTTTCTTCACAAATTAGTCGTTCGTGTAGAACAAAACAAAAATTTAATATCTCCTTTGGAACATCTTGCCTATTGACTGTAAGTGAAAACTGAGCGACAATTTGAAGAGAGCTATAAAATTTACTAATTGTATTACTATTTTATACATACAAAATTCCATCGTCATTTTTAAGCAAATTTAATTATTTCATTTAATTTTTTTCTATCTTAATTTAATTTAATTTTTTTTTGTAATTTAATTTATTTAAATTCATTTCTGAGAATAATAATTTGTAGTTTACTGATATACATATAGAGAATGATAGAGGTGCTGATGATCTAAAGTATTTGAATTTATTTTACAAGTATTTTATGGCAAATGGAATAAAATTAGAGGGTATGCGTTTATAATTTTAACTTTCAAAAATATGTACGATTATACTAATAATTCCACAAGCCTTACTTCCTCAGTTATTGATTCCATGTTAAAACATAGAGTCTTATTAAAAGGGCATGGAAATGTTTGTAGTATGTAGTCTCTTAACACCGTCCTCTCTATTTTGAACCTTTTATAAACTGACAGTTGTATTTCAAGTAGAATATACAATTTTAAAACGACACCTCTTAATGAAAAACACTGCAAAGTGTAAGAATTAGGTACAATATAAAATCACCTAAAAATGTAGAGCAAATGTACTCTGATATTTGATTTCCGGACTTGCTGGACTCGCTAAAGTGCGACAGTTCTTTGTTCAACATCCGTTTAAACTAGAAAACATTTTAAAATAAGCAAACATAGAAAGTAGTGTTAAGAATGATAACCTTTAAGGAAGCCATGTCGGATACACTCCTATGAGTTTGGATGGTCTCAAGTTGATCCAAGCACCAGTCTAATTCCTCGATAGTATCCATAGCCAAACGAACATAAGCATCATCTCCCGGAATAATATTTCGGGCTGTGCTTGAAGACGGAGTTGATCTTCTAGACCTTATTATTAAAAGTTAATTTCAATTTACATCCGTATTTTCTTTTTAAAAATTGGATAGTATGTTCATTTTAGTTTTACTTACTTATTGGATGCTGTAACATTTGTAAGACTTAGGAGATTATTCCGAACTGAACGTAAACTCGCTAAAATTTGAGCAAACGGTGTCACTATGAAGTCCTCTCCATGGCTATAAGAAGATATGAATTTTCCATTAGGCTTAAATGCAATTTGGAAACCAGGAAATTTTGAAAAGCTTGCATATCTGCCATTTGAAGAAAATAAGCGATAAGCTTATTAGAAATTTAAGACTCGGGTTCTGAAAGAAAAGCAACAATAAGAAATATACGTACATGCAGGTTAGAATCGTACTTAAAAAACAAAATTTTAATTAAAGGAACTACAAAAGTCATAGTTTGAAAACAATGCTAGAGTGTCTAATTGGCAAAACATATTAATATACAAGGTTTATACCACGCTTATCACTCAATCTGTGGTTACAGGTTTCTTTTTTTCGTTAGCGCAATTGATAAGTTAGCTATCACAGTAAAACTGAAACATATTGCTGCCAAACAGAGGGATGTGCCAAACAGAGATATTTTTACTTGTCAAAACAAAACGTAAACTACATCAAACATTTTCTAATGTAGCGATTATATTAAATGAGATACAGATTAAAACAACATTTTGATGGTATGATAAAACGAAATACGTTCCTGTACCAAAATCTGTCGAATTAAAAAAATTTCATCTTAAAATTGAACATTCGAATTGTACTCTAAATTATATAATTACTAATTATAATTAATTTCAAAATTCTGATAAAATCAAAAAGAACGAACCAGAATATTCCACTTTTAAGTATCCTTTGTGGATATTGCTTTACTTAATTTTCAATGAAGAGGTAGGCAACAATATTTTATATTTGATATTATTCACTTTAGGAATGCAATTGAGGCGGTTGAAATTAAAAATACTCCGTACTTTCTGTGTATTGCATAATCGAGCTCTTCATTCTTGATTTTAAGCATTTGAATTGTTTTATTTATTGGACTGAATAAATGTCCACAAACAGCAAATAACTTTACAGATTAGAATATAACCATAGGATATAAAATTTTAAAGAATTGAACACTGTAAACAGAATTGATTTCTATAATAATAATTGAGGTGGAATATTTCAGATTTTAAAATGTATCTACATAAAGAACTCTAGGGATACCATAGTTTTAAAAAATTAAAATCACTTGAACTCCAAGGACTTTCGCCCCATATAGGCCATATAAATATAAAATATTAATGAATTTCTAACGAAAGAATAGTGACTTTTCGGTTCTTCGGAACCAAGTGTTCTCCGCTATATACTTTGCAAATAGTCTGGAGTTCATTTGTCCTGTTGAGTTGAATATAAACTCAAAAATTGTATATACTGTTACAGTTTTGACAGCCGAATGGCTGGTTGTCAAAACTGTGCGATCACCTTCGCCCAGTCAGCACGATATAGGGACAAATTCTGAAGCATATGGTTCACATAGTGAAATCGGACGGGAATAACTTGTTATTGTTAATGTCGAGAGTTAGTTTCTGAGTGCAAAAATATCGTAGGAGAGAGACTGAGATTTCAGATATATGTCATGGGTTTTAGAGCGGAGCTCTCTGACATTTTGGTAATATAGAAAAATGCAATTTGAGGATTGGTTAATAACAGGAGAAAGAAAAGAAGAGAGAGGAAAGCAGTTAATAGGTAGGTTAGGACCAAAAGTAGTTTTTCCAGTCGATGCGAGATTTTTGAAGATGGGAAACACACTTAGAATTTACTTACATAAGAACCGTAAATGGAAAGATCTTAAGAAACTTTTTGGTGAGGAATATTGAAAATTGAATAGTATTTGAAGAATAGCTGGCGCAGTACAATAGAATCAGTCGAGAGACCTTCTTGATGCAAGGAAATCATGACATAGGTCTTGTTTTGCCGTCTATGCAGGTATAGTTAGCCTTGTTGTGAAGGTAAGATAGGTAAAGGCATTTTCATATATTCTGTGTTTACGATATAGTAGATAACGGCCGTTAGGAGAATTGACCAATTACATGGTTAGCCTAAGAACAGGAGGAAGAAGATGATCAATAAAGGAAGGTTTATTATCAATTTTTGACGAGCAGGGCGAAGAGGGAGTGATCACGGTATAATTATGGTATAGTATTATATAGGAAAAAACTTCTGGATCGAAAATTTATAAACAAAATCAATTAGTGTTTTTTATGGACGTGGTTAAGATTCAACAGCATGAAAAAAGAAAATTATAAAATCTAAATAAGATTATTGATAGACAATTTAGATCAATTCACCATATAAATATAATATTCACGCCTTGGTGCAAATAGGCCTTACACCCTTGCATTTGCTAATCCAATGTTGTATAAGGTGTTTCGTAACTTGTAATAAATCTTAGGGACTATCTGTTTCTTTCATAAACATGACCTTTAAAATACATATGCATATAACACTACTTGACCATGCTTCTTAGACTGACGAGTTAAGTTTTATATGATATTGCAAAGATTAGAAATTTTAAATCTTAGCAATATACTAAACAATAATATTTGCTTGAGTGATCCAAATATCGCTGCAATCACTTGTATATATATAGATACAACTAACAAATGCTGAATTTTCAATAAAAAATTAATTTATTTTGTTTTTATTTTTCAAAAATCTGCATCCCATTCCTTTCACCTTTGACTTCCCTGTCAATCTAAACTTAACTTTCGCAAAAAATGACGTATTGTTGAATATAATATTAAGATATACTCGTATTTGTAATTAATATAGTATATAGTGTGTATTACCTAGTCTTGCCATAAATTCTGTCACACAATTAGCCTGGAATTGTACCGTTATGTTGCACTTTGTAACAAATGAACTGTACGGCGTAATATTTCGATCAGTTTGGTGACAGTCTTTGACTCGTAATCATGGAGTGGGGAGTAAAAGAAAATCGTATCGCTGTAATAGCACTCCATAAGTGTGGAAAAAATGCTTCTGAAATTTTGAATTTGTTGAAACCGCTAAAAATAACAAAACGATTCATTTCTCGTGCCATAGAACGATTTAATGAAACCTTAGGCATGGATGATAGAGCAAGGACCGGTCGTCCACGTACCGTTAGAACAGTCAGTGCCATCAAAATTGTCCGAGAGCGCATCCGTAGAAATCCACTGCGCAAACAAAAAATTTTGTCGAGGGAGTAGGAAATCTCCATAAGATCGATGAGTAGACTTATTCGAGATGATCTTCATATGAAGGCTTATCGTCGGTCAACAGCCCACATGTTGACTCCACGGTTAAAGGAAATAAGATTGGAAAGATGCAAGAGTCTCTTGCTTTGGCACGCAACCAATGGTCATGAGAACATCCTCTTTACCGACGAAAAAATGTTTACTGTGGAGCAAGTTTTTAATAAACAAAATGATAAGGTTTATGCAACATCATCAGAAGAAGCTAAAAAAACGGTTCCCAGGGTGCAACGAAGCTATCATCCAGCTTCTGTAATGGTTTGGTGGGGTGTATCCCATAAAGGTGTCACAACACTCCATTTTTGCGAAAAAGGTGTCAAAACCGGTGCGGCGGTTTATCAAACCAACGTGCTGGAAGGTGTTGTGAAACCTTTATCGCAAACTCTCTTCGGTGAACAACATTGGGTCTTCCAGCAAGACTCTGCTCCTGCTCAGAAAGCAAAAAGCACACAGGAATGGCTTCGCAACAACATTCCTGATTTTATTGCACAAGAAGATTGGCCATCTGGGAGCCCAGATTTAAATCCGCTGGATTATGCATTATAGACAGAGTTAAATAACAAGGCCTGTAGAACTCCCCACCGCAATTTGGAGAGTATGAAAAAATCGTTGGTGAAAGTAGCAAATGAAATGTCGTTGAATACCGTACGTGCCGCTATAGACCAGTGGCCACAACGTTTAAAAGCTTGTATAAAAGCTAAAGGAGGTCATTTCGAGTAAAGCTTTTATTAATTAATTAACAATATCTTATTAAAATAAATTTCTTTGGAATAAACATATTATCTTTTATTGTTTAGATTTTATGCTTCTTTAAAGTTGTGACAGAACTTATGGCACGACTAGGTACATTTCATTTTGCGCAAATGTTAGTAGATTTTAAAGATAGCAGTTGTGGAATTTTCCGATGTAACTTTATTTTATATTCAAATATAAAAATGCATATATAGAATAAAATTTGAAATGAGAGGCAACTGCGCGAAAATTTACGCTAAAAAATATAAACATTCAAAAAGCGTTGTGTATAATTACCAATTAATTATAATACAAAAACTATGCTGATCACATCAAAATGCATAGATTGATGCAGCCGCATAATATATTTTTGTAATCGTACATCTCCATCCCGTTGAGAACACAAATATTTTACAAATCCAAACCCATGTCACTTGGAATCTAAACCAAATTCACCGTCTAGTTGAAATTCACTTAACTCGAAATGTCGGTTTATTTTCTTATATCTTATAAGCATATCAAAATGCCAAAACAATAAATGTATAAATTTAAAATTTGTTCGTTTGATGTCAAAAGTTAAGAACACGATAACCCAATATTTCAGACAGAATGTGGCGCTGGCGGCTTAATTTGAAAACTTTTATAAAGTGCTTATAGCAGTGTTATAAACTGTGAGGAGCAAAAGTGAAAAAATGATTTTCCTTTTGATTTTTAAGGTGAATCGCAAAGAAATGGAAAAGCTTACTGAAAGTTTACAAATATTAATTTGTCTTTAAAGTTCATAATTTTCATTCAACATAACCAAAATATCTAAATTTTTTCCAATCTGAGTGCATTACTCCACTTTTGTACTCTTTTTATTTATCAGCTTTAAAAAGAAAAATTTTAATGTTGGAGCCACTGCCACACAATTTTAGTCATTTGGAATCTCGGTCCAGCTGGAATATCTTTTTTGATATTCAAATTCTCTTCTCCTGTATCGCAGAAAGCAGATTTTTTCTCAAAATTTTTAATATTTTTAAGAACTTTGTTGGTCCCAATTTAACGACCAATCGTTAATACTTATGCAATCCCAAATAATTAGTGAAACCCCGTTCTTCACATTAGGAAAACATCACGTCCTTCCATTGGATTTATATCGACAACATTTGAATTCATCAGACTAAATTACCTAAAAAAATTAAATTAGAAATGATTTCGTAAAACAAATATTCTTAGCACAAGGAGCCGTTTTTTTGTTTTTTCTTTGGCCACTAATGAAATCGCCTTAACTTGCTGGACTCTCAACTTTAAAAGCAGTTAGTTTAGGAGTTTTGATTTCTCCAGATATAAGATACTGAGCCATTTTATGAGATTTACGATCAGAAATTAAAGACGGACGGCAATTATTTGCCTTAGAAAAGTTCTCTGTGCACTATTTTAATTTTCTGACCCCCTTGTGTCCCGCGTCTTTTTCTTATTTTGTTTTTGTACCCTCACGTCCCCATACTAAATATTGAATTCGTGCGTCAGCATCTAAAACATCTTGAAATGACCTATGAATTTCCTAACATAACATGTTCAGGCCGGGACTGAAATTCATGTTTTTCTCCCATGGGCGGCTACTCTCAAAGCGCTCTGTTCTCTCTGGCGGGAATGATATAAAGGGCAGCATGAAATTTTTTCTCGAAATATTCTATAGTGAGGTTTATTTTTTATCACGTGTTCGGTGCTTGACATCTAGATCAAAAAGGTTAATAATAATACTGAACATATTTTATGTGTGAATAAATAGGTGTCTAGAATCGTTTTGTAATCTATAGAAAGCTTGTGCTCTTTTGCAAGTGTAACAAAAGAGTAGTTAGCATTTTTCCTTTTTTTAATTTTTACCCATATAAATAATAGAAAAGATGGATATTATAATAAGCGATTCTTCTGATGAATCGATAACTAAGAGAAGCATGACTAGATCAGGATTAAGGATACCCTCTTCGTCTTCAGACGAGGATTTTACTAATACAAGTAATACAAATGATGCATATCACGAATCTGATTCAGAAGAAGAGGATATTAATAACGAATGGCAGCAAATTAGAGAGGAAATACCAATAATAAATGAATATACAGGAGAAGAGGAATTTTTCATTGAAAATACTGACTGCAATGACCCCTTTGCCTTTTTCAAATTATTGTTTACAAATAATATACGGGAATTGATAGTTGAGGAAACAAAATAAATTTGCTCTACAATGCACAAATATTCCTTCTAATTATAGCAAAATACACCAACTGGACTGGCAGCTTGTTACGAAGAATGAAATAAGTTTTTTCATTGGCATATTGCTTATAATGGAAGTAACACAAGTTCCAGAAATAATGCTTTATTGGTCGAAAAAAGATATGTATACAAACTCACGCATTAAAAATGCCATGAAACGTAATCGTTTTATATCTATCTTATATATTATATTATATATCTACTTAAACTTTTACATTTTTCGGATAATAACACAGCTAGAACTGAAGATTGGTTGAATAAAATTAGAAATATTGTAGAAGCAATAGTAGATAACTTCCAAATTACGATTAAGCTTGGTAAAAATATCGTTATTGATGAAACTATGGTCCCATGGAGAGGACGTCTCGGTTTTCATGAATGCATTCTAAATAAGCGGCATAAATATGGAATAAAATTATATAAACTGTGTTCGCCTGATGGCTACACTTACAATATTGAAATTCATACCGGAAAAAATTGAACGTGCATAAGGAAAACGCATTCCCATGATGTGGTAATGAGATTGATGAGTGTTTTATTATTTGAAGGCCGCATACTAGTTACGGATAGTTTTTACACAACGGTCCCCCTGGCAGAAGAATTTTTGCAGGAAAATACATTTATTTGTGGGACATTAGCGGCGTTAGATTTATAAAATGGACGGACCAAAGACCAGCTTGTCTGTCGACTACATCAAAAAATCACCTCTGTAAATTTGCAAAAGGAAAAAATGATAAAGTAAAACAAGATGATGTTTTGGATTATAATAATGCAAAGAAAGTTGCCTGATTAGATGTCTGCATATTACAGTTGCTTACGAAAACCCGTGAAATGGTATCGAAAACTTGTTATACCATTAGTATGTGGAACTTCCCTTGTAAATGCGTATGCCACGCACAAAATACACCAAAAATGAGGCAATAAAAATGACAAAAATCACAAAAGTAACGACGTATTGCAGTCATTGTAAGGGGCAATCACCTTTTAGTTTGAAATGCTTTGAAAAACTGCCCCAAAAAAAAAAATAATTAAGTTCTATTTATAATATTGAATTGTTATGTTTCTGTTATTGTAGTTGCTGCTGCAATAAATTTATTGTTTTTCAGTCTATTCTTAAACTTTCTATACTAAATAACCAATATTTTTGGTGGAACGCACTGCAAGATAGAAAATTCTAGCGTGATCCGCCGGTAATTCTTTGTTTTTGTTATTCGCCTTTAAAATCAAAAGAAAATCATTCTTTCATTTTTGTTATGAATAAGAAAATCGACTTGTTTTTTATTAAAAATATTGATAAATATAATGAACATTAATTTCTTAAAACAATTATGAATATGAAAAAGAAAATTGATATTTTGATAGAGCAGTAAGCGCCACATTTTGTTAATATGTGAAATTTATGCACTATTACTTTCTCCACAAAATTTTCAAATAAATATATATATGCATATATATTACTTACTTAAACTTATTTAAATAAAATTAAATAAAAAAATCAATTGTTTTGTTATTACCTATTGTATAATAATTGAACAAATAAAGGAGATAATCGTGCAACGCTTTAATTTAATAATATGAAAAAGCATTTTTTTTACTGCAATAATATTTAAAACAAATGTACCATCAAAGTGATAGTATAGAGCTACGAATGCAAATCTTAGCTGGTGCCTGATGTTCCTATAAATACTTTAATTGTACTACTTGCTCTTTTCAACATGGCAGCAGACATCCTTATTAAATAATCTTAAATATTACATTGCTCCCATTGCCTCAATTTGAAATATAGACAAGCTACTTAAAAGTTTTAATATACCTTTATATAATATCCTCAGCATGTTTTCAATGAAATTTTTCTACAGAGAGTAAAAGTTTTTGTTTTGACAAATAATAAAATATGCAAGCAAAACAAATGTTCGTGAACGAAAACGTAAAGAAAAGCTTACAACATGTACTTGTTATAATTTATGGGCAGAAGCTTTGAATTTTTTAATAAATAATACCAAACAAAACAGAGTCAGAGTTCGATAAAAAAAGTAGAAGGAAAAACAGTGCACTTAATCAAGAAATATATACTATTAAGTACGTACGATCTATCCGTTAAGACTGCAGGTTCTTGATCTTTAAACCTGAAAGCGTGATATCAACGTTTTTAAGAACGATTATTTTAGGAAGACATTTTAATAGTTTCACGAAATTAAAAGACAAATACAATTCAAGCAGCTTTAAAATAATTCTTCTTGGAAACTAATGTTACTTTAGCATATTGTAAGTGGTAGAACAAAACTTCGTCTGTCTGTCCGTTCGTATCTCTATTCTCGCAAACTTAATACAACCTATGAAAAGGGTGGTCCATCTAGTGTTTGGAATTTGAACTACCAGTAATTTGAAGTTTAGTTGATTATATGACATTCTCGACTTGATAGAAATTTAGTTTAAGGTTTGACATTTACGGTAATCGCTTGAAGAAAGTTGGGAAATATTAAAAACTTATTTCCAAAGTAGTGTGTCTTTTACTCAAACTGAGAAATTCGAAAAAAAAATTTGACAAAAAAAATTCCAAAAACCCATTTTGTGGATCAATTCGTGAGCGAGCTCGTAAAACTGGAATTTTGGTGAATAAACTAAACCCGTGTACATACTCGTCCGGTGCGCTCAATTGAAAACATTGCTGCTGTTGCTCAAAGTGTGTGTGATTAACCATCAACATCAACTCCTCATCGTTCTCAACAATTGGACATTGCATGCACTTCTTTGATGCGAATTTTGCGTAAAAACCTTGTCATGAAGCCAGATAAAGTTCAATTGGTACAACGGCTAAAGCCGTTTGACCATCCGAACCGCCTACGGTTCGCAGATTAGGCGGAAGATCGTTTGGCCGAAGATGGCGAATATTACAGAAAACTCATCTTTTCGGACGAGGCTAATTTTCACCTCAGTCGTTATGTTAATAAGCAAAACTGTCGCATCTGGGGCACAGAAAACTCGCACGTCATCGTGGAAAAGCCAATGAGTGACTATTTGGTGCGGATTTTGGTTCCGCGGCATCATCGGCCCATTTTATTTGGAAAATGAAGACGGAGCCGCCGTAACCGTCAATGGCGAGCGCTACCCCGTAATGTTAGCCGATTGGTTTTTCGGGGAAATTGAAATCGAAGACTTGGACGATATTTGGTTTCAACAGAACTAGCGCTACGTGCCATACAGAGAACGCCACAATCGATCTTTTGCGCCTTATCTTCGGAAATCGCATAATCATCAAAAACGGTGATGTGATTTGGCAGGCAAGAAGCTGCGATTTGACGCCGTTGGACTATTATCTTTGGGCAGCCGTGAAAGATAACTGTTACGCCAACAAACCAGAAACAATTCAAGACCTCAAGTACGAGATTCAAGCTGCTATTGCTGACATAAGGCAAGAAACAATCGCAAATGCCAAGTCAGCCGTGGTGGTCATTTGACCGGAATTGTTTTTCATAAATAAATGAGATAGAACAACCTTTCAAATAAATGTTCAACCATTAAAAAATATTGAGCCGCTTTTTTTTTAACAAAAAGAAATTCCAATTTTTAAATGGTCCACCCTGTATTTGTATGATACTTTCAGCACTCAAATGTGTAATTTTTCCGTAATTAATCTCTCATTAATCACTCAACAATTTTCTTAAATTTCATTTTAGAAAATAAAATAAATCATAATGATAACAAAACTGTACTGTTAAAATAAAAGATATAACATATCAGCGCAAGCAGTATTTAGCAGTTTAATACAAAACGGCGGAGGACAGTTTTTTTTAACAGAATCTTTTACTTTTAATTTTGTGTACAATGACGACTGATGAATAAGTTAAATGAAAATTAAATCGGCTATTTATAAAATAAATAATCTACTTATTTTGTTATTCACCTTTGCCAAATAACTGACTATTGCATATATTAACCAAGGTTGGTATTGGAATTTGAAAAGGTGAAACTCAATGAGGCCCTTTTATTGAAGAAACATCGCATTGCTGATGTAGGTTTGGGTATACAATAAAAAGTTCTATGATAGAATTATTCACAGAGTAGAATTATTTCTCAGAGTAAAACGAGTGAATCGACGACGGACGAATCCGAAATATTTAATATGAATAGCCTAAAAGGGAAATCACAAAGGATTAGAATTCGAGGATAATAATATAGTAATGAGCATTTCTTGGCGAAACTTAGAGAAGTATATGAGAGTCCAATATGATTTTCAAAAGAGTTGGCGAATATTATCAATTAATCAATAGCAGTTGAATTTAATATATGCGATATTTATTGTTCATTTTTCATTAAGATCAAGACTAATTGCAGTCTGCATAAAATTAATTTACGAATTTACGGGTAACCTCCTATAACAGGGTTTCGATCTCCTATAGGTTTAATATTAGACGATAACGGATGTTTCATACACTCGACCAAAAAAAGCCTATCACTTATGTTCTTAAAAGTAACTGCTTACCATTTTGGAATCAAAATGACTCGATCTCATATTGCTTATAAGCTTATTGGTAGTTTATTGAATAACTTTGAAGAAATTATGACTGCCACATTGGATCCGCCATTTTGAATTTTAGTAGTAGTAGTAGTTTTCAACCCTAAGAAAGTTGTTTTCAACTCATAGGACTAATGGAGTCCTCCGTACGGTAATTGTTGCGAGAATAAAGGGCAAAACTATGTGTGTACATGGAACAACGTCCAATGTCGTTTGCACATGTAGTAGTACCGAAAACCGCTGAAAAATTATGGTTTTTATATAGTATTTTTTTCTGGTTGGGAGGGTCGGAAAAAAGTCGTTATTATTGATGAGGTACTCTACACTAAAAACAAGCTAAGAGTTCAAGGATAGCGCAGTAACCTTAGTCGTATGGATTTTCATGACGAAAAAGGAAAAAAGTAACCCTTTTGTCAAACGGTTGTAAATCCCCTCCACCTCATAGAATTGTACTCTACATGGAGGCAAATTTACTTGCAAAGTGTCAAATTTTGCGATGCTAATGTGCGAACGGACGTCTATCTTCTACCTTGCTAAATTTTCGCTGGTAAAGTCGATACATTTGTTTTTCATCGAGGTTAACTGAGTTGTAGCGAGAGTACTGAACAACCATATTTTTTTAAAGAAAGTGAGTGGAGCATTTTTTTTGGTCTAGTGTATATGTTAATATGACAACTACAACTCTGTTTCATTCTAATACCATCAGAAATTTGCAAAAACACTTGTATAAGACTGTACTTCTGAAATCTAAATTTATACACACTATATATGAGCCATTCACAGACTAAATCAGTTTTACAGATTACAGATTAACTCTAAAAGCAAAAAGGGAGAGCATTGGGGAAATTATACACTTTTGATTTAAAAACTTCTTTTTGAAATAAAAATTGAAACGTATTATGTTAAATGTTATTACTCTTACGTAAAATTATTAAAATACATAATTCCTTTTCATTTAACATTCAAGAATTTTCAAAAGTGGGGTCAATTGATTTGATCTGTGAACGGCTCTTATGTATGTATTCGTATGTCTATTGTCTACATATCAAATAAAGTGCATTCGGAAAATTTTTCGACATATATTTTAACTAAATTAATAAAATAATTTTTTTAAAACGCAAATAGCTATATTTTGTTTTCTTTTCGTTCTGTATGTATGTGTGTAATAATGAAGTTGCTTTTGTGAATTTAAAACAAAAAGCATTGTATTCGAGTTTTCGGAATCTAATGTTGTACTTGTTGTGAATTTCTTTTAACATATTTCGCAAAAGACATGTTTTAAGAAGCTATTTACCATATTATATGTATGAAGCTCACCTCTATTGTTTCGATGTTCCCCATCTCCCAAAGAACTCCTTCATCATTTTTTTAACAGTGAAAATTGTTTATTTTTGTAAGTAACTGCACTTACTAAAATTACTCATTAAAAGTTTACAATGTGGCGTATCCAACGGTAACTACTTAATTTCTATTGAAATGTGTTAAATAAATGAACTACTGGATTTAAAATTTGGGAAATTGAAGTCAAAAATTAGTCATTTATTCCTCAAAGAAATGGGAAAAGGGTGATGTCAGAGGGAGGTACCCAAAAGTTATATGGCGAACGACTTAAATTTGGGAAAAATTTACGGCAGATTCCAAATTAAAGTTTTTTTCAAAAACGACTTTCACTTACGTTAACCCTAAGAAGTTATCCTTTTGATCAGCGATACATTTTACCACATCTTCAAAAAAATTATATAAAATTTTTGAGTTTAAAACTAACTTAACAGAACGAACGAGCTCAAGACCACTTGCAAAATATACGGCGAGAGAAGTCCCTAGAATACAAAAAATTCCGTTTGATTAACTTGTCTGCAGATTTCATTTCGTCGCCATATAACTTGGAATAAATGTCCCGAACTGTCAGACCACTTACGCATACAGGCAATAGCCCTGTTTACAGCTTGTAAATGTAGAAGGTTTTGGTAGTGCACATCTTTTCGAGACACACTCTACATACAATAAATATCGCAACATTAAATTAAACTAGTATTTATCATTCTCCTAAAAAAAAAACATTAAATTAGCCTTTTTTTATAACTTTGAAATTGTGTTACCTCTTAAATGCAGATAACTTTTAAGAAAATAGTCACACCGTGATTAAACGGACTGTACGGTAAACGAAAGCAGAGAGGCTCCATGTTAAGATTCAAAAGTAATTCGGTCAACATAAACTTCTCCGGATATACAGTATGTAAGTCTTTTGGTAGAATTCAATGTCAAAGAAGCGTGCAATTCATATTTCAGTAGTTACTGGATTGTATAAAACATAAAAGTTAAAGAAACACGAGATGGTCATGAGCACTTTAGTATTAATTTTATGTTCGTATTAATGAGTCACGCACTCTTCAAATAAAATAAAAGAGAAGTATACAAGTATTTTAACATTTTTAGGCGAGGGTTTAATTGTAATTCTTACCTTTCACTAGCAATGCTCGAATTTCTCGACATCGATTTAGGAGACATTTCAAAATCAGAATCAGATCTATACAAGAAAGATTCCCGACGTTGTGGAAGATTCTGAAGAACGAGCCCAGCACTAGGTGAGCCGCCCTCAAGTGGAGATCGAGCACCTTGTCCATTTTCAACATCAAAACTGTAAAAGAAGAAAGGAAGAATTAAACGGCGGTAATTTACAATGTGTTCAAACAATGAATTGAGCACATTTAACTGTTTTACCATTCCCTTGAAAATTCCTTAATGTTATTTGGCTTCTTTATTATTTAATATACCTATTTATTATTTTTATCGAATTGTTCATCTTATTACCTTTCCAACAAAGTACATGTCCAAGTAGAGAAAAAGTATAGATATTTATTCGTGGAAAAATTTTCTGGTAAATTAAAAAAAAATCGAATTTTAAAGAAAATAAACTGAAATTAACCCCAACATGTTTTTTTGATTAATTAAAAACCAATTTACGTTAATACTAAGATCTCACAAAAACTGTCCAAAATGTCCTTCGACACTATCGATGCATGCCAATAACCTCCTTCTAACTCACAGGGAGTGCATTGTGGCCATTTTCGTCGCTGCAGGCGGAATTTTGCTAATTAATTTCTTTCTGGTGTTAACAAGCATTGAGAAAACTTAATCCTTCATCGTTCGCCATAGAGTAAGGTCCGGAAATCGAACAGGCCAAGGAATAGGTTCACCTCGTTTAAGAGGCACTCAGGAAATTGTTCATTTAATTTTACCTTCACAATGTTACCGGTATGCGCTGGAGCTCCATTGTGTTGGTAAAATATTATGCAGATTTACGTCTTCAAGTAGTTCTGGCAATGTATTCGAAAAAGAGTCCGTATAAATTTGGCTATTAAGTACTTGGAGCAAAATGAATGGTTCTATTAAATGATTGCCAATGACACCAGTTCAAATATTGACGCTAAATTTATACTGATATGATGATATGACCAAAGTTCAATTTTCGAAATATATTTACAATGAAAAAAAACATTGGACCGAAGAGTTCTGAATACAATAAATTATGAGAAATGCAGATTAGTCAGTGAACCAACAGTTAGAAAGAATTTGGGGCTACTTGACTCAACAATTAGAAGGCAATAAAATAAAAATTTTACTCGATAGTTGGTAGCAAAACGTTTAAAGAAGGGGACGTGCCCGCTTTTGCTTCCGACCTTACAGGTAATACTTTGGTTAACTTTTAAATGCGATTCTCATAAAGCTAGATACATCCTCGAGGACGGAGCACAATCGGGCGCTCAATTCCAAAAAACTCGCAGGATAATCTTTAGACGGCAGTGTTGAGAAACGTTGTAGAGACGTCCGCGTGGATACACCCGGTACCAAATCGCACCTCCGATTAATATTAGTAGATGGCAAGGCAATTTCAGACACCACCGATTGCTGTGATGCCTTCAATGTTGAATTTCTGCTTTCTAGACAAAGGTCTGCATTGGACTCCGCCGAGTCATCTGATGTGGAACTAGTTACAGTGGGTAATGAAGAGGAAACCATCGTAGAGCTTAATGGAAGACCAATTTCTTGGAAGGAACTAATAAAGCTTAAACCACTTTTATCTTCCGTTGCCGACGGCGTTGCTCGATCTTTCAATCGCGGCGACTGATTCTCCTCATCAGTTTCAGTTTATGACGACGAAGTTGAATGGACGGATCCATCGGTACTACTCCTCAGGAAGAGGCGGGACTCTCTCATATTCGTTTTAGGTGCAAAAAATAGGAAAAATGGATCGGAGTCTAACTGATTTTGCCCTTTTTGATTTTGTGCTAAGGACGAGATATTAACCCCGCCTTGGTTTGATAGACTGATAGACTGATAAAATTTGTACTGCACAGTGAGTCCACTGCGTGTTTAGGTGCTGTGATGTCTGGTTCTTGAGTGTTTAGCAAATTTTGTGCAGTCCTTATTAACCGGAACGCTTCTTGAGTTTTTCGGGATCGCATTCTAACGTGACCAATTGCCTTTGAGTGTCTCTCTATACCATACGCCAAGGAATAAGGGAAAATTCCATCAAACACCGCAATACTACAATCAAACCACTCAAAACACATCGAAAACTGCTTGAAATGGGCTAATGAAAATTTAAACGATAAGCGATAAATAGAAAATAACGGTGACTTCACCAAATATTAAATGTATTGCGTAAAAGGAAATAAATAATAAGGAAAAAATAATATTTTGTTAATTTCTTATCGCACTATTGAATTCTGAGCGATACGCTCTTACCAAACAGACTAACTTTAAAATTTCGACAAAAACACTTTACTTCTATAATGTTTTGCCTATGAGGGTAGTCAAAAAAGTTTTGAGCCTCGGCGTGAAGATGGCTTTAATCGTCAAAACCATTCTGGTAATATGATAGTATATGCATTAAAAAATTCCTGTGATAATTTCAGCCACCTTAGACGCTGCGTTATTGTTTCACAGTTGTTTGTGTCAGCCGATATCACTGTTTCTTTTTAAAAATTAAAGAACTCTAATATCATGCCGTGCCTCTTGCATTTCAAAAGGAAAAACGCTTATGCATACATATTAAAAGCGATTTTAACGTTGCTTACGGGGATTTTGCCTCATCATTTGCCATCCTGAAACGATGGGCAACTTAATTTAAACGTGGACGTATTAGATAAGGTGATGATGAGCGTTCGGGACTGCTGAAAGTGGCAAGCATCACTGATAACATCAACAACGTTCACCAAATGATACTAGACGAGTAATAATGCATAGTGCGCTCTTGCAATAGTTCTTTCTTTTTAAAGATAATCATTTAATATACTCGTAACTCCATGACTATAGCCATCACTTTTCCAGCAGAACTATCATTTTTTGGGGCCAATTGCTCCTTCATAGTTCAAACAACTCTCATATGCATATGAGAATGGTAGCAAAAACATACACGTATAGCACTTAGTGCCATATAAATAATATCGCCCCGAGAACAATATTCTGTCACACTTTGGTCTATAATGCAATGCCATAACCTTAATATATGAAACAGAGATTTTCAAACAAACTAGCTCCTGCAATATATAGCCAAATGCACATATGCATATATACATTTTTGTATTATGTATTATTTTGTATTATGTTATTTTATTTTTCCTATTTATTTAATATTTGTTATTTTTTAGAATACTTAACTTTTTCTCTATTTGGCGCTTTTCTGTACAGTTATTACCTTTTATAACCAGAGTTCATGCGAAAATCGAACTCACAACTCTCTGTAGCCACCGAGTCGGGCTACCAACTGAGCTATAAACACTCATATTGTTAGGCATGAGTTTTGATCAAAATTTATCAACCGAATGATGTTCGGTGCAGCTATCTAACAGGACATTAAATGCTAAACAGTAGAGCTTCGGAAGTGGATACATGCCATTCCGGGGATTGTGGGCTCGAATATCATCTAACCATAGTGACAAAAAACAACGAATTGCTCAGATCCCGTGTGTGTATAAAAGAGCATGGTAACACAGCATAGCACAACACAATATCTTTGCTGTTTTGTATAAAAAAAGTTTCTAAAGGGATAACATATAGGGACATTACAATTTTGTATTGTAATACAAACGCATCCTTGAACGTTTTTCATGATCTGTCAACGTTAAAACGTCAGTCAAGGTTAACATTTTTATCATGGTGAAGTTCACGAACGAGGAACATTTGGACATTATTAAAAATTACAACCGCAATTCTCAGTCGAGTGAGAGCCACTCCCATTTTTGGTCGTAATAATCGTCCCATCAGACAAGCTGTACGTGCTATGCATATGTACATCATGTGGAGGTGGTTTTGGACCATATTTGTTCGTCGATGAAAATGATCGCCATGTCACGGTCAATGGAGTTGGCTATCGTACTCCAATATGGTACACTATTTTTGGCCACAGTTGGATACACTAGACATCAGTGATATGTGGTTCCAAAAAGATGTTAACATATGCCACACAGCTGGTCAAACAATTGATCTCTTGAAGGGGATTTTCGAAAATTAAAAGAATGTTCATTACTGAGAAAGAATACTTCAGTATTATTAAAAAGAAGGAAATTAAAAATGCACTAGTTTTAAAGTAGAAATGGACAATAAGCTATAATTAATATCAACATCTTTTTTTAAGAAGTTATTCAATAAGTGAATAAGTTTATCGATTACTGGAGTTTTTTAGATCAATTTCCAAGATCACAGGCAATATTTGAAACGAAATGCTTATCAAAATGTAGTCCAGAAAAAACATATTTTATTAATGATAAAGATTTGTTATTTCCTCACTCTCTAAATTCATTTACTATCAAGGGCATCAACTAACACATACAGAGTGTTTTTGTAGGTATGCCAAAATGAGTGGGATGAAATATCTAACCTAGTTAAACTAAAATGGCGTGGGAGGGCCATTTCAACCGTTTGGGAGTTACAGTGGTTGATAAATTCCAATTTTTCATGAAATGGCCCTCCCCCTGCAATACAATTTTTTGTTAAACTAGGTAAGATCTTTCATCCCACTCTTGGCATATTCACTAAAAAATACCCTGTATATCACGTCTAGCTAGATTTATTTTGTAAAAGTTATTGTTTGAAGCATTATTTTATTTGAACATCATTTGGCTAATCTGCAACTGTGTTCAAACACATAAATTACAAACAAAAAGAGTGATCTCTGTTATCTATAGCCTGTGTTCTGCATTCCGAGTAAAATAAAATCGAAAAGAGCTTACAGAGCTCCCTTTTGACTTGAAATTCTTTAATAAAACTGCTGAAGTGTAAAAATTAATTTTAGTTAAGTACCTTCAATTATTGTTTCACAAAAAATTTTAAAATAAATCGATTGGATTTTTCTATCGAATTATTTTTACTGCTTTGAACGAAAGTAAAAGGTAAATTAAATGAATACGCTAAAATTTTAGTCATTTTGCATATTAAAAACAAAACAAAAACTAAAAAAATCTGACTACATTACAGGATTCAAACTCGCGCACTCCCGCAAAGTAGACTTATACTCTAGTCATTGCATTATTGAGAAGACGATCTCCGTGTTTTTATTGCGCGACAAGTCAAATTTATTACTTTGTGCGTAAAATTACGGGGAAAACGAATTTTCCCAGAAATGAAAACTAGCTAGATCGATTTTTCGTCCCGTAAGCTCCTATATTGTAAATTTCACCGAAATGGTTAGAGCCGTTTTCGAGAACGCGATTACAAACAAATATACAATTATTGCTCGTATAATATTATGAGATGAATGAACAGTATTCACGTGATAATCTTCACATTACTAAGAAACAAATTTTTTGAAAAAATATAGTATTGTTGCTTATAAAAGTTGTTACTAAATATAATTAAATATACTTATTATTTTTTTAAAGCACGCAACAAAGGCTAACCGACGATATTTATATCTATAATATAAATATTATATAATAAATAAAAAAAATTTAATTGCATAGTTATGATAGCAAATAAAAATATTATTCACTTATTCTTAATCAGAAGAACAGATTTCATTATATTTAATGAATATTCTAATATTATATATATATATTATTATAAATTAAATTACACCGAATTCTCTTTTTGCACGATTTTTTTTACACGAATTTTATTTAACACAAGTTAAAAGGAAAATACAGTTCTCTTTTTATACAAATTGTTTTGTTTTAACACGATTTTCAATATTCTATGAACTTCTTTATGAATTTTTCGGAGAATTTTTCTGATGAATTTGTTTCATTCTCACTCCTCAGAAATATCATTGTAATTTGGCGTTCAATTTTTCACAATTCAGTTAGATTATGTTGATTATATGCGTATATACATACATGAGTTGGGATTCCTCGCATAGTAGGGTAAAGACGTAATGTATTTTTTACGTAATTTAGTTTGGTTTTGAGAGTTGAAAAGAAAAGACGTTTAGTTGATGGGGATATTTAAAAAGTTATAATTAAAATAAAGTTAGTGCTCGTATAGATTTATTAACTCAATAACAGGTAAGTTTTAAATAATTTTCAAATCTTTGCATTATTAATATGAAAAATATTATTGGTAGCCTTAACACAATGTCAAATAATTCACCTGTAATAAAAACAAAGAGGAAGGCGATCAGTTTAGATACTAAAATTAAAATTTTAGATCAACTTGCAACAGGACAAGGTGCAACGGCGGTCGCAAAGCATTCATGAAGCTACCATAAGAAAGATTAAAAAATATGAAACTGCGATCAGAAAATCTGTATATTCTGGGACCAAAATAAGTGCTAAATCATCGTCTTACATAAGATATGTTGTCAAAGAGAACATGGAAAAAGCTTTGGTAATGTGGATTGAAGAAAAATCACAAAAAAGAATACCAGTAGATAGAATTACTATCAAGCAAACAGCATTAAGAATTTGTAAACGTATTGAAGAAGTTGAGCCAGGCACTTCATCTCAATCAAAACAACCTGAATTTTCTGCAAGTAGGTTGGATGAAAAATTTTCTTAAATGACATGCTCTCTATAATATAAAAATTAAGGAAGAAACTGCGTCAGCAGATGAATTGGCTGCCAAAGAATTTCCTCAAAAACTTAGAAAAATTATTGATGTTGGAGGATACACCCCAGATAAAGTTTGGAATGTAGATGAAAGTGGTTGTTTTTGGAAAAGAATGCCTAGGAGAACATATGTTGCAAAATCGCAGAAAACTGCCGGTGGTTTTAAAGTACAAAGGACCGTGTAACATTGTTGTTTTGTTCCAATGCTTCAAGAGAACGTATGTTAAAACCACTGCTAGTAAATCGCGCCTTAAGACCACGCTCGATGAATGGTGTAGATATCAATAAATTGCCAATTCACTGGACAGCAAACAAAGAAGCCTGGGTGACCAGTGCAATCTTCACAGAATGGTTTCAGAAATACTTCATTCTAGAAATTAAATGAATGCAAAATGTCTAGGATTTAAAGTTCTTTTAATTCTAGACAATGCACCTGGCCATTTCGTCTTGGAGCACCCAAATGTACAATTTTGTTTTCTTCCGCCTAATACTACATCTTTAATACAACCGCTAGACCAAGGGATAACTGCTACTTTCAAAACGTACTATATAAAACGTTCCTTCGAATGCGTGCTAGACAAACTAGACCATAATGAGGATTTAACAGTCATTGAAGTGTTGATAAAAGCTTGAGCGAAAATGAAGTTATAGATCTCACCCTTGAGACTCATCATGACAGAGAAGATAGATAATGATGAAGAAGATCCTCTTATTTTAAATGCAACTCTAATTAAAGAAGGTCTTGATCTTGTCAGGAAATTAGGTAATTATTTTGAACAACTTGATCCTGATGAGGAACGAGCTGCAAAATATAAACGTGAACTGAAATCATTAATGGCATCTTACAGTGAACGATTTATCACGAAATCAAACACAATCTTAAATGACTGATTTCCTTCTAAAAACTACTGAATTATCAACACAGGACAATAGAGATGATAATACAGAAATATTTTCACAAAATAATTAGTGATAGCAGTGATATTGTAGTTTTACGCAAACGTATGCGTTTATTGTCAGAAAGTGACAATGCATAAAATTTTGTTATGTCTATATTATTTTTATTTTTTTTATATTAATGAATTTCGGATATTATCTTCTTTTTTTCAAAGTATAATTTATTTTTTATAATATATTTATTGAATTAAAATGTGTAAGCACGAAATAAATTCTTAAGTGAACTCTATCAAGATTTTTTTAATATTGTTTATTGTACTTTTCAGTTGCTCTTTTAGGTCTGGAACCAATCTACTATTCTTCCATTTAGCCAATATATTTTTTTACACGAATTTTTTTTGCACGAATTTTTTGGGAACGTATTTATCGTGTAAAAAGAGAATTAGGTGTATTCTTAATACACTCAAATGTATCAATGCAAAATCTTCTACATATACAAGTCGCGTAAAGTTTCCGCACATGAATACATCTTTAGGGTAAGTGGTCTGAATCTTCAAATAAGTATGCAACAGTTATATGGCGGACGATTTTAAAATGGAAAATTTGCGGCAGTTTCCAAATTAAAGCTTATATCCAAAAACGACCTGCGCTCGCGATTAACCTAAGAAGCTATTCTTTTTATTCAAGATACATTTTACCACATCTTTAAACAAATTATGTAAGATTTTTGAATTGAAATCCCACTCAAAAACGTAAACGATCCCCAGACCGCTTGTATAGTACATGCGGGAGACACTTCATTGCAAAGAACTGAAAAATAACGTTAATATTTGTGGCCTACATATATGGAGTGAAAGTCCCTCCTTGAGTATGCCTGTCAGGTCTGGTCACCATCCCACTCCACAACCATCAACAGAATTGAATCTGTCCAACGAAGATTTATCCGCTTTGCCATGCGTGATCTTCCATGGTCCGACCACCTTAAACTTCCTTCCTATGAAAACCGCCTAAAATTAATCGATCTCCAGCCCCTTTCCCCTCGTCGCGATGTAGCCGATATTGTCTTTGTCCACCAAGTCCTTGTCGGCGCTATAGACTGCCCAGACCTCCTTCATCGAATATCCCTCAATACCAACCCCCGTAACGTCAGATCTTTCCCCACTTTTCGCCTCGAAACCCACCGAACAAACTATGGCCACTTCGAACCTTTTACGCGAATGCTGCGTAAGGCCAACAACTGTTCCACCTTCGACTTCCATTTAAAAAAGCTCTCTCTAGCGTGCTCTTTATTGCCCCCGCCCCAGCCTACCCAGTCCCTAATTTCATTTTATTTTTTTCATATTTATTTTTTTTTCTCTTTTTTGTTTTAGCTTAAGTTAAATTAATTTTTACTTATTAATTTATGTTCTTAGTAGCTTGTATTAAGCGAATTCAATAAATAAATAAATAATTATGCACACATGCAAAAGCCCCGTTGCTTGGTTTTGATCAATGAGAATCAAATTCACACTAATGTAGCAAAAATTCTGCATTGTGAATTCACATACCTTAAATAAGCATAAATACTTTAATTTTCTTAAATTGTGTTTAAATATACATTATGTGCATTAAAGGAAAATACTAATGCATTACATGGTAAAAATACATCTAAACGAATTGAAACAACAAGCTTATTAATGCACTTAAACTTGTAGTTTTACCACGAACTCCAAATTTCCAATTTAAAGTTTACCCTTTATAATTAGAATTTAAGTTCAATACATCACTATATCTTTCACCTGATACGTTGCTCATTATTGTCAATGTGGTACCAAAACATAAGATTCATTTAATTCTAAAAATAATATAATAAGAAAAATACCTGTGTATCACGTCTAAAGCAGTAGGACGTTTAAAATTAATAATATTAAAAACTTTTAAATTGTGAATTGCATGATTGATAGAAAGTTATATTTATCATTTAGTATTTAATTTTGGAACGTTATGTCGTTTGAATTTAAGGTATGCTCTATTACTTACTGGAAGTTGAAGTTATGGAAAATGAAGTACAGTATTTTTGCATTGGAAAAATTCATCGTAATTTCAACATTTTGCTATGAAATTTCTTGTTATTTTAATGAGTTCAGTAGTTATCCAAATGAGTTTCTGAACGCATCACAACTGATGGCCGCAACTAGTTAGAACATTTAAAGTCCTTTATAATATATTATATATTTGCTTCTTTTAAAAATTAAAACCATTGCAAAATTTATATATTACTTTAACCACTGGGCCTATTTATTTTAATTTATTTGAATAGATTTCAGTAATTAATAACTTAAAGTAGAATTTGAGTAGAAGCAGTAGCAGCTTTCGGTAGAAGCAAATGTAATTTTTTGGTAATTCTCGTTTACACATATTTGCTTTAACAATTATAAAGTGGCGGGTACGTAATTTTTAGTGATTTATTTTTATGAATAAAAAGTGCTTATTTGATTAGTTAAGAAAGTTAGTTAGAAAGCTAAAACTCAGTAGAATATCAATAACTGGAATTGATTCAAATAATTTCGGACCAATGACTAACAAAAATAGAAGAAAGGTTTCCTAAAAAATCAATTGCAAAAACTTTCGACTCTGGTGGCAATGCAAGGCCACAATTAAATCTGGAAACAAAGATAACTACAGTAAGTGCTCTGGCTGTCAGTCGTGTGATTGTCAAATACAAGAATTAAATTATGCATATATTTCACTAATTAGAATTTGTTAGGGATACTTCAAAAGTTATCTCATTAATATGTCTGATATTTCAAGGTTTCTTATCGATTCGCTTATTGTCTTTAGTATGACATATATAACGATAACCATTGTATGTACTTTTTCTCAAATTACGAGTATAACTAAAATACTTTATTAGGCAACTTTAATCATCATTAAATCATTAACGGAATCCCCAAATCATTCCAAATCATTAACAGAATGAATTGAATAAAGCGTTAAGATTGTGTTTTACTATGTATTATATATTCACTGGTCTTCCGATTAGCCGTTTACTTTGAAAATGGCCAAGTCCAAAATATCATAATGGTGGTTTTTTTATATTCTTTTAAAATAAAATCGTACTTATGGCATTTTTTGCTTATGTCAATTTCAAAATAAACGGCTCATATTAACACGTTCCTTAAGAAAATTTAAGCTTTTGTGAGATACATGTAAAAATTTGAAGAGAGAGAGAGAGATGGAGTGAGAGAGAGACAGCTTCAATTCTTGACCCATGAACATGTTAAATGGCATTGATATTTATTAAAAATCGTTTTTCATTTCATACAGAAGCCAGTGTTTAGAAGGTATAGTTTGGTTGCATCGAGATATTTTATGTAGTTTATTTATGTTCGATTTTCTCGCAGCAAGCAATTTTTATGTTTGGTAATTATGTAGCGTCTTTATTCCTACACTTTGAATTTGTGTGCTTCAAAATGAAGAAAAAAAATAACGTTAAATATAGATTGTTGACCATAAATTATTAACATTATTATTTTTGCTACATTTGATTATACCTGCCAGTTGTCCGTCTGCGAGCCCCAGCTATCGTCATGCGACTAACATTTCTTCGAATTCGCCCAGACGACCTGCGATGCCCAGATAATCTGCTATTTTCTGCCGTGCTTCTATGATGATCGACTGGTAAGATATCAGAACATATCGAGGATGATGCGGTGGAACGCCTTTTTCCACCTATAAAAGTCCCGCTCCCACTGGAAGACACCGTGGCTACTGAAGAATTACTCCGGGAAATCGAGGAGTTTTTCCCTAAGGACAAAGCTGCACCTTGGTAAGAAAAGAGACCAGAAGTAGCACTTGCATCACAGCTTGGCATTTGTTCTTCTTGAGGTTGTAGCAAATTATCTTGTATAATTTGATCCTCGGGTAGCGAGAATGTTCGTCTTGTCCAGCGTAACGAGCGAAGTAGTACGAGGATGAAGAAAAATGTAGCAATCATAGCATATTACACACTGAGATTGTTTGCTCTACTCATATTAACTAAAAAGTTTAAACGTACACTTTACACTTCGCTTTGTACACTTTGTCGGACTTTTCAAAATATGTCTTTTAAACAACCGATCAACAATATCAGTATTAACGTTCACTAAAGCAATGCCAAGATATTGAATTAAATTACGATGTTTGTCTTAGTTATAAAGCAACGATTTCAGCTTGTTGGTAGATAACAGCTTTAAAAACAAAAATTGGAAAAAGAATTATTTTAACTCTTTTTTTCCATCGTACACAAAGAAATATGTCCCCTCTTACAACCAAATATGCTTACAATTAAAGTATTGTACCATTTTTTAAGGGTAAATGAGCGTTACATTTATCTAATATAAAATTCCTATAGAATGGGCTTAAAAAGAATTTAATATTACTTTAACTTATTTCTCAATACAAAAAATCGCACATAACGTCAAAATAATTCGATTGGATTTTTATATATAGTTATATCGGATTATTTTGACCACTTTAAAAAAAATATAATTAAATTCAAAGGATACTGAAATCATTTTATGATAATTTTAGTAACTTTATTAACGCATTTTTGTCCTAAAAGGGGTTTGCAAGGCGATTCAAACGGATTCCCCAACAGAGCCCATTAACGATTCGATCGAATTAGACGTTATTGTGATTCAAGATACAAAACTTTCTCTTTGTTAGGCGTCTATTTAACGAATAAATTTTACAATTCTACATACATCTCTTAAAAATACTAAGTGCCTAGCTCTATGTAGTCATTCAAAAATTATCGGAACGTATTCATGTTTTAAAAGACCCAATAACTTTTTTTATAAGCTTTATTTCGATCGAAAACTTTTATCTACATATTTTATTTGAGGAATCTCATTGACAGAAAAAAACTCAAATTTTAAACTCTAGAAATCATATTTAATTGATTTATTAAATAAATTTTGCTTTGGCATCTTCAACAAATCGAAGTTCTTAGCGAATTAAAACATACTACTATGCTATACCTAATTTGCGAATAATTATAAAATTGTGCCCAAATTGATGACAGGTATATATAGGGTGCCAAAGTTAATGGAATGAGAGATCTGACCTAAACCAACAAAGAATTATATGGCAAGAGGCCGGGCATCTCAACTGTTTGCGAGTTACAGGGTGATTTGCAAAACTCCAATTTTCCATGGTATGCACATCACTATTTTATTGTTATCTCTTGATCTACTCTACGCAACTCAACAGCAATATTCAAATCACATAAAAAAAACTACAATCCTAATGTTTCTTTCCACAAACGTCAACAATCTTGATTTACCCTCTGGCACTCTAGGTACAATCACTTTCGAAAGTGCAAAAAAAGTTTTTCATTTTCGTAAAATTCATATTTTCACAGAATTTCCTTCGAAATACATGTAATTAATGTATATATTATATTTATTTTATTTTCGAATTGCCCATCTTATTACCTTTGCAAAAACGTACATGTCGAGGTAAAATTATATTATATCTGTTCCTTAGAAAGCCTGGACTGGTATCTTATTGTTTTATTGCCCTGTAATTGTAAAAGTCGCAAAACGAACCAAATGTGTTCAACAAATACCGGAAATGCTTGGTTAGCATACACAGGTAATTAGTTTTGTTTATTGCTACAGAAAAGTCATATTTTCCGTAATTAGCTTGAATTAACCAGCCATACTTGAGTGTACTTAACGCTCTATTACTAATATCTGGCGGAAATTTTACTATAAAAGAGGGTCAGTCAGAAAGAATGTCGATCATATTTGAAAACCCAAGCGATAACTATTAGTATTCTTAAGCTGAAAAGAGAAGTTGTACGAGAATAGCAAAGGAGATTCCCTAATCGACATGTACCTCAAAAATGGGTATTTTCATAAACTTTCCAGAGGTTAAGAGAAATCGGAAATGTAACTTAAAATACCAAGTAATCACGATCTGGAACATCGGAAGACTCTGTCAACGTCGAACAGCAAATAATCAGCATCGTCGAGCAAAACCATGAAACGAGCACGAGACGAGTCACAAGACGATTAGGAAAGTCCTCAGCTAAAGTGTGGAGGGTTATTCAGAGAAAGGTTGCATCCATATCATCACATCAAGGACTACTGGAAGGACATTCCGACAGAAGATTGGAGTTCTGTACTTGGCTTCTAGAGAACAGGTCGTTTCTAAACCGAATTCTATGGACCAATGAATCGCAATTCACACTTGCAGTTGTAGGTGGGTAGATCAACATAGTTAAAATGTTTTGGGAAGCTAGGATACTAGATTTTTGGCATAAGTTAGATGTCGCTGCGTTGAGTAGATCAAAAGATAAAAATAAATTATGTTATATGCATATGCTATAGAAAATTGGAATTTATGAATTACCCTGTAACTCCCAAATCCAAACTCTCGCTCCCACATTATTATTTGCTTTTCCATCTATCATTTCACTTATTTTGGCATATAATATATCAAATACCCTGCATATTTATGAAGTGTTCACTTGCTTATCAAATATATTTTACCAAGTGATTTCGGAAAAGTCGGTAATTATGTATAGTATTCGTATATATTTATATTCTAGACGTTTCCTATACATTAAGAGTGAAAATTCACTACTTTAATTGCATCAGTCATTGTAAAAACAACATAAGTCTAGTTTGTTGCAAACATAAAAGTGATAAATTACTAATAAGTTTAAAACGATAGACAAAAGTTTAAGTTTTTTTTGAAAGGAAGCTCAAAAGAAATTTTCTTATCTTGTTTTTTAAATAACCAAGTCATATTTGAGTTTCCTTCATTGGATTATTCATTATATCAGATCTTTTCCATAGCAACAACACAGTTTTAGTTTTAGGTGTTTTAAGAATTAGAATTTTAAGAAACAATATCAATCCATCATCGGTAAATGTGTGTTGTTGTTAGTTTTGTGCTATACCAATTAAAACAATTTTATGGAGTAAAATTTTTAAAACTTCGCAGGAGACTTACTGCTATGTTTTTGACCCTTATACATATTCATGTTTATGGTGTAGATTTACTTAATTAGCTTTTTGCTAGTAAAGATCGTTTTGTCAAATAATACCAGGGCATACCCATAATCATTTTTATTATTATTTTATTATTATACATACACATACTCAATTTAGGCTTTGGTTTAGGCAGATTAGAAACTCACAAGAGCTAAGCTTATGAAATCAGATCACTTTGCTGAGCGCGTTACACTAGCATATAAATCTGTTTAAAATAGGAACTAATGAAACAATAAGGGCAACAACTTGTCATTCTTATTAAGCGTCATGAAAAAGTTGGAAACAGAGGGGCTGAACAGCAGGTTAATGATCACTTAGCTACTGTTCAGCCTCTCTCGAGAACGCTGCATGAGCTTCAGCGACTTTAACTCGTGGTGAGTAAACAAAATCGTCTTAACAATGTTTAATTAAAGTGTTGCGCCTGGTGGCACAGAGATCTGACAACAAATACGCACTCAATGAGGATTTGGTGATTTTTCATTTGGGATGGAACTGTAATTTACGGTAAAAAAACCCCATTTAGAAGGCGAAGCACTCTAAAGACTGCAGAACTTTCAGATGCTTGGAAATTGTAGGCAGCTCTTACGTTTTTTTAATTACTTCCGCTTCGAATTAATGATGCTTCACGTAATTGCATTTTCCTTGAATTGACGTAACGCCGGTATGTAGTGCATACTCAGCGTGTCTTGTGCACAACGGGAAAAACGGGTGACAAAAATAAACTTCGGAATATCTTGGACATAAAATACGAACAATTTTTCTTTGCGAACCTGCACAAATTAAACTACGTACAAGCACCACTTCAGAAAATCGGCGCCTGTACAACTAAGACAAAAAAAAAGGGAGAGAAAAACCGAACAGCACTTTCCCAGGGATAATATCACGTTAAAAATGCACCAGCGAAATTTTTTCAAAAACGATATCGTATCACATACATTTTATTTAACTGACATTTAATTTGTGCAACACTTCTTAGTCTAAATGAGGCATTCGCAAGATTTTGTGCGATTTCGTTGACGCCATTTTGGTGTTTAACTGTGATGTCATACACATAGCACAGGGGTAAAATAGTCAGTTCGGAGAGAGAAAAATTACGATAAATTTAGTTTGACAAAGCAAGCACTAAAGCGCGGCATCAACAATGAAATCAGAGCACCAACAGCCCACTGCAAGAGAGTAACATAAGCAATACACTTCTCGGAAATTATTGAGATCTAAAAGACGTGATTAAAATTCTGTGAATGCTCGGTGACAGTATCGTTGCTGTTTCGCCTTCCCCACCGCTTATCTGATTCTCAAGGCCTGTTATCATTTACCGTGCGGAGTAACGCTATTCAGCCCCGCGAAAAGCTCTGGAATTCCAACGAAAAGCAGCACTCTGAAGGTTCCATTTCATATCAAAGCGTTTCCTTGCAAGCGCTCACCCTGGAAGCTTTCAGCCCCTTTTGCACCTCGAAAGTTCTGAACTTGCCGCAAGTTGTCGCTATTCACTTTGTACGTAGTTCGGGTCTATGCCTTGTGACACTTTGGAGAAAGGGGTCCCAAATCACTCTACGAGGCTTTTGTCTAGATTTCTATGCGGACAAAATCAGAGTTAAGGAGTGGTTTAGAAAAAATTGACCTATTGTTTTTGTTTGCAACAGTAAAACAAATAATAGCAATTTTTTTTTAAATTTATGTATTTTATTTCTGGTTGCTTGAACTTTCAAGTGGAAAACTTATATATTAGACATAATTTGTTTTGAAAGAATTCTTTAAATTTTTTATTCAACCTTTCATTAGATTTAGAACAGTTATGTTAGTAACATTTTTGTATGCTCTTTTTCATTTATTTCTAATATCAACTTCATTTTTGGTCAATTTCTTCATTTTCCTTAACTCATTTTTCATTATGGACGTATACACAATATATCTCTACTGGTCTCAGTTCGGCAGATTTCTGGATTTGCTTCCTTGGCCTGATTTTTACTTGATTAGTTCTGTGCTCTTCCATCGTTGCATTTGCGTAATGATTCGTAGACAAATCTGACAAAAAAAAAAACATACCCTTCATGTTGCTGCATAAAAAGCAGAAGTTGTTTTTGAACGCACTCATTGATATATTAATATCAATTTATTGTCTCTTTAACAAGTTCACTACTTCGTAATTCCTTATTGCCAGGAGACCAGCAAAGAAACCGCTACTTACAAAGATCATGAGAACAAAACGGCTGGATTGGGCGAAGCGTCTGTTGATTGGACAAATGTCATCTTTTCAGATGAATCCAAATTCAACTTAATGGGACCAGACGGGAGGCAGGTTGTTCGTCACAGATTTGGCGAAAGAAGCCCTGAGTTACATCGTTTTGGTATGAGGATGCGTCATAGCCTACGGTGTGGGCTGAATTATTATTCTTGAAGGAACAGTGAATACTCCAAAATATAAAGAAATAATCAACGAGGGCGTTCTACCGACAATAGAAGAATCATCTGAAAAACTTGAAGAATCAGTTTTTCAAGATGATTCTATACCTTGTCATCGGGCAAAAATGGTACGCTTTTAATAATATTATAATTACAATAATGACTAATTTTAATATTCATTCCATATAGATAACTAATTTTAAGGAGACTTTGGGCATAAAGTCACTTCCTTTTGCTATCTACATATTTAATAGCCCCTACTTGAATTTGATTGAAATTGTTTGGGTGATAATGGAGAATAAAATTACGGACAAAATGCCACAAACAATAGCGGAACTTAAAATGGTAATCGAGAAGGTGTGGTGCAATTACGTCAACCAGAATTTACTGTCAACGCTTTATGATTCAATGCCTCGACGAATTTCCGAGGTCATAAAAGCGAAAGGAGGTGCTACGCGATACTAAAGAAAACAAGATTGTATTACTATTATAAAAACTATTGATAATACAATTTACTACTCTAAAATAAAGTAATTAGTAATAGTTTAAACTAGTTTTATTAGTTTCTTTGTTAATTTTAATACTTTTTAATGGATTTTCAAACGAATCCAAAAAGTTGATCAGCTATCAGCAATATTTTACAGATTGTTTTATTACCCTGAACCCAGGTAGGGGAATTCTAAAAATTTAAAATTAAATTTGCCAGATTTATATAAAGGACATTAAGGACAATTAAATGTTTATTGTAATAATTTTTGGTATAAACATTTTGTCCCTAAAATATTGAAAATTTATTTTCTAGGTTTTTTTTTTACCAGGGGTGTACATGTACATATAAATATACATATACATATACATATACATATACATATACATATACATATACATATACATATACATATACATATACATATACATATACATATACATATACATATACATATACATATACATATACATATACATATACATATACATATACATATACATATACATATACATATACATATACATATACATATACATATACATATACATATACATATACATATACATATACATATACATATACATATACATATACATATACATATACATATACATATACATATACATATACATATACATATACATATACATATACATATATGGAGTCAAAACTGAGGGTAAATGAAATCTTTTCAAATTAGAATTAATAACAAAATTTAACGAATAAATCTAGTAATGATTGATGAAAAATAAACCTGTAACAAAATACAAAATAGTAGTGTAGTAGTTGTAGAAGAAGAACAAAAGTGTGGAGAAAAAGAAATGAGTTCCTCACCACAGTAAACCACAGAACCTTTGTTTAAGAGTGAATCATGTTGGAGGATCAGTGATGGTCTGGGGATGCATGGCAGTATCTGGGTTGGAAATCTTAAGTTCATTGAATCTACAATGAACAAACAAGGTTATTTGAACATTCTGCGAAAGAATTTAATATCTATTAGTGTGGAAAAGTTTGGGTTGCCTAGGACTTGGATCTTTCAACAAGACAATGATCCTAAGCACACGGCCCACATAGTGAAAGAATGGTTGTTGTACAACACTCCACAACAATTGGATCATCCTCCCCAATCCCCAGACCTCAATCCGATCGAACATTTATGGGAATATTTAGATCATAAAATTCGCAGTAGAACTATCACAAACAAAGGAAGTACCCTCACTTTTGACTCCTACTGTACATATACTTTCAAAATGTCTACCCTAGGTGCAGCGTTTTGAACTGGACGTTGCTGAATCATAGAGAATATGGATTTTTATATATTATGTGTATATATCAGATCATAAAAAAAAAATATTACTCTTAGTACTACTTGTGATTGAAATTATATTGATTAAAATTGTATACATATAAAAAAATATTGTTCAACTTCAGTTTTTTTAAGAAACTATTATAATTAAACAAACGAAAATTTAGAATGCAGGGGACACTGGAATTGGTTGTTACAATTATGACTTAAATATTTTATATTTTTGTTTATTAAAGCTTTCATTGAAAGACAATGATTAGTACGTATGTTCCTAAGTAAACATATATTATATTAAACACAAAAAAAGTAAGTTATTAACATGTAAAGTCTATAAAGACTTACCCCATAGCGGGTTGCTTATTGCCTTTATAAGATTAATTGTTTCAAGCTATTATTTATGCCGCAAATTAAAGATTTGCACCTACACATTTTCCATGAGACGCTCCTTAACAAGTGGTGTATTTTATACATCCTACGCCTAGAGCTTTTAGCGTTAACAATAGTTTGTTCATAAAGGGCAAAAGAATATACAAATGTGGCCAAATTATCATCATCTCATGAAAAAAAAGCATTAATGTAGTAGTTTACAATACTATCGCTACATCTTTTTTCTAAATTTCCTGAATGGCCTTATCGAAAAAGTAACAGTTTTCATTGTTTTGTTAATTAGTTCCAGTTACAAATTACTGTAATTTTATGATTACTGCAGCAGCCAGAACTTCTATTTGCTGCTAAAGCTGACTGAGCCCAATCTAATAAAAGTAGGGGGGGAGGGGGTAGTAAGGGCTACTATACGTACCGGTGTAGAAATAACGGATCGGATAATAAGATGTGGACTATGTGCAAGACATCAAGGGGTTGTCGAATATATGCGGGTTATCTTTTAACAAAGAGTGGCACATAAGTGCCCTGGAACCAAATTAAAATTGTTTGTAGCCATAAAAGAAGTCCGGGAATATGATGCCGACTTGGACGCGAAAGTTAAAAATGCTATCAGTGGAATAGCGTGTAAAAAACAAATGCGAAGGGAATTTTCACTAAATATTAATAAATGTCTTCATAATCTAGTAAATGTTTTGCTTTTTTGGAATCATAAAGCTACGATTTCACACAATTTCATTAAACATTTCTAGAGGTGATAATAATTTAGCCACATATGTATGTATGTTTGTACCAAACATTTCAATTAAATAAATTATTATTGTATATAAACAAATTAAAAGATAGCTAATTACAATAGTAAGGAAGTATATTTGAAATGAAAAACTCGTATATGCAAATGGCAATGTAACCCTATTAAAATTGTTTCCATTTTACGCCTTTACTGGTGCATCGGTAGGAATAAGAGGAGATTTCTTTAAGGGAGGTTTAAGAAAGCTTAACAAACTCATTGGGATTTAGAACATTCGTTTCGAATGCATTCTAGAGGAGATCAAAGAGATGATAAAATGAGAAAAGGGGAGCAACAAAAACAGACAAAAATTCCGACTTACGTGCATATGAAATGTGACTCCATTTTAAAAAGATTTATTTTTAAAGTGCTTCCTGCAAAGTGCAGTCGCAAGTTTCATCGAAAACTTGCAAATTAAATTACTTAACTTCTAGGTGAGTACAAATTGTTTTAATTACTCCTATACTATATTGTAGTTATTGAATTCTGTGTAATTTAGAGAATGGACAGAAAGCTAGTTGGCGCGTCCAAAAAACATATGCGTCTCCTAGTAAAGGCGGAAATAAAAATTGTTTTTTAAAAGAATCAGATACGAGCATTATGAGGAGGATAATTTATTGCTGGATGATCAAAATCAAGGCACCACGAATGAAAATAATAATATACTTAACCAAAATCTACAGGATAATTTAAACATTATTACCATTAACCCTGAAAAAAGACATACAACTATTGAATTTAAAAATAAATCATAACGTTAAGTTCCGTTTTATTTATATTGAAGTGGATGGCCTTCCTCTATTCAGAAGTTTATCGACTAATTCATGGCCTATATTGGGAAGCATATCGGAATATTTTTATTGGACGTTCAATGCAATAGACAAGAAATTTTTCTATTGAAAGGGGTAGAATTTTAATATATGAAAATTATTTTAAAATAAAGATTAGGGTTTTTGCATTGGACACCCTAACTGGAACATTTGTAAGAGGTAATAGAAGAATTTGAAAATTTAACGGATAAGGTTTTTCAATCGGCATCATATCAAAACAAATTTCATGTAGAAATTCAATATAAAAATTAAATATAAAAATAATTTCGCAGTTCTCGCGATTGTGATTAATTGGCACAGAATATTAATTTTAGATTTCGACATTCGATTATTTATTTTTCACTTAGGGAAAAGTGGAACCCACGCGACCACCTTTTAAGACTAAAAAATATGCACTAGTCCCAATCAGTGCGCAATCCTACTGTCGCCGATAATTGGTTTCATCAGAAATAGAAAATATAAATGAAAATGAAATAAACTAAAATATAAAAACTATGAAAAATAACATCAACAAATAGAAACAGATTTAACAGACATTATAGATATTCTATGTCGACAAACTGTAATTTTAGAAAAATTGGCTATGCATAAAAATTTTAAAATATTTCCTATTGAGAGTGTCAAAGACCTTCAGGAAAAGGATGACTTCGCAACAATCATGCCGCAAGAACAAGTGGTGAGTCTATTTATAGTAATTTAAATTGTAGGACTATTTAATTTCTTATTGTGTAGGTTATGCATATAAAGGAGTTCGTTGGTCGCTCTGACATTTCAAAAATATTTCATACATTATTCAAAGAGGAGGTCTTGCTTAAAATAAACTGGGATGGGTCTAGGAATAAAACGCCTATAAACGATTTTGTGATGTTTAAAATAATCCTGTTCGGTAAATATATATTTTTTAATAAATATATTTTTGAATTTTATTGTAGTTTCTTGCAGAAGCCCTAAGAAGTGATGTTTCTGATAATACACTGTATGAAGAAAGGATTTAAAATTGCAAAGGCTGGGTTTTATAGCAAAACGTACAAGTTAAAGCAATAAATTGAGTTTTAAAACTAATGAAAAAAATAATGAATTAATATGTACATTTTATATACAAAGAATAATTGGTTGTGTTTGTATTTATTTATTGTGTTTAGATACAAAGAAGAATCTGATGTTTTGTGATTTTAAATGACTTTATTGAATTAATTTTTTTCGTTTATTTTTATTTTTTAATGAAATATTTTTATTTTTGAGCTTGTCTAATTGTTGTGATTATATGTTTTTTGTATATTTTTTTTGTTCAAATTAAAATAATATAATACTTTGTTAATAATGAGTTTCATTTTTTTAATATTTTTATACTTAGAGTTATTCTTTAAATTGCAGCCCACCACTATTTTGGTGGGCTACAATTTAAAGAATAACTAATGCATATAAAGGGTGGTCCATCTAGAGTTTGTAATTTGAACTACCGGTAATTTGAAGTTTAGTTGATTATATGTCATAGATCATCGCTACAAAGGCTTATATTATCATTACAAAATGTAATGTTATCTCCCCTTCATGAACAATGGGAATGAAAAATAAATGTTAACTTACTGCAATTTTGGAAAATACTAAAAAAAATCTAGAATACTAGTATATAAACTGAAATTAATTTTAAAAATAACACGGTTTACTAGAGGCAAATAGTTTACGAGATACAGCCGATCAAGTTATGCTTATTTTGACTCAGACAACAGTTCGCGGAAAATCCAAAAACAACTTAATTAAGTACGCGAAAATTCCGGTCTACGTTAATTTTTATAGCTTTATAACATCGTTGGTTGGTATGGAAGTAATATATCCGTAATTCACATTGGGTTTGCTACGATGCGTTTTCTGAATTTCCCTTGTGAAGTTGTATTATATAGGGTTTTCCAATAGGGTCTTCCGAACTTTGACAATTGATAGCGGTCATATTGTTGAAGTTATATCTGTCAAATTGGCTGCTGACTGAAGTCTGTTTTGCCAAATCACCATGGATGGATATAGCGTTCAACAACACGTGCAAATAATAAAATTGTTTTTTTTTAAATTGGTGCTCTGTTGGGGCAACGTTCCGCTCGCTTCACTCATTTTACGGTTGCCATAATCGTCAAGGGCGAGCGCTGTAGGTCAATGATAACCAACTTCTTTTGGCCTGAATTGGATGATATGGACACCAACAATATGTGTTTTCAACAGGACGGCGCTAGCTTGCTTTTGAGGCTTTTTACATAATCTACAGAAAGTTACAAAAAATTTATAGAAAATTCTTCTTCTGCAACTTACGCGTGCTTCATTTTTCCAGCACTTTCTTTGAAATGCTTCTCTCTAAATCATTCTTTTGTAGGCCTTCAGTTCACAGGTTATTAAAAAAATAGTTGCCCCTTCATTTCAAAATATTTAATCATAATTCATATACCTACATAATTTTACAGACTTTGTCTCCGCATATACATTACATTTACTTTTGCGTGTAGCTGGCTGGCAAAACTGCATCCGCCTCTGCCTATAGCCCACAATATCGGAATATGATTTTCAGGATTCTGATCGTCTCCCTGAAGCAGACAAAAGGCTGGCTAAACTAGTCGGTGATACAATCTACATCTCAGGACATTTTTCATTTAATTTTACTTTCACAATGTTACCAATATGCGCTGGTATTCCATCGTGTTGGTAAAAAATTATCCAGAGAAATATGTTGTGTAAGATTGGAGGAAAATCTTCTTTTCAGAAAACACTCCCGTCACGCCAAGTGACGCTGCTGGGTTGGCGTATTTTTGCACGTAAATGACAGAAATCGAGTCGCCGCCCATGTTAGTTTACAAGCCGCCCGTGCGGGAAAGTTCCACCGATGGCCGAAATGATATGATTGCACAGTAGTTACATTTTATTTTCAATAGTTACAACAACAGAGGTCTTCAAGTAGTTCTTGCAGTATATTCTCCAAAAAGTCCACATATAGTAAATTTAGCGATTAAGCACATGTGGCAAAATGAATGGCCCTATTAAGGTATTACCGATTATACCAGCCCAAATATTGACTCTGAATTTATGGTGAAATGATGTTGCCTTTGTCCTATGTGTGTCCGACCAGGTGTCAAGGTTGTAGAAGTTTTACCACATTCCAGCCAAGAAGCTAAGTGCAAAACTCTGGAATCTCCTTCGAGCAGTCCATATACTGGCATATGATAATATGGATGTCATCTCTCTCGATGAAGAAAATTCCAAACTGTAGATGAAGACATTCCTAATAGTATTGCGACTTGTCTCGTGCTCGTTTCAGAGTTTTGCCCGATGATACTTATTATTTGCTGTCGCAATGCTTCGTTATTTGAAGTTGCACTTCCGGTTTCTCTCAATCCGCGCCGATTTGGAAATCTCCTTTGGTATTCCCGAACAACCTCTCTTTCATTTTCGTCGATTAAACCATGCATGTAAATTATATGGGCGTATTAATCAACAATTTTTTAATTATTTTAGCTTAGAAAACCCGTAGTTATTGCGTAGGTTTTCAACTATGATCCAAATATGGCTGGCTAAAATAACCTAATTACTGCAATAAAGTAAATTCGATGAAGACTATAATTTCTGCAGAAATAATGAAAACTGATTACCTTTGTATGCTAAACAAACATCCCCGATAATTTGTTAAGACCTTTTGTTCGTTTTACGGCTTTTGTAATTACAGAGCAATAAAACAATAAAATACCAGTCAATGAACAAATTTTTCTATATCTACCTAAATTGGACATGTTGTACCTTTTTGGAAAAGTGAAAAATTTGATAAAAATAATAAATAAGTGCATTAATTACATGAATTTTGAAGAATTCAATGAATTACGTGAATTTTAGGAAAAATGAAAATCGTTTTTCATTTACGGAAGTGAGCGTATCTGCAGTTGGTGGTGGTGGGTCAATATTGTTGACATTTTGGAAAGGACATTACGATAGTAATTCTTTGAAGTGAATTAGTGATCAAAAGATGAAAGTAAAATAGTATTGCATATATCATGAAAAATTGGAATTTACGAATCACTTTGTAACTCCCATACGGTTGATATATCCCCAGCATACCTCCTGCCATACAATTTTTTGTTTATTTAGGTCATATCTTTCATTACACTTAAGTATTTTAGCATACGATATACGAAACACCCTGCATACATAACGTACCTAGGCAAATAATTATGCTTGAATTTATATGTGTGTACGTATCAAGGTAAAAAGTATACATACGTATTTCTCTTATAAGAATTACACAGAATTATACAAGGTCATTTGTAGAGAAGTGTTTCAACATCTAACAAATCGATTTCTTACAGTGTTATGATCACCGTTCATGATGAACAATTATTTCGTAAAATTCGATAGAGGTGAGCTCATCAGGATTACATGTAAGGTATATAAGTACGCATTATGAACTTTTTAACAGAATCTCACATGTCTTGATCTGTTGGTAAATATAGCATAAATGTTAAAACTTTGTGGTTAAAAATGTACATTTTTATCTTCCGTCCTTAAAAATTTGCTTAATAAGGTTTAAGAAAAAATGAACCCTTAAGAAATCTTTCAAATAAATAAAGAACAATGTCAATATCTTAAGTCCGTCAAAATTTATTCAAATTTTTGGGGAGTTACTAGAATACTCAATTCGAAAAAAATGTCTATCATTAAACTTAAGCGATCAACCTCATACGAGATTTCTTGTGTTTCCAAGCTCAGACGGTTGTTTAAATATTAATGTAAAAGGTGTTCAAAGTGACCCCCATTTTGACGAATATACAACCTAGCTCCTGTTCTGTTCGGTTTAGACTTAAACCAACCAATAGTTCAGTTTACACATTTTATGTATTAAGCATTTTCCAGGTCACAGTTTGTTATTACACTGAGCTGAGTAGTTTTTGGGATTGTTTTTTCAAAAATGGCTCGTAATAAGTATGGTACGGTTTTAAAATCAAAAACTATTAAAGTCTATGTGAGCGGTGTCTCACAAAAGGTCATCAGTACATACATATTTTCACGTTGCAGTTGCTTAAGCGAAGCAGCATTACGATGTCCTATTCGATTACGCTAAAGTCCCAATAAATCATTATTAGAATTTCCTACGTCTGCTTTAGTAGTACTTTGTACTGTGCTCAGTAAGGTAAGGTGAAGGTTCTTTAAGCTTTTCCACAACAAATAGACCATTATCTTCCCTAGCTGCTATTACAGTTTTATTAGGAGTTATAATTTAAGCTGTATTAAGTTCAAAAATTACCGCCCTGTTTGAAACATTTGCCTTGCTTATTAAAATTGAATTTCAATCCTGTCACCATTTGGTAATTTTATATAGCCGGATGAGCCTTTTGGTAAATGCAAACTCATGTTGACTCTTACACATATGTGACGTTGCACCACTATCCAGGCACCAGCGATTGTTGACGTTTTCTTCTGTCTCAAGCGCTTTTGGATGCTGTATATAAATATTCTTGCGTTATGAAACCTTGTTTCCCTGCATACTTGTCGTCAGCTACACCAACCATTGGACTTTGCGGGCATGATTTCGCTTTATGTTCTCTTTTTCGCATTTTTTTTCCTAGTACGACCTTTAAATACCGGCCTTTATGCAGGATTCTCTCCATTTGGGCTCTCCATATGGAATAATTTTTACTGTTTAACAAGGGTAATTTCAAATTTTGATAGCAGATTCAAAATCGAATTTAAAACTTTTTACTTATAGCAGAATCAGAATCAGTCATTTAAATTTCTAAATTATCAATATGATTATTTAACTAAATAATATTTAATTTATGTTTCCAATAGTTATATTATTTAAAACATATGCATACACATGCATATATTCTAATTGTAGTGAAATTTCCAAAAAGTCCTTTATTAAGAAAAATGAGTATGTACTATATAACATACTCGTATCTCTGCTTTTCTTTATTATTACGGAATATGGTAAGTTTATCTTATATTATCTATACACCAATATACTGACTAGCATATTTTTATTCTATATATATTCTATATGGGAAGGTAGCTAAACGCACTTTATGAGGCTTAAACCATTTAGTTATATTTCAGAAGGAAGCAATAAAAAGTACGGGCTATGGCACGATAGACTTGTAATTAACCATGATGTCGTACTATGTCTCGCTTCCTGTAAAACACTACATCCTGTTCTTGTACAGTGTACAGCATACGGACAGATCATATAGTACCATCCGAAACTTTAAAAGTACTATGTGAAATATCCCAAAAGGCAAAGTCTATGTATTGAAACGGCTGATCTTAATTTTTCTATACACAAATGGATCGAAAATGCATACATACATAAATAAACGGCACAGGCGCTGGCTGATACTTGAACAAGACTTTAAATACATTCAAAGAAGAAGACAGCACAATAATTATAATGGAATTAATAAAATAACTCCATTGTGACAGCGCTTGAATATTTTAAAATGTAATCATCCTATTCGTTTTATAGTGTTTTTAATTACTGTTATAAATATCCACATTTCGCTGATAGAAAGTAAGGATGCACCGTTTACTTCTACTCGTATATAAAGGGTATTCAAATTTGAGATTGTTTACTTAAAAAAAAAAACAATTTTTAAATGAAAAGCTCTCGTTTTTTAAAATAAATGTGAAATGTAAATTATTGATGAAACAAAATATAGGCCATATTGAAACACATTCACTCTTTTATCGACATTGAGGGAAGCATGTCTCTCTACAAGTGTGGTTCTATTTCAGTTACCTATAACTCGAATAATTTCATCTGATTTCATTTCTTCTCCTGAATCGTTTATGGATTATTAGCAAAGACTATATTTTTCATATTGCCACGTAAAATGTTCAACATTTTGATAATAATAGTTTACTATTAAAATACCTATCTCAATCCTAAAAATTTGCCACGTTTCTACTTTACAAATATTAAAGAATGACAGTTCGATATTTGACATTTCATCAAATGACAGCTAATTTACTTCTTAAATTGAAATTTGGAAATTTGGATTTACACATATGTCTTTCCGAGGATTTTGATATGCAATAATTAAATAAATAGGACAATAAAAAGGCGTGAAGCGATCGGCTGCACAACTGCCAAAATTAGATTTACAATCAGGATAGAACTTTCGAATAATTTGAAGATATAATTATGTAATACCTATGAACTTATGAAGTTTTTGATAGTGCGACTACATAAATAAATTTTATATCAGATAGCACATTAGTAATTATTTATGACAGATTTAAATAAACCAGAAAAAGGATATACACCTTAACCTTTGAAATAAAACTTTAACATAAAACAGCTATCCAAAAAGTAATTTTTTCTTCCGAAGTTGTATTTTTAATCTTAGAGGCCTAAAAGATTCAAAACTTTTAAAAGTAATTCTTTGAAATTACAAGGTGGCACAAAATGAATCATTCAATTTTGTTTTTATATAACTTTTTTACTAAATAAAAAAATATTTTGAGTGATGGAAATCTTTATCTTTGGACCTTTACAATTTTTTCTGTTAAGTGGAAAAGGTGTTATCCGTCAAGTGGCTGCCGCCAGTGTTGATACACATTTGTGCCCGTTTTATCGCATTTTCCATGACTTTCCGCAAGATTTCCGGGGATAACTGTTCGCATTCCTGTCGAATATTCTCTTTAAGGGCTGCGATTGTCTGAGGCTTGTTGGCATAAACCCGCGACTTCAAGAAGCCCCAAAGCCCCCAAAGCCCCCATGCCAAATGGCCAAAACGGGAGATTACGCGACCAGGAAATGCTTCCTTCACAATATCCATTGTGGCTCGTGCTGTGTGTGCGGTTGCACCGTCTTGTTAAAACCACATGTTCACCAAGCCCCGCTCCTCCAATTCCGGCAGTAAGAAGTTGTTTATCATGTCCCTGTAGCGTTCGCCAGTAACAGTTTCTGTATTGCCTATGGCGTCCTCAAAAAAATACGGCCCAAACACTCCTCCCGCGTGAACGCCGCACCACACAGTGGCTTTGAGTGGATGTAACGGCTCTTCGTGCATACACGCGGATTTTCAGTGCCCCAGAAACGGAGATTTTGTTTATTGACGTAACCGCTTAAATGAAAATGCACCTCATCGCTGCGCTAACACCACCGACCCGTTATTAGTCAAAAAAATGGATACAATTATTCCACGCTCTTGCCGTGTATAGCGCTCCATTGCTTCTTTGTTTGTATTCTGCAGCTGTGCAGTTCACAAATGTCAAATATGATTGACGTACGACGCCATTTGCAATAATTATAACATCTTCCGATAGAGTGATTAATTTTCGCCACCTTGTATAAGCACTGGAGCGCTATTCTTAAGATAACACGTAACAATAAATGCAAAGTTTTGTCATTGTTTTGTCAACAACTGTAAACATTGATATTAATACTCAGATGAATTAACTTTATTTTATTACAAAAGTAAAATGGTAATGTAAAAAAAAACCTATAATCCATTTTTAATTACTTTTGTAAAGTTAACGGAATAAATATTTAATAATTAATTATTAACTCTGAATTTTGTGTACATACGAGTACATATTTAAAATTTATCTATCATCTTAAAAAAAATATATATATATTCGGTGTTATTGAGCCTTTTGGGAATTTCATGATATTGTTGGTAGATTGAAAAAAGAGCTCGCAATGTTGTATGTGGTTTATTCTTCACCCAAAAGCAATTTCTTTCGAAAAAAATTACCTTAAGAAAATGCTATTCATCCCTTAGCAAGGGTTGCGGTCGAGAATTAATTATTACGTGCTCCAAAGAGTTCCTTAAATAACTTAAGAATAGGATACTTCATTTCGCAAGCACCGAAAATATAAGCAAAAATAAAAATTACGTAACTAATTATATTATAGCCATATTATATAACGAAAGAACACGCTTGTAAATCATGATTATGATAAGTCCATTATCATATTTGTATAAAATTTCTTTCGAGTGGTTGCTTCTCGCAAAAAAACACATTTCTCATTTTCTTCTCCATCTGCCCTTGTTTACTGCTCTTATCATTATTTATTGATTCATTTATATTGCCAAAATGACCTTTCCAACCTTAAACAATATAATACCTTCTCCGAATTCGCTATTTAACAATAATTACAAATGGCGAATAAATTTAAATATATGAACCTCACAAGAAAGATCTCCGGAGGAACATATTCAAAAATGGTAAGGTACTTGTGTTTATCTTACTAAGTAAAATATTTAAACTAACATAAATAAAGAAAAATTAGTATCGGCCACATAAAAGTAAAATGTTAACAAATATTTATAACTACTGATATTTAAATTATATTTAAATTTAAGGTTACCCTAACATCTTTAGAAAATGATTTCGTTTAAAGGTGTTTGGAAAAGTTATTAAGTTTAAGTAAGTGCAATAGTTGTAAACAGTTGCACGGAACAGATATTAAGAAATTAAAAAATTTCAATAAAAATCCTGAATTCCGATGATAATCAGGAAATTTTTCAGTTGAGCTAATGATGTAAATGAATAAATAATTTAACAATATTTAATTCAACCTTTAAAGCTGGTAAATTTTACAATAGAGAAAAAAAATTATAATGTACATAGTATGGCTTGAACACAACTACGACTACGAGATGCAAAGAGCAATTTTTCGGCTTATTCATTTTTATACAACATCGTATTTTGTATATTTGTTCGAACTAGTATCAGTATACATAAATGTATAGGAGTATGAAATATTCCCAAGAAGTCTAAGTACCGAGACCGGCAACTGAAACAACAATTATTACATGCTTCACTAAACAAAACGTTTTCTTTTATTATATTTTTAACCTAAATATTAACGTTAGTAAATATTCTTCATTAGTTAACCATTCGTCGATTTGACTATCCTACGATTTTGCTTTGGTTTTGTTACTTTGCGTTCATATAAACAGCGCTTTCTGGTTGTTGATGCAAGGAAACAATTTTTTAAATATAATTATTTAAAATTAAGATGTTTTTTTCTATTACAATATTGTACGTCACTCAAACATTATATTCGTGAAAAGAAAAAACAAGAAAAACAATATTCCGTGAATTTCTAGAAACTGTTCCTGAAATCAAGGAAATTTTAGTGGTTGTATAAAAGCACACTAATAGTAATAGACATTCCTTAAGATATATAATTCTATTATTTTAAGATATCCCTTTTTTATTTTTTCTGCATCAGTTGGTCTAAACTGCACATATTTGATTAGATTTGGACAATTTGGAACAGTTATACATTGGTATGCAGCTAATTAGCACACTTCCTCATCAATAATAACAATCAATCAATAACATCTCATAATAACGGTTTCAATATTCAATATTATTTTATTTAATAAAAATATCCACATAAATTCGAATAAAAACTAACTGTTAAAAAATAATTAACAATTCATAAAGATAATAACAAAACATAATCGTAAACAAAATTGAATTTTCATACGCAGCTAATTAGCACATTTCACAATATAGTAAAAATTCTGCCCAAATATCCTAATTTTATTAAATATTTTTCAATATTTTGTTGGATATCCCTTATCTCTTACGACAACAGATCATCTTGCTAGCATACTGTAGCATACTGTGGACCAAGCACTCACATCTTTGTTTTGTAATATTTGCCCAAGAATTTCTTTATCCATATCGTTCCACAGGTGTTCGATGGGATTTAGATCTGGACTTTGGGTGAACAGTCCAATACTCTAAGCTTTTTCCCAGACAACCAGTTTTTCATAGATCTAGCTGTATGTTTGGGGTCGATATTATGCATAAAAATCCATGTTAGTGGCAAATTATCGTCTGCATATGGTTCCATCGAGTTTTTTAAAATACCTATATACATAAATTGATCCATATTTCTCTCAATTTTTGTTATAGGACCTACGCCATGCCACGACATACAGCCCCAAACTTTTACATTTCCACCATTGTACTTTACAGTTTTAATTATGCACTTAGGACTTAAAGCTTGGTTTACAGGACGCCATACATTTTGTTTCAAATCAAATCATAGAACGACATGGGTTTGTTTAAATGTTCTCTTGCAAACTTTAGTCTTAACTTTCTATTTTTTTCACTGACAAGTGGCTGTTTTCTTGCGGCGCATTCTTTTAGTCCAGAACTCCATAAACGTCTTCTAATAGTATCCACGCTAACCATAAAACTCGCTCAGGATCTGCCTTTGCTTGGTGAATAATAACATGACCCTCTTTTGTCATAGTTTTTTTTGGTCTCAGTTTTCTTGGGATATTGTCACATCCTTTGAACACAAAACATGTGACAATATGTCACATGTACATATTATAACGTTATAAAACCACTTTTCTTGAACACTTTAAAGTCTTTGAGATGCTTGATATGGAATTATTTTCTTTTACTAAATCTATTATAAGCTTACGCTTTTCCGGTGAACAACTTTTGCGTCTTCCCATTGTAAAACGCTTCAACAATTTTTCAACGAAAGAAAATATTAAAAACAATAATGTTTCTATGTTTCGGAACTACACTCTTCAACTCGCTATAATCAACTATGCTAATTAATTGCTGCTATGATTCTGACTGATATTTCATTTTATCGTTAATTCTTGGAAGCTATTGGTTTGCCTGCAAAGTTTTTGGAATTTTCTCATTTCGTGAATTGAAAGTGTTTGTAATAATGGTATATAAGCTGGCTAAAATATAATAGAATTGAATAAAATATTATTATTTATATCATATCATGTGAGTGATGTGTGCCAAGTTGCATGACACTCTATGTTCGTTGGTCAGCAACACATTCAACATCATTGATAGCCAGAATGAAGAGCAACGGACCTAGGTGGCTACTCTGCCCCCAGGTTAGGCACAAACGAATTAGGGGAAGAGGAACAGAAAAGGACTCTGTACTGGCGTTGTTCAAGATAAAACTTCATCCAGGAAATAAAATCTAATTGAAGCCAAGGGAGTGTAGTTTGAACAGAATTAATTTATGTGAGATTTTATCAAACGCTTTGCTGAAGTCAGTAGCGATGTCGTCAACCTCGTCGCTATTCTCCAGAGTACACAATGTTCTAGAGATGAAGTCGGTATGGTTGGTGGTAGTCGATCCTTTAGGAAACCATGCTGATAGATACAGTGAAAGAAAAAGCAATCGTAAACGATGCTTTCAAAGAGTTTAGGTATGCAGTAGAGTTCGGCAATAGGACGGTAGTTGGAGATCTCACTGTTGCAACCCTCTTTATGGATGGGGATGATAAAAAAGTCTTTCCACCTAGCCGGGAAAACACCCTGGGTAATAGATAGTTGAAAGTGAAAGACAGGGATTCGATCAAGTGTAAAGCGCACTCTTTCAGTATGATAACGGGAATACCGTCAGGGCCTGGGTTATGATCGTCAGGACGGGCATAAATAGCGGTAGTAAACATACAGGGTCAATATTAATGGAAACTAGGGGGGCATGAGGACGAGAGTCCTTGAAATAAAAAAGCTAGCGTCGTGCTCGGAAGTATGCTCACTGAAAGATTGACGAAAGTGATGAGCAAAGAGATTAGCTATTTCACGCGGGTCGGACGAAGAAGCGTCGTTAGATTTCAGAGTAGAGGGGTAACCACTGGATTTTCTTTTTATGTTAATGAATTGATAAAACGGGGCGGAGATAAGGGTTGAATGCATACGATTCAGATAATCGTGATAGGAAGATTCGCTGCGTGCAGAGAAAAGGAAAGCCCCAGAGAGGTAATTGGAGAAGTCAGGGTCGGAACGAGATATGAGATAAGCCTGCCATAGTTTGTTTCTCCTGTTACGAAGGGATCTAAATTCTTTATTATACCATGGGGGGATGAGGCATGATCTATCCGAGGTTAAGAGGGAAAGGATTGGGCCAGGCAGGTGAAGAGTTTGGTATAGAAAACATCGAGGGCATCAATAACGGAAAGCTGAAACTCTGTGATGGACTGGCAAAGAAGGTAATTTAATTTGCCAAAGTCGCCCCTGCGGAAATTGAAGTGGTAAGAAGTGTCAGAAGTAGAGTGAAGGGAAAAAAAGAAGATCTGTCATAAGTGAATGGTGAAGTTTCATGAGTTTTTTTTTAATTAATTGGTTGAATTTTCCGGGTGTTTTTAGCCGTAGTAGCAGGAGTAAAGCTTACAGCCATAGTATCCAGAAGCAGCCTAATAGGAAGCGGAAGTCTAGTGGTACTATCATGAAGAATCAGTACCAGAAGGTCGTCTTCATTCTTAGCAAGATTGCTTCTTCTTAAAAATGTTGGTTATTTTAGGAATTTTCCAATTACAGGGTAGTAAGACTTAAGATATTAGTCAGGGCAATAGCAGACAAAGAAGAATATAGAGGAACCTTAACGAATTGGGTCTGAGTGCAAGCTAGCCGTCGCACAGTTTTTACATGTGACTACTAGTAACTTTTTTTATTACTGATAAAAAATTGAAGTAATAATTTAACTTGAGCGAAAGAAAGAAACGAAGGAGTGAATCGAGTAAGAGGCTTCAAAATATAATAGAAATATGCTGAAAACCATGTATACATTACTGTGTTGCAGTTGCATTACTAAAGGGGAGATCTCCATAAATACAACTGTCCTGGCTACTGCAGAACAGAATGCCATAAAAAATCAGTTTAATTTACATAATAGTTACATAGTTTTAAAATATTTAGTTAAAATTTTGCAATCGTATTGTTGTAACGAGTGTGAATACATAATTACTAAATTTGATTCATAGAAAGTTAATTTTTTATTTCATTTTCATCCACTCAGCATTATAATAAATTTTAATGACTTAGTAGGCCAAGCAAACTTAATCACAAATTTTATATACTCAAACACTAAAAGTCTTTTTGATATTAATCACATAAATGTACCTTACCCTCGCAAGCAAGGGCATCAAAAAATGAACAAAAAATTTACAGATCCTTTGAGCAAAGTAACTCATGTTAGCGCTGTCTTAAAAGTGATTCAATGAAATTTTATTTTAGAATTAAAGAGAGCACAGTAGAGTAAAAAGTTTTAATTCAAATGGAAACTCACGATTTGATATTTTATCTGATATGGTACAGAGATGTTAGCGACGACTTGTTGGCTCTACGTATTTGCGAATTGCGTATCTCTTTAATTTATTAAAATTTAATTCCGACTAATGAAGAGCTGATTTTCCATTAGCAAAAGCTGGCTATTAATTAGCACACAGGAAATTAAAATTTCGTAAAGTATTGAAACATATAGTGCGTATATAAGTGTGACGAAATCAACCGCGCTGTGTACTTTTGTTCAGCGCATAATAGTTTTGTGATAACACATTTTGAGATAACAAAATAAAAAGATAATCCTTGGAGGATGAGTGAATTCCTAAGAGATTACAATACATTTCTGAATTTTCAAAAGTCTTGCAAAACAAAAATATTACAATACATAGCTTTTAATGGAATCATTTTACTTAACCTCAATTTCACAAAATATTCCACGCTGAGTTTTGAACTGGAGACCTAAAAAGTAGGATATGTTTAGTTCTAAAAGGTCCGTTTTTTGCCTTTCACCGAACCAGGTTAATCATATTTAAGCTTCTAGTTCATTAACCGGATTTTTGGAATGAGAAATGGCGTCAGATTAACTGTCGATATTGATTGTACTCCTACTAATTTATCTACCTGTATCAGTCCTACTGATGTTTTCAAGAATAATAACGAACTCGCTCTTGATTTCACATCGGGACACAATGGCACTCCGCCTGCATTCCTCAAATCATGTTCCTATTCCCCTTGTCTGGAAGAACTTCTTTATTACAACGATTCATATAAAGGGCAACAAATATGTATAATAGAATACACCTTTTGCTCAATAAGAGACCGGATTTTGTTAAGAACTTGTTAAGCAAATAGGCTTTTTCAAATTTAATTTCTGTTATGTTGGTATATCTTTCCACGACATATAGTATAAATTTAAGCGCGATATGTCAATTAGTTTGTTTACGGCAGCTGTTTATGTCCACATGAAGTGCTTTTGGCAATTTTCAATATGGATAAAACTTTTGAACAACGAGTTTGTTTGAAATTTTGTGTTTTGAACGAAATTTCATGTGTTGAGGCTTTGGTTATGGGAACTCTGATACATATACTCTGTTCTACAAAAATGGAACCGCATTTTCTTTTACCTACAAAGGAAACTTTCATTTCTAATTTTTTTTTATACATACGAGGTCTGTTCAAAATTACCGCGAATTATGAATTTCCGCGGGCTAGGTATAGTATTCGATTATCGATTTTTTTGTGGCGTTATGTTGATACTTAGGTCTCTCACTTATGCTGACAAGCTCGGCTATTTTGAATGTTCAGTTAATTTTTGACAGCTATTTTGCTTGGACGTGTTTTGGCTCCTATTAGATTCTTACCTATTTCAAAAAGTGGATCAAAGAATCTGTATCAAATTTTGTCTGAAAAACAAAATTAAGTGCGCGGACGCATTTCGAATGTTGACTGTGGAATATGGTGAAGCTACCTTAGACCAAAGCAACCCTTATCGGTGGTACAAAATGTTCTAAGAGGGCCGAGAAGATGTGAACGACGAAGAGCGTGCCGGACGCCCGAACACGTCAACAACGGAGGAGAACGTCGAAGAAGTGAAGAATATAAATAGTATTGGCCAATCGTCGAATCACCGTTAGAGAAGTTGTTGAGGACCTAAACATATTGATTGGCTTGTGCCATTCGTTTCTTACCAATGATTTGGGCATGAGACGGGTCGTCGCGAAATTCGTGCCAAAATTGCTCCAGAGGGTCCTAACTAGTGACGAATCATGATTTTATGGTTATGACGTGGAAACCATAATTTGATACAGATCCTTTGATCCATTTTTTGGAATAGGCAAAAATCGAAGACGAGCCAAAACACGTCCAAGCAAAACAGCTGTCAAAAATTAACTGAACATTCAAAATATCCGAACCAATTAATAAAATGTATAGTCTCCATTGCTATCGAAAATGGCAGGGCATCTTCTGGGCATGCTTCTACGAGTTTTTTCGCATATTTAATCGATAGCGAACGAGATATCTTCCGAATCACCCGTGTTAGCTACTTAAAATAGTACACAGACCTTCTCGCAAGTTGGCTTATCACTATGCCCCACACATTCCCAATTGAATTGGCGTCTGGGGATTGCAATGGCCAGTCTAACGTTGTCATGTTATTTTCTGCATTCCAGATCCTGCACAGCTTACTCCGATGGTTGATATTGTTATCCTCTTATAAAATCCAATCATTATAGTTGGATCCAAACACCAAGATAATGGTTGCAGGAGGAATCAGCTCACGTGGAAAGTCGAGAGGAAAACACAACCGTAGATGGATCCTATTACCGGAACAGTATTTTACTAGCTTACGCAGCATGACAGGATGACAGAAGACAGTTTCCAGATAAAAATTTGGTAATTCTTATGCAATATGGGGCACGAGCGCATAAAGCAAAGGCAACATTGACACTGGCAAAATCGATGTTTTCAAGTGTTTGAGAAGATTGGCCTGGAAACTCTGCTGACCTTAACCCCAATCGAACACGTTTCAAGGGAGTGTATTTAGACATCCGATGCCGAAGAATAGACAACAATTAATTGCAAGAGTACAACAAGAATGGAGCAACTACACCGAGGACGAATTACAAAATGTATGTGATAGTTTTGGACGACGTATTTTAGAAATTATAGATAATAACGGTAGACATACGCATTATTAGTAATAAGAATAATAATCTTTATTATGTTAGCATCAAAAATAAAATTGAATTTCTAATTTATGTTTGTTGGTTTGCTTTTTATAACAAAAAGTTTGTGGGGAGAAACTTGTATGTACTGCCTATGTCGAAACCGAAACAGTCCCACCGACAGATTACGACCTACAGACATCTTGTTGTGCCTGTTGTCCAATGCAAATATCAACCAAAAATCACTCGCATATAGAAATGAACTCACCCCATACAAAATGCCTACATCCAAATAGAGCGCTTTTCGTGACCTCTTGTACACTATTAACGGATTTTGAGCAGTCCGCTGTGAACTTGAATTATTGCCATATGCGGTTTTGGAGCATTTCTTAAGATGATATAAGCACATGAATTAATTACACCGAAAATTATTAAATAATCCGCTTTGCATTTTAAGTCATTTAAAAGGAATGTAAACATGCTTGATAACGCTATTTTGAGATACATCTGATTTTCTTAAGTTTTCGGTAGTAAGTTTATTATTAAATGTTGAGAGTTAGTCTTTTAGTGCCCCATGTTGCAAATTCTTCTTATTTTATGTTCAGATTTATCGATGCAAACGACTACAGCAAAAATCAAAAAGTAGTCTAATTATCACTTTTGAGTGAGCCTGTTGTTTAATGATGTATGGCAAACCAGAACTGGACATTTCGCCGTTTTGCTAGGTATTTTTCAACGAAAACAGTCTCATTTCAGAAACTTTTCCACTGTCAAATTATTTAAGATTTAATTCTATGTTTAGGGAAATTTGATTTAAGTAAACGCAAAACATTTAAAAATAAATACAATTTTTAAATTGACCGCCTTTTGACAAATGCTTGATGTTATTATTATTATTAGTGCAATCATGTTTCGACAACCGGTAGGACAGCTGCAATGCTGCTACTTATTCTAGTGCAAATGCTTGCTAGATGGATGACTATTCTTTTTGGCTAAAGCATACACAAAAGTTAGCCAAGTTGACCAAAACACAAGAAAGATGTGGTGATCGACAAAATAGAACCGAATGAGGCGATTTGGGTTGACACGACACTGCATTCGAGAACAGACATTAGTAGACATAGTTGACATTTCGTCGCATTCTTGAATACAGTGGTACAGTGGTATATCTTTACATATGGTTCTCAACATACATATGGTTCAACTCTAGCATAAGTTTATACATATACCCTGTAGCCATCTATGATGCTAATTAACCATTAAGTTTAGTACGAGATAGTAGGACTGTTTCCGCTAAATTACATTTCCGTTCTTTAGCCGAAGCTCATTTTCGGAAAACGCGTCAATTTCGCGTTGTCAGATTTTAAAAATTATCAAGTCTAAAGTCTATGGAAGTTTGATTTCAGGGTAAATAGGTGTCGAAATGTATTGCACTTTAGAAGAACAAACAAAAACTTATCATTACGGCAAGAACGGGAATCTATCCATGAAATTGCTAAAATGGCAGCTGTTCGAAGAAAATAGTTGAAGATGCATTGCAACCAAAACACACTGTGGAGAATCGTAGGGTAAAGAGAAAAACTACTGCCCAAACTGATTAGCTCAAAAAACGATCCATTCAACTCCTCGAAAATACTTAAGAGTTTAGTTAAATCTCGACATAAGTGAACGTGCAGTTCGCAGAAGAATTCAAAAAAACAATTTACATGGAAGAGTCACCAGAAATGTCAGTTATGTAAAAAGAATATTAAAAGCCGACTTAAGTTTGCATCTAACCATATCAACTGGGATGATCCTGAAGGCATAAAAATTGAGGAATATCTAGTGGACGGATGAAACTAAAATAAATTTATTTGGATCCGATGGTCGGAATTACGTTAAAAGGACTTCAAATAAATAATTCCTCCCACAATACATAAAAATGACTCTTAAACATGGAGGAGGAAATATAAAGCTATGGGAATCGTTTTCGTGGTATGGAATTGGACTAATTTATTGGATCAGAGAAAATATGCATCAACCCGAATACTTCAATATACTTAAAAATACTATGCTCCCATTCGCCGAAGATAATATGCTTTTTAATGGCACCCTTCAACTAGATACTGATTCGAAACATCCTTCTCGGAAAGCAAACAAGTTTTTCGAGGATCATAAATTTGTGGTTTTACCGACCGACCTCTATCCGATTGAGAACTTATGGCAACAATTTAAAAGTACTGTCGGAAATTATAAAATAAAAACGATGTCAACAGTTAGTTGAATCAATGCCACAACGCTGTAGCGCAGTAATCAAAAGTAATGAGCAAGCTACGAAATATTGATTGAAACTGAAATATTTTATAATATCATAGGTATAAGATATTATTTATATTATATATATATTATATATTATTTATATTATTTATATTATATATATATTATATATTGTTTTGACCCTATTTCAATGATTTATTATACTAATTTCTTAATAAATGAATTCTATTTTTGTTATTTTTTATGTGATATATGTACATACTTGGAATATATATTTTGTTGATTGACTATTTATTTCTTTTATGAATGTCAATTCCATTCGATAATGTTGCTACGTTATTAGCAATGGCTCTATTTTAATGATATATATATATATATCTATATATATTCAGAAACTGAATTATGAATGGCTGCCATTTTAGGCGAGATTGGTTGATTAGAGATTTATTTATTTTGCTTCATACAAGCTACATAGATAAATAATAATAAAAAAAAGCTAAATTAAATTAACTTACTTATGATTATATCAGGGTGCGTGTGGAGACAGAAGGGTTCATTAGAGAGTTGGGTTGGGAAATTATAGGGTATGCTTAAGGGAAATTTTGGTGAGATGTTGTTGACCATTCGCAGCATTCTGGTACAGGGTTCGAAATGACCATAGTTAGTGCGATGAGTTTCAAGGCGAAATGTAGGGAAAGATCTAACGTTTTAAAGGGATCTGCTGTGAAGGAGGTCGGGGCAATTAATGAAACCGCAAATACTTGATGGACGAAAACAATATCACCGCCATTTTGACGTAGGGCGAGGAACTGGAGGTTGATTAATTTTAGGCTGTTTTCATAAGGAAAGATTATCGTGATCCCTCCAAAGGATGTCACTCAGGGTAAAGCGGATGAATCTGCGCGCATACTCAAAAAGTGGCCTGACATAGAAGATAAAGAGTGACTTGGTAACATAAGGGTTTGGGAATTCTTTAGACCAACGTTTAACGAAGCCCAAAGCAGAATTGGCCTTGCTAATTGAATAATCTATGTGGGAACGGAACAGGAACGGGAACGACTTACTTCCTCCTTAAAGGCAAATCTAACTCCACCAACTTATTAACCTTTGTGTCACGCACCCTTCTTGCTGTGGAAAACGGTGCAGAGGTTGACATTATGGCTACTGACTTTAGCAAAGCCTTCGATAAAATCTCATAAAATTATCATTCTAAAAGTAAGCTATCTAGTCTTTCTTCGCCTACTCATTTTTGAACTGATGTATTTCTTCCTACCTCGAGAACCGCAACTTCAAAGTCTATTTTGAATCATCGATCTAGTTCCTTCGCATCCCATTCCGGTATTCCCCAAGACAGCCAGCCCGATACTTTAATCTTTGTATTGTCTATCAACGATGATATAACGAGATACAACGAGAATATAATTAATCACTCCGAAATTCTAATTTATACCGACGATATGAGAATCTTCAAACAAATTTCCACTGCATCTGATTCGTCACTCTTTCAATAGGATCTAAACAACTTTTACACCTAGTGCACAACAAATTTTCTTGACCTCAATGAATCTAAATGCCAAACCATCACCTTTTTCCGCAAGCGCACTTCTTCATCTCTCAGATCTTAAGTCCTCTCTGGCGATTCTTTCTGTCACTTCATATGCTGTCAAGCCCACTATAGCTCAACTTCCGTTCCCATATAGATCATTTAATTAGCAAAGCCAATTCTACTCTGGCCTTCGTTAAACGTTGATCTAAGGAATTCTCTAACCTTTATGTCGCCAAATCACTCTTCATCTTCTTTGTTAGAACACTTCTTGAGGGGGATGCTTCTCAGGTCTGGTCGCCCTCGCAATCCACACTCATCAACAGAATTGAATTCCAGCGCAGATTCATTCACTTTACCCTCCATGACCACCACTATCTTGCCCGTTATAAAAACAGTCTAAAACTAATCAACCTCCAGTCCTCCGTTCTCCGTTGAGATGTGGAGCAACTATGGTCATCTCGAACCCTTTATCATCAGAATACTGCGGATGGTCAACAACTGTGCCGCCTTCGATTTTTAGTTCACCAAAACCTAAAGCATGCCCCTATACTACGGGGCCTACGGTAGATCAGTTGTTAACGCGCTGACGATGGTATACGATAACCATGGTATTCTACGAACACAATGGGTCAATGAGTGCAATGGACAAAATGTCTGAGCGCTCGAGGCTACACGTCTCGCCCACTCCAATAATAATAATAAATGCCCTATACTTTCCCGAATTTAATTTAATTAATTAGCTATTTTTTAATTATAATTTATCTTTGTAGCTTATAGCTTTGCAGATTTTGCTAAAAGTAGATGCCAAAGATCATGAAATACAAGGCACTCTCTATATAAGCCCAAAACTCTAACCCATATGCAATTTCTAAATTTGCCTGGAGAAATTTTTCCCATTAAATAAAGTAGCAAAGAACTACTGCTTCCGTACCGTATATAAATTCCAATAAGGACGAAAGGGAAACGAATAAGCAGCCAAATATTCTCATCTACGGCACTTACAGTGTAGGCAATAAAATGCAGCGTTTCCTTATCATGCATTTCTAAAGGCGGGCCAAAGTCTCGGGCACACTGTGTGCCTCTCTGCATGAATTGTGTTAGTGCCGTCCCGGGCGATATTGCAGCATAGGGAAATCTTGAATCGAGAATGGAGAAGAGGCAGGCAGTACACTCAGAGCATACACGAAGTCTGTTCATAAAGTATCGCGAATTTTGAATTGCTGCGGGCTACGTATATTCGATTTTCGATTTTTTTTGTGGCGTTATGTTGAATTATGCTGAATGCTAAGTTAGTTTTAATTAATGCTTATGCTGAATGTTCAGCTAATTTTTGCAGCTATTTTTCTTGGATGTTTGGCTCGTCTTTGATTTTTGCCTATTCCAAAAAATAGATCAAAGAATGTGTGTCAAATTTTGATTTTCATGTCATAACCATTAAATTCATGATTCGTCACCATTTATGACCCTCTGGAGCAAATTTGGGTCGTCGCGGGCAACAGCTCCTTAGCATTAGCATTGCATTGTGATGCTGTTTTTGGTCGAAATTGAACAATTTTGGCACGAATTTCGCGGTGACTCGTCTCATGCCCAAACCATTGGTAAGAATCGAATGCCCAATCTATATATTTAGGTCCTCAGGAACTTCTCCAAGCGTGATTCTACGATTGGCCAATACTATTTTCTTCACTTCTTCGACGTTTTCCTCCGTTTTTGACGTGCTTGGGCGTCCGGCATGCTCGTCATTCACATCTTCTCGGCCCTCTGACAACATTTTGTAGCACTGATAAACGTTGCTTTGGTCTAAGGTAGCTTCACCATATGCCACAATCAACATTCGAAATGCGTCCGCACACTTAATTTGGTTTGTAGACAAAATTTTATACAGATTTTAATCAATTTTTTGGAATAGACAAAAATCGAAGACGAGCCAAAACACGTCAAAGCAAAATAGCTGTCAAAAATTAATAGAACATTCCAAATAGCTGAGCTTGTCAGCATAAGTGAGGTACATGAGTACCAACATACCGAAAGAAAAAAATCGAAAATCGAAAATACGTAGCCCATGGAAATCCAAAATTCGCGATAATTTGTGAACAAACCTCGTATATGGATGCACGCTATTTACATTTTTTCACTGAGCATTTTTAAAGGCGGGTATTCGTGTGCGCTGCTCTGGGTGTTGAGACGTGGTTTAAAATTTCGTTCCGCTTCCCCCTAAATTTTTGTCTTTCCCTCGATTGTTACATCTTGTATTTCATGATCTTTGGTTAGAGCTTAGGGTTTGTATAGAGAGTGTCACATCTTGTACTTCATGATGACCTGAATATTTCGCGGAAACGACACTAATACCATGCATAGGCACACATCGCACCTTTAAAAATGCGTAATAAAAAAACGGTGCACGTTATTATGTACACTGTAAGTGCTGTAGATGAGAACATTTTAGTGCCAATTTTTATCTCTCTTATTGGCATGGGAAGCAATAGTGCTTTTCTGCTTTATCTAAAGGGAAAATTTTCCCCATGCCGTTTTATAAATCTAGATCTCTGGGATTTTATAGAGAGTGTCACATCTTATATGCATTTAGATGGTCATTGCTTCTGCTCTTACATTTTTCTCATCAAATCCATGTTCTCAATGGCTCTGGTCTGGAATTAGAAAGGATAAAAGTAAGCGAAAGCAAAGTGCTCTGTCTCCGTCCCACTAGAGGTCCTAAACACACACAGAGTTTAAACTATTTTGAGAATGTGACAACATACTTACATGTTTTCGCTATTTTGAATCTTTTAAGTCGATGTAAGTCTGTAACACAAATTGCCAAAAACTGATAACTAAATAAGCGTTAATAAGAAAGAGTGAAAGAATTTATGTTAAGCAAAAAAGAACGAACGTATGTTTAAGGTTTACCTGGCACTCAAATATAAACTAAGTCATTATTATTAAGTCACTGATAGTGGACGTTTAAATAAATTTAAAAAAAAACCGTGCATCAAAATCTTTAGAAGTAGTAAACTGTAAGCCCTTTTATTATCAAAAGTACTCATTAGAAGAATTTGAATTAAAAAAAACTTATACTTACCCAAAAAGATCGATGTCACTTCCTGGAAAGCTAATTCTGGGCGATAAGGGCGATCTCCCATGACGCTTGAGCATATCATGCAAACCTGGAGGTGCATGAATTGGACTTAATATTGTTAATTTACGATTAGGGGGAGCTAAAAGTCCTCCAGACAGAGTGAGCTGCGTCCGAATACCACTGCTACTCGTTTTCGTTTCAATAGTTTCCGCTGATTTCGATATTAAAATCGATGATTGCTGGAATCCTGATTTTGTGTGCTCCGAAATTTGATCAGTAGGTTCTTCGATTTGAGTAGAGGCACTGCGAATGCACTTGTCCGGCTTGTTTGCAGTCTCTGAGTGTGCTGATGTTGATCGGACGAATTGACGTACGTGTTTTTGGTGAGCTGTCAAATATGGCCCTCCCCCTCCAGTTGCATATCCAGCATCGGGATGCTGTAGAAAACTTTGGAACTTCGCCTTCGTCGCGGACGTTTTGTGGATAGTTGTAATAGACGTACTTGATTGGGCCTTTGTTTGGTGCGATATGGACGACGCAGTCTGCTCTATCACTGTGCTGCACTGCAGGCTTTGACTGCGCGTACTTGATGATATGCTTTTAGGCGCCGATATTTTTTCGGTGGTCGAGCCGTCATTATTCTCGTCGTTGTCTAACTCACTTGGAGTAGTCACAATATACTGAGGAGCTGAATTTTCATCCGATGACATGTTTTTAACACTTTGTTTCCCTTTTATACTTTTTTGTATCAATGCATTCCCTCCTAAATACCAAATTCTGTTTATGATAAGTTATAAACCCAAGATCTAATTAATATTGCATTAGCAAATATCTAGCAGCCTATAATCATTTAAAAAAAAGATATAATATCCTTCCTGTGTCACACGATTTCTAGTTTGTTTTTTTCTTGGAATTCATACAACATGGAGGATTTACGAATTTATAAACTTTCACAATAATTTCGAAATCTCAAAACAAGCTTATTTTAATATTGGGACTAAAAGAATCAAAAGTGTTTTGCTAAAAACCGTGCATTTTAAAATGATAAAGAGTGCATATAACTATGTATATGTAGCATAGTATCATAGCATATCTAGTTGAATTTGTGGATAAGATGCTAAGCCAACATTTTAGCACTCTCCAAGATCAAATTCATTAGGTATTTATTAATTCTACGAAATCGATTAAAAAAACGAAACTAACTCGATTGTGAGACAATAAAGCTTTGAATTCGTTACTTTACTAAGCAAATTACGGAAGAAAAATTATAAATGTGATTAGTTTATTACACAGTTCGAGTTCTAGATGAAGAATCTCTCTTGGACCACAGATACCTAAATTAGAGGATAGCCATTGATGACATATACATCCCGGCTGGACGTAATCCAAGGAAAACTAATTGTCCCAATCTCGTCCCAATGTCTTTCGGAGAAAGAAATGCATGTACCGAAGCTTCGATCAACTAAGGACATTGAGGATGAGACTCAGAAATTGAGTTGGACCTTGATATATTCTTTTGAGAGGGATCAAGAATTTTCAAACTTCAACGAATTTAAGTGAAAATTAGTACCATGGGTACTTTGAGGCCACTAATTTCGAATCTATTACCAAAATTTGGTAATGGTGGACACAACATTTTTGGAATTTAACGAGTTTTAATGAAAATTAATATCTAGAAGTCTTTTGGGCTATATAATTTAAAAATCCCAAAATTCAAAATGGCAGATCCAAAAAAGATAAAAAAAAGTAAAACTTCAAGGAATTGCCATGAAATTCAATACTAAGGGTTTTCCCATATACTGCCTTCGATTTCAGCAACCAACATTTCAAAATTTAAAATGGCGGATTTTATATACCGACCGAAATGTCTTTACAGTAAATATTTGAATAAAACTTATCTTCAAAACGATTTTAGAGCTACGGAATTCAAATCTACAATTCATAATGGGTATGGCAATTTTTATATGTCAAGAAATCCAGCACCGTAATTGCAGTTTTCTGTTTTCGCATCTACAAAAGTTATTTAATACTAACTAGACCGTATTACTGAACTTTACGCGAACCAAGCGAAGCCGGTTAAATCAACTAGTATACTATAAATTGTAATTTTAGTGTAAAAAAAACCAAACATGTGCTATCCAAGGAACCTGTTACAATAAGCGAGATGAACGTTTTTATTGCTACCTTATTAATTATGGGGATAGGTCAGACGCCAGACATAAGATTATATTAGACCAAAAGTAAAATGTATGGATATGAATGCATAAAAAATGAAATGAAACGCGATCCTATTTTAGCTATTTTGAAATATTAACATTTCTGTGATAACACCACATATATTTATTTATTTATTTCGCTTAATACAAGCTACAATATAAAAAATAAAATTAACACTAAAATAAAACTATAAACTAAAATAAAAATTAAAGGAAGGGGAAGAAGAGACGGGCTAGTGTAGGGTGGAGAATAAAGAAAATAGAGGACAAGGCAGATTAGGGGACACTATTTAGGTGATGCCTGAGAGATTTTTTACTATGGTGAAAGTCGAATGAAGGGAAGGAGTTGGCTCTACGAAGCATTCTAGTGAGGGGCTCAGAAAGACCGTAGTTGGTGCGATGGTAGGGAGGGCGAAAGAGAGGGGCCGAGCGGAGGTTATGGAGACTGGTGTAGATAGGGATCCGCTCAAGTAGAGAAGGACAGTCAATCTCACCGATTAGCAGTTGATGAACGAATGTGATATCGGCAAGGTCCCGCCGCTTCCATAGAGGCTGCAAGTTAATAAGACGAAGGCGGTTAACATAGGGCGGAAGGTTTTGAGGGTCAGACCAGGGGAGCTCCCGTAGAGCAAAACGAAGGAACCTGCGTTGTACAGACTCAATCCTGTTGATGCTAGTAGATTGGTAAGGAGACCAAACTTGGCTAGCGTATTCCAGGAGAGGCCAAACGAAGGTAACGAAGAGGGATTTGGCGACGTACGGGTTTAGGAACTCCTTAGACCACCGCTTAACGAAGCCTAGCGCGGAGTTGGCTCTGGCAATCACACTGTTAATGTGTTCGCGAAAGTTAAGTTCATTATCGCAGATGACACCTAGATAGCGAATAGAGGAAACGGAGGGGATAGGTTCGCCAGACAAGAGATATACTCTAGGAGGGGAAAAGGGGCGTCTGCGGGAGTAGGTGATGGATTGGCATTTGGAGGTGTTGAGCTCAAGAGAGTTTTTTGTGCACCAGATGCCAAAATTATCGAGATCTTCTTGAAGCAGGCGAGGATCCGAGGTGGAGGATATCCGTTTAAAGATTTTCATGTCGTCGGCGTAGATGGACAGGTCAGAGTGCTTGATAACACATTCGACGTCATTAATGGCCAGAATGAAAAGCAACGGACCTAAGTGGATACCCTGAGGGACCCCCGAGTTGGCCACGAAAGAGTTGGAGGAGGAGGAGCAGAAAAGGACACAATACTGGCGGTGTTCAAGGTAGGACTTAATCCAGGAAGAAAAGAGCCGATTGAAGCCAAGGGAATGAAGCTTGAAGAGAATTAATTCGTGTGAGATTTTGTCAAACGCCTTGCTGAAGTCAGTAGCGATGACGTCAACCTCGTCGCCTTTTTCAAGGGTACACAGAGTTTTGGAGATGAAGTCGGTGAGGTTAGTGGTAGTCGATCTGCCTTTAAGGAAAGCGTGTTGGGATGGGGGAAAGATGGGTTTGCAGTGAAAGAACAAGCAATCATAAACGATGCTTTCGAAGAGTTTAGGAATAGTGGAGAGTTTAGCAATAGGGCGGTAATTGGATATCACACTCTTACAGCCCTTTTTATGGATGGGGATAATAAAACAATCCTTCCACCGGACAGGGAAAACGCCCTGGGAGATGGAGAGTTGAAAAATAGAGGAAAGGGGACCGACCAGGTGTTGGGCACACTCTTTAAGGATAATAGCAGGGATACCGTCCGGGCCAGGGTTATGATCGGCAGGGAGGGCGGCAATGGCGGAAGAAACCATTAAAGGGTCAATGTTGATGGACGCAAGGGAGCTCTGAGGACGCGACTCCAAATAGTGGAAATAACTAGAGTCGGGCTCTGATGAGTGCTCGCTAAAAGACTGGCTGAAGTGGTGAGCAAAGAGATTAGCTATTGTAAAGGGGTCAGAGGAAGAAGTATCGTTTAGTTTAAGGGTAGAAGGGTAACCACTGGACTTCTTTTTTAAGCTAATGAATTGATAAAAGCGTTTGGGATGGGAGACGAGGGTTGATTGCATGTGCTTAAGGTAGTCGATATATGAAGATTCCCTACGAGCGGAAAAGAGGGAAGCCGCCGAGAGGTAATTGGAGAGGTCGGAGGTGGAACGAGATAGGAGGTAGGATTGCCAAAGTTTGTTCCTTCTATTCCGAAGGGAACAAATTTCTTTATTATACCATGGGGGGGAAGAGGCATAATCTCTACGAGGTTGATATGGAAAAGATTGGGTCAGGCACGCGAAGAGTTCGCTATAAAAGACGTCGAGGGCATGACCAACGGGAAGTTTCAATTCGGCGAGGGAAAGAAGGGACGATTGAGAGAGAAGGTCACCACGGCGGAAATTGAAGTGGTAAGAGGTCTCAGAAGTGGTGTGACGAGGTGGGAACGAATAAAATGTGCAAAATCTTGGCAGGCATTATAACTATGTTCAAAAATACGATAAAACATGGGAAAACTATCGTTATAAACGAAATTTTGATTCCATGGCGTGGATATCTACGTTTCCGCCAATATATTAGAGGCAAACATCCTAAATACGATATAAAAGTATACAAATTATGTTTTCTTAGCGGTTATACTTTTGACTTATTTATTTATGCGGGAAAAAAAATAAACTTTAATAAATGGTCATGTGTATGATGTTGTATCAAAATTGATGAATGGCTTATTTGAACATCGCGTTCTGTATACACATAGTTATTATTCCAGTATACCTCTAGCCCAATCGCTATTGCAAAAAGACACATATTTTTGTAGCACATTTCAGTTAACTAGATAAAAGGAAAAAACAACAACGTAGTGAACTTAAAATTTTAGAAAACCGTGCTGGCATAAAATTCGTCAAATGGACCGATAAAAAAACAATTTGTATGGTAACAATTGCCCGAGTCATAATTGTAAGTATTTAAGGAAAATCTGCAAAATACAAACATGATCCATGATCTTATTTTTGATTATAATTTTGCAAAAATCGGAGTTTATGAGCTGATCAAATGTCATCATATTACAATAGTCTAAGAAAAATGATAAAATGGAATAAGAAAATCGTAATACAACTAATTTGTGGTACCACATATGTATATATAGTAATATAAGCAATAGGGTACTAGAACGATAAACTTATTAAAATTTAGAGAATTTATTACTGCCAAATTATTATCTGATGAACAAATACCAGGAGCACAAATAATAAGGAACAACAAACATTTTATAGAAACCTATTTAGACTAAACAACGCAAATGCTGCAGAGAATGCGACAGGAAATTATCTGAAGAAATGGGTGTCTCCATTGCTGTATAAAAAATAATCTAAACGTGTTAAGGCATTTTGCAGCCTTTATGAAAAACAGCCACAATGTTTCAAGGAAACTCATGAAAATAAATAATCTTTTTAATGTAATGAATTTATAGGGGAGATGAGTTTCCTCTATATTTATTGTAAAAGTTTTAAAATTAAATTAATTAATTCAATTTTTATAAAAAAGAAGAGAAAAAGATTCAAAGATGACTTTTTGATAAGATAATTTTTAAAACATTCAATTCAAGACCTACCATACACACATTTTAAAAACTTCTTGTTTTTTTAAAAATGTTGAAGTCGCGACAAATTGAATAAATTTGCTGACTACGTAATCAATATTTTAATTGAAATGAATAATACTAATTAACATAAATTTTTTGTTAGGCCGTTTAATTAAGGAATTATTTTAATTCGTTCCGTTTGCAGATTTTTTCTCTTTTTATTAACAAAAAAGACACATAAAATTAATTACTTCGTTTGTACCGCCGGTGGTACCTACATGCCGCCGATGCCGAAGGGCCAATTGCGTATGTACCACCAGTGTATACATGTGTACCGCTAGTGGTATATGCCGGCTGGAAAGTTTAATCAATTGTTTATTCTAAAATGATTTTTATCGCTTTTCAATCTGCATTCGAAATATTTATAATTTGATTTTGATAAAAAGTCGGGAATTATTTGCACAATACTGTATACATATATGTAGGCAAAACGTAAAACTGTTAAAATAGGATTTGTCATAAACTCCTTATAAACTAGAGTACCAATTTCAAAGTGATGAAAGTATGTTCAGCATAAAAAGTACAAAGCAGTCGAAGGTGCACGTAACATAAATTTATATAAAATGTCTACAACTGGTACCACCAACCGCATAAGCTCTATTTATGGCTGCAAACTCCATTGTTCTGTATTTTGCATCAGTGCTAAAATGTATATAGTATTGAATAACTTTTTAAGTAAAAAGTTAAGCTTAACCGTTTGAGAATTACATGGTGATTCAAAATTCGGATTTTTCATGCCATGCACATCTTTATTTTATTTTTATCTTCTGATCCACTCAGAGTTACTCACGCCAAAAATCGAATATCCCAATGACCTTTTCAAAAATGTGAACAATGTTGACCTACCATCTACCACTGCAGGTACACTGTCGAAACTGAAAAAATATATTTAATTTTCTTGAAATTCAGCTTTTCCTCTCATTATCTTCGAAATTCATTATACACTTATTTATTATTTTTATCGAATTTCCCATATTGTTACATTTACCATATAACAAAGTACAACATTTATTAGTGGAAAACTTAACCAGTCTCTCCGTATTTTCGTCACTTCAGTTCCAATTCTGCAAATTAATTCCTTTGTGGTGTTAACAGGTCTGGAGTAAAGTTTATCAAATGGAGTAAGGTATAGAAATCTAGCAGGCTGATACCTCCGACAATGGCTTAATCACTACAGGTCGTGGCATCCTTCTGACTATACATAATCATCTTGTCTTTTCAGATCATCCTGTCTTTTCAGATCTTCTAACTCCTTGGGTTACGATTCATCTGTATCAAAATTACCTTAAACCGTAAACTCTTGAACATACTCTGTGTCTATTTACTCCCCTCTAAACAGTCCGAGGTCTATATAAAGTAAATATGCCATCGATAATATTCGACAAGCAAATGATGAAGCCATAGTTTTTCATGACTTTAATCTCCCTCGGCTTCAATAGATTCGTTATGAAGATAAGCTCCAATATATCCCTACGAGTGCCCTCTTTGCCACAAAAAAATATCAGCTCACCGGTATAACCAACAACCTCGATAAACAACTAGATGATATTTCCTCGTCTAATCCCGTTAGTTCGTTCGTGACTATGAGTAGTCATTTTCTTTACACTCTTGACCAGTATCACCCACCAGTTTTTCTTTACTTTTTCGCTTAAACTTTCTCTTCAACACACTAATTCCGAATCCTCTTTCTCTTTTCATTTGCAAGTGGGTGACAAATTAAACAAGGACAAATAGCAAATGAAATCACCTAATTAGTCAATCATCCCTTCCATTACAACTGATTACAACTGATTTTCATAAATACTCCGATTCATACGGAATAAGAGAAATAAACTGTGGTAGGCCTATCTCTTATCCCGCTCCAATTTCGACCTCTCTAACTACTTTTAACTAGCCACTCTATTCTCCTAAACTTAGCGAATCCTTCTACCTTGACTATCTGAGCCGTATGTAAGTCGCATTTACCTCTGATTCTCAACACTCAAACTTGAAGACACCACTTCATCCGACCCTCAAATTATTAGCTAATCTTTTCAATCATTATTTAAACCAATCATTCAGTGAGCATGGTTCTGAGCCCAATGTTAAATATTTCCACTTTATACGTTCTTTTCATCAGACCTCCTATGCTTCCATCAATATTGACCCCTCAATGGCTGTTATCTCCATCAATGCACTTGTTGATGATCATAGTCCAGGTCCTGACTATCATTCTGAAAGAGTGCGCTGAACACTTGACTGTTTATCTTCCTTTTCCGACTTTCAGTCGACCAAGGAATCTTTTCACCCAAGTGAAAAGACTCGTTCATTATCTCTATACATTAAAAGGGCTACGATACTGACATATGTAACGACTGACTTATATCCAGCAGCAAAAAAAAGCAAAAAAATAGTCGGAACAGAACAAGTAGCTAAGTTTCGGCCCAGGCTTCGAACCGGCCCTCTAAGACCACGCCAGAAGCCATTCTCCTTAAGCCAGCAGGGGGAAAGCGATCAACCCGCAAAGCTGAGGGGTTACTGCTATTCGCAGATTAACCCTTTTGCATCATTCGACGAAATAATCCGCGAACAAAAACTCTCTCTTATCACCAAGAGCGGAATAGTCCACAAACAAAAACTCTCTCTTATCACCAAGAGCGGAATAGTCCACGCGAACAAAAATTCTCTCTTATCAACAAGAACGGAATAATCCGCAAATAATGGCTTCCGACTATTCCACACATTTTAATATTTGTTATCAGTTTATCAGCGACCATCTAAGAGAGTACGTGATAAATAAACAATAAATCATTTTAATTATTATTTAGAATAGAACTTGTACGGTAATTGTTGTTTTCAAAGCTATTACTTTTCTTACTCTTCTGGTTATAGGTAACTGTAATTCAATATTTTTATGAAACAATTTTATTTGATAATAAAATTTAAAAAAATTAGAATAGCATAATGAATTATAATTCGGATTCGGATTCGGATTCTAGAATTAAAATGCAAATACCCCGTAAACGTAGACGTTACGTTGATCTCTTTGATAGTAGCAGGAATAACCAGCCTGACAATATTGAATCCCACATTACATGAATTTACAGCCGTAAGTGGTGTAACAACCAAAGTCGAAGGTATGTCCAGATGCGATGTTTTTGAATTATTCTTCAATAAGGAGTTAGTGCAAAAAATAATACGGGAAACAAACAAATTTGGATCTCAGGACAGAAATGTTATGCAGGTTACTGATGATGAATTGAAATTATATATTGCGATCAACATTTTAATGAGTTTAGTGCAAAAACCGAGAGAGTTATTGGAGTAAAGATGAAAGTATAGAAACACGATATTTTAAAAATGTTATGCCCCGCAAAAGATTTCTTTCCATCGCCAAAAATTTACACTTTTTGCCAGCGATAACAATAATTCAAATGATCCATTGATTAAAAAGAAAATAAAAGAAGTTAGTGATACGATTGCCAAAACTTTTACGATTATGTATATACCTAAGAAAAATATTTGTATTGATGAATCTTTAATGCAATGTAAAAACCGTTTGAATTACATTCAATTTATTCGAACGAAGCGAGCAAAATTTGGGATTAAATTTTACAAATTATGCGATTCAGAGACGCGATATATTCATAATTTTAAAATATACATATATTGGAAAGGACAAAACTGAGACCGGATCTGCGAGAGCTAACGTCGTAAAAGATTTGATGAATGAACTTTTAGAAAAAGGATACTGCCTTTTTTTTAAATAATTGGTATAGCTCGCCAACTTTATATCGAGAATGAAAACAAATGTTTGCAGAACAGCTAGAATTAACAGAAAAGAAATGCCTCGAGATCTAAAATCAATCCAACTAAAAAAAGGAGAAGCTGTTTCATGTGCAACTAAAAACATTTTGGCCATAAAATGGAAGGATAAGAAAGATATTATTATATTAACGACTATGCATAAGCTAGAGTTTGCTGACGCGGAAAAGGTAAATCGATATACTGGAGAAAAAATTGTAAAACTAAGCGCAATAATAGACTATAATAAATATATACATAGGTGGAATTGATGTTGGGGAACAAATGCTGAGCAAATTCCACACCATGCGGAGATCCAAAAAAGCATACAAAACAATATTTTTTTATTTTATAGACATGATGCTACTAAATAGTCACGTTATTTAAAAACAAAATAAAAAGGACCGAGCATTCCATGTGTATAAGCAAATACTGGCAGAAGAGATTATTAAAAGATATATAAAAAACGAAAGCAATGTACAGTTATCTAGCAGTAGCTCTGTACTAAAATATACTGGTCGTCATTTTCCCTTAAGGATACCTCAATCGAAAGCGAAGGGTAGAAGGATTTCTAAGCGATGCGTTGTGTGCGCAGCAAAAGCAGTTCGGAGAGAAACTGTTTTTCAATGCGATACTTGTAATGTACCACTATGCATTGACGATTTCAAAATTTATCATACTGCATAAAAATGAATATTTCATTTTTTCATGCAATTTTATATCGTTGGAAAATTTTATAATTTTTGAATTAAATTATTTTGTTGTAAAATTTTGAGGAAAATAAATAATTTTGGTAATCCTGTAACATTCTTTTTGATTAGAACAAACAGTAAAAGTCTTGCCTACGCAAGGTATTATGGACAGGCGATCAGTTCAGCGCGTGAGATTTTTGAGTACATCGCGCATTTCGAACGGTGATACAAAAGGGTTAAGTCCGTCGAGGTTCTGCTGGAGTTAACAACGGAGAGTCTGGCTGTACCGATGGAAGACGTGGGTGATCGAAAACTATAGAGCTAGCATATTGCTATGGTATAACGGCTGCGGCAGTCCGCATCGAGAACTCCTTTCGCACGGTCTCGGAACCAGCGATGTTTGTGGTCATTCCTATTGAGCTCTTAACCAGGAAGTGACATTCCGTCCACCACGAGAAGGCTATTTTGAGACGGGAGACCCAGCGGACCAGAACTATGGCGTGCGAGCAAAGGTGCGACAGGGAGTCGCGGAACCGGTGGACAGCCAAAATTATTCTCCGGCTGGTCATTTCATGGTGAGATAAATTACTACCTCACACAAATGCTGACGAGACACAAGCACTTGCGAGCCTTTCTCTACCGTATGGAGCACGTATGGCTCGTGTTGTGTATACACCATATATCCCCCATCGGAGTCCACTCTTAGCACATCGTTTTAATGTTAAAGATGGAGGGCAGAGAGGTCCGAATTGGGAAGAGTGATTCGGACCTCGGACAACATACACAGGGTTATGGTTCATGGGAGCATGGGAGAGAAGAGGGAACGGGGCAGGAAGAACGAATGGATTGGGAAGTTCCACACACAGATGACTTCAGCTACCTAGTGACTTTTCGCTTTTTATAAAATAATTTGAATAATAAATGCTTTTATATGTATATTATTATAAATCATAATAATTGGCAAAAAAGAATCAATTTTTATTAAACCCAGTAGGAAAAGCATCCGTCACTTGCATTTCTTATTATTTTTCCTTGATATAAAACAATTTTACTAAAACAAGAGGTAGCCGGGATGATATTGTTCACGGTACTTGTGTTTTGTTTACATCTTTCATAAGCTTTTCTTTGATATCATTTATTTATTTATTAATCGGTTAATACAAGCTACTGACAATAAGTTTACTTAAATATTAGAATAAATTAAAAATTAAAAATAATAATAGATTTAAAATGAGAAAGGAACGGGCAATTTAGGAGGGACTGTTAAGATCATCGTTGCCATTCTCCAGAGCACACAGTATTCTAGAGATGAAGTCGGTAAGGTTGGTGGTAGTCGACTTGCCCTTTAGGAAACTATGCTGGGATGGGATAAAAAAATAATTTACAGTGAAAGATTAAACTCTATTATTATAGAAATTTTCTATAAAACGAAAATATCAAATTTAATTCGTAAAATGGACCGAATTACGAAGGTCAAGAAATAAGCTTGGACCAATTAGCAAGTTTCTGAATTGTAGTCATTATTCGCACAGACCCTTTAATAAAAAATTCACCAGCAAATCCCTTCTTTCCACTACCAAATTTTTTAATTATTTTTTTACTACAATTTAGCCAATAACCATTTCAAATAATGTCCTGACTGAATAGGTAACAAATTTAAAATGTGTATTGTAGTAAGCCATTTTTATTATTTGAAGCTTTACAATTTTTAATTTCATGTCTTTAGTATTAAATCAAGTGAAGTGAAAACTGAAATCCAATTAGGACGCTAACTTTAGGGGATCATTTCACATTGAGGAACATTTATAACGCTAATAACAAAAATTTTCTTCCTAAATATTTATGAAGATAAATAAAATATATATTAAAAGAAAAACAAAATCAGAACCTATTATAATAATCTCGAATAATTTTTTTGTTAGTCGGTTTTTAAATGTTTATTTAGAATCGACTTATAGTAGGTTTATCTCTTTGTATTTACCAAAAAAAAAAAAAAGGATGTGTTCGAGAATTGGAAAATTAAGGAAACTAAATTACCGTAATTTCGCAACGTATAAAATCGCAAATTGCCAATATTTAAATATTAATTTTGGGATCTTCTCTTATACGTATTATGCATGCTGAGTGCAAACAAGTTCACAAAAGGGAGGGATGAAATCTGCAAGCACAGCTGCATTCGATTTATTTCGAGCTTTGCTCACATAAGGGAAAAGAGCGATTAAGCGTTCATTAGATTCTTTTCCGTAAGCTTTTAAAATAAACGACAAACTGGAAGCTGATAAGAAAATTAATAACAATCCAATTTTTTTTTCAGATACGCTGAGCTGAGCTAGACTAGCTAGCTAATGTTTGTTGAAGGAGAACAATTTCTCTATGGAAAATTATATCATCGCAGTACACAGAAATATTTACTTTAATTCATTTTTAGACGCTGTTAGATATTTTGCTAAATTAACCGCGAACAAAATATTAGATTCGGGTAGATTCGAGCCCATATCCGAAAATTCCCCTGTAAAGTAACGTATACTCGCATATCTCACTAATTGCCGCCTGGTCCAAAACAGATTCGCAGGCTACGGTACATCACTAGCCGAAGGAAAGAATTCACTTTTTGCACTTTTCACTGAAATAACTCGTAGGAATTTCGTTTTCGCGAATCAAACATTTCCGAGTTCGCATACCGAATATTTTTATAAAACATAAATGGTAAAATACAGTGAATCATTAGTAGCAAAAAAGAAAAACAAATAATATAAATTAACAATTTTGATATGTCCGGATTCGCGATTTAACCGTCAAGCATAACTTCAATAGGGCAAAGTGTAAACATTGGAGATATTTTTATATCTATTAGACTCAGGGTACTGACACCTACTTTGACCTATTTGAGGAAAACCAACTTAGGAACAGGCTTGTGGTATAGCAGACTGAAGAGAAACCCGTGCAAAGTTCACGTCGACTTGTAGAGCTTTCAAAGCCCTGGTGACCAGATAAAGCAAATAGAAATAAACGACTGGTTGCTGGTATTACTGTACTAAGTCCTATGGAGAAGCATCTGATCGCTGTAACCCAACCAGCGCGGGACAAGATAATTTTAGCTACGATACTACGCAACTCTAGGGAGCACCGTCACAAAGCATGAGACTATATTTTCTCGCTAATCATAGAATTATGGCGAGCAAAATTCCAGGTTAGGTTTAGCTCATCATAAACTTGTCTTTTGACCTCAACGAACTCTGCTCGCTCTCAAGGGCGTCGAAATCAAAGTCAGGACTTAAGATTTCCATTTTCCATTCTGAGGAACGCCTCTTCCGGCGCAAGAATTGCATTCTTTTCCGCACACTAGATACAAGTGCGCACCTGTTAAAGCTCCCTTGTTGCTTCTTTACCAATGAGCTTTTCATTCGAAATATGTGTACATATTCTGACACGATGCTTTAAGGTAAGAGAACTTTATTGAACTGTTGCTGTTACATAATTCAATGCAGCAAAGTGGGAGGTTATGCGCCATTCTAGCGTTCGTTTACATCTCCAAATAATAAACTGTATATTTACGTTAGAAGGTTGTATACACATTCGTCCAATACAATTGAATTTTCAAACAACATCTGGAACTACTTGCATCCTCCACCCATGAAAGGTGATTTAATTTCAAGAGAAATACCTACTACTTTAGTAGTTACAAAGTGTATTTTAGCATAGTTGTAATATTAAATTCACTTTGTGGTACCTTGTACCCTTAAAGAGTATAACATATAAAAAATTATTAGGATTTTTCGGTAGGGGAAATTGATATGGTGAAAGCTTTCCGCGGCGTTTTGAAATATTAAGTGTGTAAAGGCTTATTGTTAAATCCTGCGCACTAAGAGCATGTAGGTTTACTAATATATAAAATGTATGCAGTATATCTACATATATGTTTGCATTCTTAAAATCTTAAACTACCGAAAGCTATTGAAAATGTTTAATAAAGTAGATTATGTCAACTAAATTTATTAAAATAAAATTCCCAGACAAAGCAATTCGCTCCCAAAATAAAAAATAATGCCTTAAAAAAGCTAGAAATTGCGTTTTGCTCCTCAAATAAAATCAAAGAAACATGTGTAGCATGTTTTCTCTAATATAAAATTCTACTCGAATACACAGAACATCTCCTAACGTGTCCAATTATTTCATTATTTATAGGAGACTTTTGTTTTACTTCAAAAGTAGATTAATGCAGGCAATGATAAACAAACATGATAAGGATGAAGGGTACCGCACGAAATGACATACATATATGTGGTATTTACAAACGACGATAATGAATATCTAGGGTAGCTCCATGCAAGATTATAGTCAACAATCATCCCGGTGATTTTGTGAACTCATCACCTTAAGAATACTCTTAAAAATAATTGCCAAATTGCAACTAAAATGACGATGTTTACTTTATGTTTATTTATATAACATTGAATTTGATTGTAGAATAGAGAAGGTCACAATTAACTGTTCTAATATATGGTACTTCGGAAATTTTTCTTCGATGCCATGTCTTTATTTACATAACAACTAAAGTCTTTAATTAACATGTAAGAGTTTTTTTACCATTATGATGAAACCCGTAATTATGATGAAAACGCAAATGACAGTGTCACATATTATCTTTTCATTATTTGTTCTATTGACAGTTTTGACAATAATTATGTCGGCTGTAAAAAAATAAAAAGTTTTTTTCTATGAAAATATAACAGTTATTTTAAATCTAAATAAGTTGATCATTTTTTATATTTGGTCATATTTTAAATCCAAATACTATAAGTTGTTCATTTTTTATATTTGTGTCAAACATGGATGATGTTATTCTTGCAAGTATGTTGTTTCAATGCTTGATATTTATAATTGCTTACAGCTGACCGAAAAAATGTAAAATTCGGGTTTTGTATGGATGGCACCTTTTCATAGGTTTGTGATAAATAACGCCAATTTTTTATAAGTATCTTTACATGCTGAAGATGAGGCTTTCCTACATAATGACGGTGTAGTGTGTCAATGATACCATTATTTCCTTCTTTTTAGTTTTATGTTTATGTCCTTTCTATATCTATAAATAATTAGCTTAAAGTGATAGTTTTCAAGTAAAACTTGTCCTCATATAGGGTTCGTCCGGACATGGCCGGATATTTAAGCACTTGTCCAAAATTAGTCTAGACTTTGACTTGAAATGGTCTGGAATTTTTTATTTAAAAACTTAATAATAATATTTAATATATAATATTGATTCATATATGGTTTTAATTTGAAGAGCTAACAAATTCCAAACATGACTTGTAAGATGTCAATAAACGTACATAATACAAACTTTGACTTTTTATCCTACTACCTGAGGGCGCACGAATCACGACATTATACGCACATACATATTCACAAAGAATTCTTAGGGAAATTCGACTTTTTGTCAGGACTTTGTAAATTCATGCCTGGTAACTCTATCTATTAAATATTCATTTTAAATGATCAGGTATTTTAGATGTTATCGAAATTGTTTACAAGGTATTACCTTAAATTTTAAGGACTCAGTCCCAAATTTTTAGGCGAGTTACGTTTTGTCAAAATTAAAAGTGGAACATTTTGGACACTTTAGCCGGCCGCCAAGAAATTCCTTCAGATCTTTTCATTGAAATCTGTGAACTTTTCCTATATTAAACTAAATTGTTCCCAATTGAATATTTACAATAATTCATTTTTGAGTTTAACAAAATATCACACAGAAAAACAAACGACGTTTGAGTAAATAGTATAATAGATAATAACCAAAGTATAATAGATGATAACAAACACAATAGAATTCTTCATTTAAAACATATTACTTTGATTTTACAGAAAAAATACTACAATTTATAGTCGGATATATTCGCAACTGGAGATATTTAGGTACAAGAGTTACCCTTTAGTTAAAAAATAAGTTCAAGACATAATAGCAAAATACATATATAAAAATACTTTTGATCATTTTCATACGCTTCTCATAGGCACTTGAAGTGATAGTTTGAAATGCCTTTACCGAATTTTATCTTTTTTGACTAAAAACGCTTTCCCTGCAATTTGAGTTCTGAAAAAAAGTCATATCTTATCTGGAAAATACAGACGCAGGGGCAGGCGATCTCCACGGATGGCCAGGATGGCCGGGAGTGGGAATCGAGAGCAGGCGATTCCCCCCTACCGGACAGTTAATCTTTGACACGAACGCTAAGCCTGGCAGCAGGCAGTGATATGATTCACTCACTTCTCGTTAAACTGCCATACGAGTCGGGTCGCCTGTTGAGTTGATCACCGTGCTGTGCTATGCTGTTAATTCGATTAAATCTAAATTAGCCTAAATTAACTAAAACTAATAGTTTGAAATTGCTTGAATTAAATTTAACTTTATTTACCTTGTTATAATCCCGTTTGAAATCGGGCGAAATTAAACAATTGAATTAATTATAATTAAAACTTACCTCGCGTCTTTCTCTAATTCCTGAAGTCCTGAAAACCCACATTTATATAAATAAATCTTTCGAAGCGCCAAATTAAAGGTCAGTTTTGTTAATGTTAATTTTTATATAAAGATATAAGCAGTACTAATAATATATTGTTATTGCAGTAATAAGCGTTTTGGTGCAACTGTAATGAATAAATAAATATATAAATAAAATTCTAAACACATATGTATGTTATGATATAAATATTGCCAAGATTGTAACACTCAGATGTAAAAAATGCATTACTCCATTTATTCAATGTTGAAATTCGTGCATACGGAGCAGTTCAACATAACAAAATATTTTGTAAACATAAACTTAAGTTCTAGGAATTCTTTTAGAACAATGCGACTCAAGTAACTTTGCCATTGTGCATATTTAGTTTGTTTTTAACAGATATAAAGGTTAGACGTGCGTGGGGTGTGATTTTTTGTTATCGAACAAAATGGATCAAAGAACCTGTATAAAATTTTGTGTGAAACATAAAATTAAGTACTCCAAAGTACTAGTACTAGTATGTTAATTGTGGCATTTGGCAGTGGTGCAAGATCTATGCAGAAGCCCGAGAAAATGTTGATGACGATGCTCCGGACGCCCCAGCACGTCAACAACCAATGAAAAAGTTGAAGCAGGAAAGAAAATTCTTATGGAGAATCGCTAAATCACTATTAGAGAAGTTGCTGAGTATGTTGGCATATCGGTCGACTCATGCCATGCAATTTTTTCGTTTTGGGCATGAAACGTGTATCAGTGAAGTTTGTTCCGAAATCGCTAAATTTTGATCAAAAGAACCGTCGCATAATCATCGCTTATTTTTTGGCCAAAATCACCATAATCATATCTCTCCACCGTATTCACCGGGCTTGGCCTCTGCGTTTTTTCTTTTCTATTCCCAAAACTGAAAAGACCTATGAAAGGACGAAGACATGCCACGATTGAGGAGTTAAAGACCGCATCGCTCTGGCACAACTACGTTACATCTGAAGAACAAAAAAAGGTATTGATGAACAAATACAGAGTGGGCAAATTTGATGTTAGGAAGTAAATTGGCTTAAAAACACACTTTTTTTTCACAAATTCAGTTTTATTGATACCAATGTAAAGTAGAAATATGGGAATTAATAACGGAATATGATGTCGGGCAGATGTCCACCTCTAGCACGTCGGAAGACGTCCGCTCTTTTCACAAAATTTTGAACTACATTTTGCAACAAAGCTTCACTTATCTCGTCAATGCAGCGCCGAATTTCAACTTTCAGAGCGTCAGTTGTTTGTGGTTTGTTCACGTAAGCCCGGTCTTTCTAATGGCTTCAGAGAAAATAGTCCACCGGCGTCAAATCACAAGAACGAGGCAGCTCATTAACATCGGAAAATCGAGAAATTACGCGACCGGGAAATTTCTCATGCAATAACTGAATTTTTTGACCGGCTGTGTGGCTCGTTGCCCCGTCTTGCTGAAACCACAGGTCATTGTTGTCAACATTAGCCAATTGCGGCCACAAAAAATCGGTTATCATGGTTTGGTAGCGCAAAGAATTCACGATAACGGCGTTTTTTTGCTCATTTTCAAAAAAATACGGGCCGATGATGCCGCATGACTATAAACCGCACCACACAGTCACTTTCTTTGGATTTAATGGTTTTTCGAGGATTGTTTGTGGATTTTGTGAGCCCTATATGCGATAATTTTGCCGTCAGACAGCCGGTAATCAAGTGGCTATAATCCTAGAAGCTGGGGCCGAGTGATGTTTATGTATGCCTAACAGTACCATTTCCGAATCACATTACTAACGTGCATAAACACAGCGACATCACCTACATTAAGTAGTCATACGGTGCGTGCGGAAATAAGATACTTGTGCTCGTCAAGTACATTCCCAACCAACTACCTGACCAGTGCCGGTACGAGCTACCACCCCATTGCCAAACCAGAACAGAGCTCTACCCGGGGTGTAAACTGACACATGAAAGTGGCTTATTAAGAGCGCATGTGCGTGCCGGTCAATGTCACCAGACCGAAATGCAATTATTCAACCTTTGAAATTATGTCTATGTAACCTTTCAAACTATGTCTATGTAACTAACTATATAAAGACTCCTAACATTTCTGCAGCCAGTCGTAATAAATTTTAAACAGATGTGACTAGAAAGTTCTAATATAAATAAATTCAAGTAAATTGAAGATAAAAAGTGAAAAAAAATCCAAGAATGAAGAAACCTGTTTTTTTTTCTAAAAGCGCCCAAAAGTTCCCTGCACTGGATCCCAACATAATTTGGTGGCAACGGTACAATATTGTCTATTAGTTTGTAAGACCTTATCTTTGACGGCGAATTGAATATCATCATCGACGAACTGTTCGATAACGACGAAGACAGTCCCTCAACATACGAAGTCTACCCAGTCTTGCGGAATTATACGCATCCCCACGAGGACGACTCCAACTAGCAGCTCAAAGCAGACCTTTTCCCGAACTTTAACTTCTCCACCCCTCTTATCTTTCCTAATTTTATTAAATCCCACATCTTGTATCCTTCACAACCTGCTAATTCTAATCCGCCCCCTTCTTCTTTTATTCTTCCATTCTTCAGACCAACCTCTTTCCCATCCGAACTCACCCGTTCTCACTTCTTCTACCAAGCTTTGGTTTATTGACCCCCTTCTCCTATCTGTTGTCAAGCTCATTATGCGATCAGCTGGGTTCACTGAAGGACGTTATCTGTTGTCCCGCTTTCGCAACCACAAGATCTACGAAGGCTTGCGTACCAAAATTTCCTCGGTTTTCCTGAATTCCCTTATTTTTCCTTATGACATCCTTGCCCTTACCCAAACTAATCTAATTCCCAGCATACATAGTAATGAGTTTTTTTCCGCAGATTTTCTGTTTTTCGTTCGGATGCCTGCACGACGACTAAATCCCCTGTACTTCTCGCTGTGCATAGTCATTTCATCAGCCTTCACACTTCCTCTAATTCCTGAAGCTGTAATTTTGTCTGCGCCAAACTCACGCTAACCGGCAAAATCCTCTATATACTCTGTACGTATACCCGCCTCTCCCAACCGCTTGAGTCCTACAAATTGTCACCGATGTGATCGATTCCATCTTCAATATCCATGGACCCAATGATGAACCATCGTTCTTGACGACTTCAACCTCCGCCATCTTAAATGGCTTCGGTCTGATGACGATCTCTACTACATCCCTTCTAACGCCCTCTCCGACAAGGAGACTTTTTCTGAGACTTCGGTTCTTATTCGTAGCACTCATCTTCTCTCTACTTTCGACGAATATCACTCTCCACTTTTCCTAACTCTTGCTCTGGTACCCCCATAACTCTACACTACTTTTGAAACTTTTTACCACTTCAATTTCCCTGGGAGCGACTTTGGCAAATTAAATTACCTAATTTTCGTCCCTTAATTCCTTAACAACCGAGTCTCAGCTTTCCGTTGTTGATGACCTCGACGTTTATTATACCAAACTCTTTGCCTGCCTGACCCACTCTAGCTATCAACCTCGGAAAGATAAATGCCTCCCCCATGGTATAACAAAGAACTTCGATCCTGAGATAGCATAGAGTAGATCCATCTTACAAGCAGGGTATCTACACCAAATGCAGTGGCAGCATTGCACATCGATGGGAACGTGGCATTGTCGAAGGCTCCCTCAATGTCAACAAAAACCCCGAGAGCGTAGAGCCCCTCGTCCGAAGCACTTTCTATCTTAAAGACTACAGGACTCACAGGATCTACCACTCCTATAGGCATGCTGGTGCTCATTAAGGGGATGCCGCCTCAACGTTTCTCCTCTGATGTTCTACCAAACGTGCCAGGCATTTCAGCAGGAATGATGTCAGGCTAATTGGTCTGAAACTTTTCGCCAGAGCATAGTCTTTCTTGTCTTGTTTGTGAATGAAAACTACTCTGACCTTACGCCATGCAGTTGGAATATATCCCCAGGTTAAACACGCCCTAAATATCTTCTTTAGTGCTGAAACTAGGGAATGGTCTTCTGCTTTTAGCATAGCCGGGTATATACCATCCAGACCTGAGGTCTTGTAGTTTTCGAAGGAGGACAAAGCATATTCGATATTCTCCTCCGTCACAATTTTGGATGCTACATATCTGTTCTGTCTAGAAATGGCTACCCTTTGAAATGAATACCTTTCTAAACTTTGATTCATTTGTGAACCAGGATACAAAGGATAGTATCACAAACTTCTACAATCTTCATACCTAGATGGATACTAACTCACGGGACAAGGACGACATCATTGCAGCATAAATTCAGCGTCAATGTTTGGGTTAGTATCATCGCAAACATTTAACAGGGCCATTCATTTTGCCGCAAGTGCTTTATGGCCAAGTTTATACGGGCCTTTCACAGAATGCACTGTCAGAACTTGAAGATATCTCTCTGGATGATAAAATGTTTTATCAACTCGACGGAGCACCAGTACATACTGGTAACATTGTGAATGTAAAGTGAAATAAAAAATTTCTTGAGAACTGAATTGCACGAGATAATCCGATTCCTTGGTGAGATTTTAACATTAACTTAAATCGGTTTTAATTGAACAAGCAGAAGTTTTCCACGATTAAATTTCCATACTTTTTCGCTACTTATAGATGTTGCACCTTGTTGGAATGATAATAAGATGGAAAATTCTACGAAAATAATAAATAGGTATATTAGTTATATGAACTTTTGAGAAAATGTTAGGCAAAGCTGAATTTTAGGAAAATGGAAATCATTTTTTCCAGTTTCAACAGTGAGTGTACCTGCAGCGGTAGATGCTAGGTAAATATTTTTGACATTTTTGGAAAGGCATTAGCATAGTAGATTTTTGGAGTAAATTGGATGTTGTTGCGTTGAGTTCATTAAAAAATAAAAATAAAATAATGATGTGCATACCATGGAAAATTGTAATATACGAACCACCCTATAATTCCCAAACGGTATACAACTTTTTTTTCTAGGTTACATGTTTCATCTCACTCTTTTTAGCATACCTACTAAAAACCTTCCTGTATACTTTATACACATGCCTTTTTTCGAGGTATACAACTAAAAGCTATTAATTTATGTAATTGTTCAGAATTAGTACCGATTTTTGACCACGTTCTTCACTATACTGAATTGTATTATACAGGGTGGCCCAAAAATTTCTCACCACCTATTTAAGTAAACGCATTATTCATTACCTGTTGCCAAAATTTATCTCCTCTCAGTCTAGCAAAAATCTTAAGCGGAGATTAAATATCAACTCTTCAGCTATCTTAAAGATCATATAGTGCTTAGCTGCGACAGCATACACATCAATAATAGCTGTGCAAAGCGATATAGTGCATTTCCAGGAAAAAAAATTAAACAAAATTTGTCCCTATAGTCAGGTGTAGAGAGCTAACGTACTTTTTACGGATGAGTCGCCAATTAATTTGCACCCAACGCCGAATAGGCAAAATATGAGAGTTAGAACAAGTGATCCAAGCACTATTCAATCCATACAAAAGCCGAAATTTGACCTCAAGTCAAGTGGAAAGTCAAGACTTCATGTTGTTGAGGAAAACACAACCGTAGATGGATCCTATTGCCGGAACAGCATTTTACCAGCTTACGCAGCATGCCAGGATGACAGAAGACAGTTTCCAGATAAAAATTTGGTAATTCTTATGCAGGATGAGACACGAGCGCATACAGCAAAGGCAACATTGACACTGGCAAAATCGATGTTTTCAACTGTTTAGGAAGATTGGCCTGGAAACTCTCCTGACCTTAACCCAATCGAACACGTTTGGGCTAGACTTCAAGGAAGTTTATTTAGACATCCGATGCCGAAGAATAGACGACAATTAATTGCAAGAGTATAGCAAGAATGGAGCAGCTATACCGAGGACGAATTCGAAAATTTATGTGATCGTTTTTCGTATACATTATAACGGTAAACATACGCATTATACAAATCTGTATTATATTAGCGTCACAAATAAATTTGAATTTCTAATTTATGTTTGTTGGTTTGCTTTCTATAACAAAAAGTTTGTGGGGAGAAACTTTTGGGCCACTCTGAACATTCACAACCATTTTCACTTACTATACATTATATGTAGTCTCCTTAAATTTGAGAGAAAGCCACGCTTTAAAATTTTTATGTAAATATATTAAACCATTCAAAACTACCTAGCCTACTTCAAATTATATGAATAATTAAATCAAAATGGCTAATAAATCGCACGATAAAACCACTACTCTATTGTACGCCGGAATAGGATATTAAGGGATTAGAAATCTACAAGTCGAAGCGAACTCTATACTGGCGACTACCGTGGTAAGAATTAATCAATTAATCCATGAAATAAGGCGGGAGAAAGCCAAGATAACTTAATTTAGATAGATGATTTTGTGAGAGATTTTATTGAAAACTTTGCTAAAGTCGGTGGCAATAACATCCTTGACTCAGTTTTCCACGAATAGGGTGCGTGGAACGAAGGTGTTCAAGTTGGTATTAGTAGACTTACCCTTGGAGAATTCGTTTTAGACTGAGAATAAAATGGAATAAAAAGTCATAGACATGGTCAAAGAGTTTAGGAATGCAAATAATTTTTGGTTGGCCGATAATTATAGAGGTCGCACTTACAACCCTTTTTATGAATTTGGGTGATGTAAAAATCTTTCCAAATTGAGGAAAGAAAGATTGTGAAGAACGACGGTTGATGATTACAGGGGTAGAAAGCAAAAAAGAGTAGAGGAGTTAGCAGGAGAGTGAGGAACAAAAGTAGTTTTATGAGTCGATGCGAGTTTTTTGAAAATGGGAAAAACGCTTGAAACGATCTAAAAGCTGAACAGTGAAAGATTTTCAGAAACTTTTTGGGGAGGAATTTTAAAAGCTGAATAGTATTTGAAGAATAGCTGGCGGAACGCAATACTTACAAGTCCTTGATGAAAAAAAATCATTACATTGACCTTATTTTTGCCATCAAATCAGATATAGTCAGCTTTGCTATGAAGGTAAAACAGATTCAGACGCAGTTTTTCATAAATTCTGTGTTCACGTAGGTAGGATAGCAGAAAACTGCCGATTGTGTGGTTAGCCTAACAAGAAGAGGAAGAAGAGGGAAAATGAAGGTCGAGGAGGGAGTGATCTTTGGAGAAGCAGGAGGAGGATTATTAGTATAGAATGTTTTCACAGGGTTTCAAGGTGACAGGCTCATTTATAATTGTTCCCCATACAAGCTTTTACACCTTGACTTCCCTAAGGTTCTCATGTATACGAGTATATCGTCTAAATGTACAAGGTGGCACAAAATAATCACTCAATCGGAAGATGTTATAATTATTGCAAATGGGGTCTTACGTCAATCATATTTGACATTTGTGAACTACACAGCTGCAGAATACAAATAGACATACCATGGATCGCTATACACCGCAAGAGCGTGGAATAATTCTGTCCATTTTTTTTTTAACTAATAATCGGTCAGTAGTGTTAGCGCAGCGTGCATTTCGACGTCTATTTCCTAATCGTGTCGCACCAACAGGGCAAACATTCCGCCGCTTAGCTGCTCGAGTCGAACAGACTGGAACCACAAGAGACCTTGCAGGGTGTTCTGCTGAATATCGCGGCTGTGGCTGCCGATGTCGCTGAGAACGAAGAAACATTAACCAGTCAACGAACCACGCAATTGAGCATCACCAGACGGACGCTACAGCGAATTTTAGTAAAAAACTTACACATGTTCCCGTACAAAATGCAAACAGTGCAACAGTTAATGCCTGCTGACCGTCAGTCGCGTGTGAATTACTGTCAAGCCATCATCATCTATCTCAACAACGAAGAGGACGATTTTGAGTCGAAAATTATCATGAGCGACGAGGCGCATTTCCATTTAAGCGGTTACGTCAATAAACAAAATCTTCCTTTCAGGGGCACTGAAAATCCGCGTGTTATGCAGGAAGAGTCGTTACATCCACTCAAAGCCACTGTGTGGTGCGGCGTTCACGCGGGAGGAGTGATTGGGCCGTATTTTTTTAAGGTCGCCATAGGCAATATCGAAACTGTTACTGACGAACACTACAGGGCCATGATAAACGACTTCTTACTGCCAGAATTGGAAGTTGGAGGCTTTGTGAACATGTGGTTTCAACAAAACGGTGCAACCGCCCACACAGCACGAGCAATAATGGATATTGTGAAGGAAGCGTTTCCTGGTCGCGTAATCTCCGTTTTGGCGATTTGGCATGCAACCAGATCGCCCGATTTAACCACCCCAGACTTCTTTCTTTGGGGCTACTTGAAGTCGCGGGTTTATGCCAACAAGCCTCAGACAATCGCAGCCCTTAAATAGAATATTCGACAGGAATGCGAACAGTTATCACCGGAAATCTTGCGGAAAGTCATGTTAAATGCGATAAAACGGGCACAAATGTGTATCAACACTGGCGGCAGCCACTTGACGGATATTATCTTTTCCACTTAACAGAAAATATTGTAAAGGTCCAAAGATAAAGATTTCCATCACTCAAAATATTTTTTTATTTAGTATAAAAGTTATACAAAAACAAAATTGAATGATTAATTTTGCGTATGTATTATATTTTACCAATAATTAAACTTTTTTGAATCAGTGGTGTAGTGTCCTTAGCCTAATCTCAAAGGTACTTTTTTGTAGCTCTCAATAATAGTTCAAACAAATTAATTAAAAGAATTATAAATTTCATTAATTACACTCATCATATTTACCTATATGGTTCAATCGAAGGCTGACAGTTGATAAGAGTTGCTATTAAAAATAAAGTTTTACAAAATAATTTTGAATGATATATATAAATAATTTTTCAGCTGAAATCCCAGTAGTGATTCGAAATTACTTATTTTATCAATTATTAATATAATATATCTTTTAATTTCATAAGAAATTTTAGTTTTCTTAAAACTAATAAAACAATAATAAAAACATTTTTTACAAAACCAGAAGTGCTATCGAATTGATGATAGTTTTACTCTGATACCTACTCAAAATTACACTTGCACACTAAATTGAGCTGTAGGGAGGTTCTTTCGCGGGCACTTTTTTATATAATAAAGTTTTATTGCCGTGGGGATTGATCTAACTGATACTAAAGGAAATTGGTTTGTTGAAGTCCCACAGGATATTTTTTTTCTTTCTTATTAAAAATACAAAATCTTAAAATGTATTTCATAAGAGGAAATAAGGCTACTATATGTATCTATTTTCTTGATTATCTGGCCACTTCTTTTACATGTTTACTTAATATAAAACTGTAATAATAACTGTTATTATCGGTCTCTAGTAAATATCGTATTTACTCTGTGAAATATTCTAAAATTCAAACTCCGGAGAAAGAAATGTTTCAAATAAAAGTGTAGTTTTTAAGAAAACAAAAGGTTGACCTTGACAGGATCTTCCAAGGTCCTTTTAAAATCAAGAAGTAATGCATTTTTAGGTCATCATACCTATGTAGGATTTTTATCAGAAAATTTGACACTTTAGCATATTAGACCTTTCCGGAATTTTTTGGACTTACTCTATTATAAGCAAATGTTTCCACTCGTACATATGTATATACATATATCATATCATCAACCACAGCACACAACACTCAACAGGTAAATTACTTGCAAAAGGGCAAATCAACAAATACCTAAAAATCATAAATATCATATTATCGCAATTTAATAAATTGAAAATTATACCATCCGCTATATATCTACATATATTTAGAAAATATACATACAATCACTTACGGAATATTACCTGGGTTTATTTTAAAGAACAACATCGTATTATTCCAGTTCAGTAAAATTCTACACATTACGCTCTTCATTTAACACGGCTGTTATGGAAAACAACCTTCAAATAAGAACAGTATTCTACTCATAAACAAACACAAGATTGCGGGGACATGAGGGTTATAGGCTTTGTTCAACGGTATTTATAAATTTCAAAAGGATTCCACTCAGTCAGTATCATGTACATAAAAGAAAAATAATTATCCCTAGCACATCGATCCCAAACATGGATTACATGTATGTATTATTCAAAACAGACTAGGAACTCATATATAAAAAATACTATAATCCCAATTGTAAGCACGAAGAAGTTAATAGTCATTAAAAAACGCTCGTTTTGGGTCAAAATAATATAGCACAATTACAATTTTGCCATGATGCCGAAATCACTAGCTACTCCATAATAAAAAAATGCTTCATGGTATATTCATTTCAGAGGGTGTTTTTGCATGTATGTTTTAGTTTTCTTGGAATAAAATGAATAATATAATATAATAAATACATATATATATATTTTAAGAGTGTCAAAAAGTTATATACCCAGTGGGAAATTGTGGAATCGGTTGCATCGGTAATACATGTTTCATGTATGTTTAAAGGGAAATGGTTACCAAGGAAAAATGCAAAACGGAAGGGATAAATAACAAAAATTTTCCAGAACAGCAACAAGCATCGTGCAACTGCGTATTGTGTCATTTAAGTTTCCCTTTTTTTCCTTTTCATTGCTAGTTTACGTTTGGTTGTTGCGTTTAAAGTTTTGGTAAGTGCAATTCGAAATCGCTGAGGGCTACACGTTAACTGAAGAACTTGTTAAAACTACAGGATAGGCAAATTTGAGGTTAGGAAGTAAATAGGCTGTCAAATGATGAAATGTTAAGAGTTGAGATGTCATCCTTTGACATTTATTTAGTAAAAATTTGGGAAATTTTAACCATGGATCGCTACACCCTTGAATAACGAATTTTAATTGTGAAAATTTGCTATCAAAATAGTGAAAATTTGACTATGACTTAGTAAAATTCGAACAGCTTTTCCTCGTTATCAAGCTCCTTCTGCGTAATTTAATCGCTAAATTTGAGGCTCACGGTACTGTTGCTGACAATAGACCAAAACAATACTCTTACAACCTTCCAAAATATGTTTCTAAGCAAAGTTAATTTTTTCAGAAATGTAAACAATATACAGTGACGAGGATAATTTTTCAAGCAAAGACAAATTTTAAGTAAAAGCTTGCATGGAAAAGAAACACGGTTTTTTTTATTATTTTCTATTCTTTGCTTCATGACTAAATTAAACATAACAAAAACAATAACTTCATAAATTAAATATTAAAGAACATAATGCGAACTAAAATTCAGTTCTTATTTGAAAATTGGGAAAAAATTATTCATACCACAAAAGAAAAAATTATAAATTATATTTAATTAATTTTACCAGTACTTCCTATGTCTTCCCTTATGTTTAATTATTTCTGTCAATAGCGTTGGTATTGACTTTATTAACTTTTGGGTTAGTTAGTTAGTGGATCCATTTTACACCATCTTGAAGAGCCACTTTAAGTTCACTTTTACTTTTTATATTATGATTTTGTCTAACTTTGCTCTCCAAATGTACTATTACTATTACTGAACTGAGTGTGTGGGATTTATATAATAATAAAAATGTATAGAAACAGAAAATGAAGAAGGAACAATTGGTTCGAAGACAATGAGGTTTTCTTAAATTCGAGTACATGTCAGGAAAACATTAACGAATTGAGGAAATGACGGCGCAATATTCTCTTGTTTACGAGTCAAGTGCATCACCTCACACAGCACAACTTGACGATCGATAAAAATTGTTTGCATATAAGACAAAACGAAAACTATGGCTGGTTACATTATTCTAAAAACAAAAAGTATTGGGCCGCCATGTACTTGGAAATATTATGAAAGGCTCAATTTTAAGACCGTTAAAAGTTAACAATATGAAGCTGAAGTAATCGTATTTGTTTGTAAGTGCTTTTATTAAATTCCTAACTTTCAAATTTATATTTTAGGAACAAAGCCAGACGTCAAACACAGATGATTCAAGTGGATCATTGTCCATACCAACTACATCAACAATGTCCGTATTGCTCCCGATTCCTTGAACAAGCTATTACATTATCATCACCATTAGAAGTTCCTGTACTATCTACAAGGCCTCCATCATTGCATCAACATCACGTTCGGCGGTTTCAACACTACCACCAACTTTCGCGTTCCGACGGCCTGCAACAAAAAGAGTTACTCGTAATTCACTTTCACTTCAAAACGAAGTACTTAAAGTTTTCAACGAAAATCAAAAATTAATAGCAGATACAGTGAAGGAACAGTTAGCTTTAGCTAAGCGGTCTCTTCAGTTGATTGACGAGAATGTGCAAATTAGTAAATATTTTGCCTCGAAAATTATAAAAATAAACATCCTTTTTTTTGTGTTAAAATAATAGCTTCCTTATCACATACTATATGTACAGAAAAATGTTTTCAAAGTCTTCCGAGTAGCTTATCCATTAGTATTGTTTTCCCCTGCTGTAGTTAGATGATGTGGTTGACTTCTTGTTTGGGCGATTTCCATTTATTTTAGGTCTTCTAAACAGCAGTTACACACACTGTCGTTTTCGTTACGAAAATTGTGTACAGCACAACACGGGCCGTATATCCATTAAAGATAGTCGTATAATTTTATGTATGGAAAAGGCTTCATGACGAATTTTAATAGACGAAAAGCTCTATCGCTAATTAAAAGTACGTGGTTACGTACGTAAAGTACGTTTGTTTATTAGGAAAACCATGGATCGTTTTTGCACCATGCATCCACAAAGACGCCATACAGTACGCACAGTTATTGCTCAATGAGTCATTTCGCCATCGGGAATAGTAATTGGAGCTGTACCCATCCACTTTGTAGACGATTTTGGGGAAATATTAAGCCATGATTGCTGACTTCTTTGTTCCTCAGTTGAATAGTATTGATGCAGCAGAGCCTTGGTTTCAACAAGGTGACGCAACATCAATTTATTGCAGGAAACATTCGTTGAGCGCATAATTTCGTGTAATGGACCTGCGCCTCCACGATCGTGTGATCTCACACCTATGGAATACTTTCTTTGGGGATGTGTGAAGTCACTCGTCTACGCTGATAACACAGGATCACTTGAAAGTCAACATTCGCCGCGTTATCGCCAATATACAGCAACAATTGCTCGATTGATTAAAAATGTGACTTCCCGATTACACTCCTCTCGAGCCGCCCATATGTCCTAAATCATATTTAAGCACTAATGGCACAAAAATATCATTCAAATAAAGCCATTAACAGTATTTTTACCTGTTTTATTTCATTTCAAATTTGTACACCTCTAAAAACCTCCCTTTACAAGGACCTTATGAAAATTTTACAATATCGTTCTAGCTGTCCATATTAGTCTAACGGGGCACACAATACCTAACTTTTGTAATATACCCGTAAATATACACACCGGAAACTAACGTCACTGAGTTCAATATGTGTTTTATATGCTTTAGCACGTTTATTTAACATAGGCAAATGTGTCTCCAGCATTACGATAACTTTATAAGTAGGTATAAAAGCTGTTATTTATAAAAGATTTTCTTGCCAAGAACTTTAAAAAATTTAAGTTTAAGTAAATGCGCACACCCTAAATTTTACGACGCATCGCTTTAAAGCTCAACCAATTCTCGTCCTAGGACAGAGCTTTAAGTTCATACATTCATGAAAGACCTCGACTTTTTTTTTAAATTTTACCTATCCCTCCTAAACAAACATACCATACACATATTATGCTCAAACATTCTGTTCAGTGTATTCCAAAACTTTTCAAAAATTCGCAATAAATGCTAACTTAGCTTTTTGTTATAATGTATTTGCTACAATGATGTATAATACAATGATTTCCCATAGACCGTGCAATTTTTTACAACAGAAATTTGTAGGAAGTTATGGACGACGCGCACGCATATAAATATAGTATTTGTTGTTTTGTCATTCGACTGTTGCCGCATGAACGGCTTTCACTGTAGTTATGGACATAATTGTTTTGAGAAATTAAAACCAAAACTAATAAATTTATGATTTCAAAACAACAAAGAGTGATGCAAAAAAAGAATGTGTTTACCCATTTTCTTTTCATATCGAATTGTAATAAGAATAAAAGAGGTCGATTTTCGACCTACGGAGATCCTAGTATATATATATATATCTACATAGAATCGTTTCTTTTTTTGTTTGCTTGCTACCCATTTCGATATATTCAGAACTGCTATCTACGCGGCGACTGGCGGCTGCCTTAACTTCTTTAACATAACATAAGACCAGGCGCGGATCTAGAATTTTTTTCCGGAGGGGGTCACAGGATAGAAAAATATCAAAAATAATAAAAATAACAAGAATAAACAAATAAACAAAGGTTTGCAAAATATTGTTTCAGCTCTATTTTTTGAAAAGTGGGCTGTTTTTTTTTTTTGGGTGGGGTCATGACCCCCGTGACCCCCCCCCCATGGATCCGCGCCTGCATAAGACTGAAATTTTTACTCGTACGGCACAATTCTTTTCCATAAAAACGATGTCATATTTGCGCAATACAACTATTATTTGAAGCAAAATCAAATTTCAATAAAAACAAAATGTACTAAAATGTACTTCTTTATTGTCAAAATAACCTTTCATTGACTTAGTCTACTTCAGCTCTGACACACCCAGTTATTTTCTTGACACTTTCTCATATCGGCGATCGTTATATTTGTTCTTTTGCCACTTCAAAATAAATCTCACGACAACTTATTACACTACTTACTTATATTGTTGGCTGCATTAAATTAGACATTTTGAGCTACGTTCATAAATTTAAACATATAGCAAATATAAAAGAAAAATTTACGATGGAAATATTTCACTTGAAATTTTGACAAGATCTCAAAATAAAAATTTGAATATTTTGGAAACTATTATATAGCCGACCGACAAGACATTTTTTAGACCAAACGGAAGGCTCCTGGAATCGGCAATTTCCCCTATTCCGAACCTCACCGCGGCACTCAAAAAAAAGTCACTTTCGAAAACCGCCGCAAGATTTATGATTGCAAATATCGCCGCAACACTACCGAATGTCAAAATCAAAACAACAAGAAAGTAACACTTAAGTTTATTTCGTTTTATTTAACGAACTCTCTAAAACGGTTGGAATTCCTGTTGTCAGGAAGAACCCAACAAACTTAAATATTTCACTTTGTTTTGCTTTAATTTTGATATTTGGCGATGTGAAATTTGTGATAGTATATCATGTCATGGAGATCTAGCAGGCCAAGAAATCCGTCCACCTTACCCAATCAGGCGCTTCGGAAATTGTTTATTTAATTTTACCTTCACAATGTTACCAGTATACGCTGGCGCTCTTCTGTTGATAAAACATTGACTTTGTATTGCCCGGAGAAATGTCTTTAAATAATTTTAGCAGTATATTCTCCAAAAAGTCCGCATAAATTCGTCGTTGATGTTGGCATAATCGTTTGGCATTAAGATGAGGTCAAGAAACTTTTTCATGCACTAGGTGTAAAAGTTGGTCGAATTCAATGTGTGACGAGTCAGATGTATTGGAAAATTTTCATATCGTCGGTATAAATTAGAATTTCGGAGTGATTAATTATATTCTCTACATCGTTGATATATAATACAACAATTAAAGGACCGAGGTGGCTGTCTTGGCGGACACCGGAATGGTATGCGAAGTAATTTCGAAATTGAGGAGTCAAAACTATTATTGAGGTAGTTCAAAAATCAGCAGCGGAGGAAAGCTTATAGCTTTTACAAATAGCTTTGTTTTAAAATGATAATTTTGTGAGAGATTTTATCGAAGGCTTTGCTAAAGCCGATGGCTATAACTTCAACCTCTGCACCGTTTTTCATAGTAAGAAGAGTGCGTAACTAACACAAAGGTTAATAAGTTGGTGATGGTAGATTTGGCTTTGAGAAAACCGTGTTAAATAGGGATTTGCAGTGGAAAGATATGGAATCATAGATAACGCTTCCGAGGAGTTTCGGGATGCAAGATAACTTGGCAATAGGTCGGTAATTTAAACTATTTTCTTGTGAATAAGAATGATGTACGAATCTTTGCAAGGATTGGGAAAAATCTCCTCAGAAAGAGATGGGTGAGGGGCTGTAATAGATGGGCGGCACATTTTTTTTAGAACAATGACGGGTCCGGGCCCGGAGTCGAAATCATCGACGAGTGCACTGACTTTAGCGACGATTAAAGAAGAGTTGATGTCAATAGAAACTAGGGAGGTTTGCGAACAATTTAGTATGTAGCAAAAGTAATTAAGATCAGGGGTGGAATCGAAATCGTTAAAGGATTGACTGAAAAATTCGGCAAATAGTTTGGAAATTTCAGAAGGGTTAGATGAGGATGAGTCGCGGAGCTTAAGGACGGAGGGGCAATCGTTGGATATTCGTGTTACATTGCAGTACATGAAGTCGTAGAAATGTTAAGGATCGGAAATAAGTTTGGATTACGTGAATGATAGCTAGTCATTGTAGAAGGAGTCGCACCGTTCGGAAAAGAGGGAAGGGATGGCATCGTAAGAAGAGTGGTCAACACCGGACTCTGAGTAAATGCCATAATTTGTTCCTTTTATTGCATAGAGAACGAAGTTCTTTATCATACCAGGACGGTTATGAGGAGCGACTCTTTAGGGGTTCGAAGGGAACATGTTGGGGCAAGCAGTTGAAAACTTCAGAGTCAAATAAGGTAGCGTTGTTATTTATTGATAACTGGGAGTTAGATAAGGATGAGAGGACGTTGGAATGATTGAAAAGGAGGTTAAGCTTCATAAAATCGGCTTTGCGGAAGTTATAATGAAAGCGGGTTGCAGAGTTAGTGAAATGGGTTGAGTATTCTTGGAAAAAGAAAGGAAGAGGTGAGAGTGGTGCAAATCAAGAGTCGAAAGAAGATGGATGGGATGGCTTTCGGTAACGACCAAATAAACTGCGTTGGAAGAGAAAACTAGATAAATCTGTCTGCAAAGATGGTTTTTCACGCCACTAATTTGGCATTAGCCTGAGTCAGAAAGATGATCAATAATTAATGACTCAGTAGCAGAGGACACATTAGTGAGGAACTAGGAGGAGTCATCTTCTTCAAGGAACGACCAGAGAAGACGAGCAAGTTAACCTTTCTATAATATCGTCGAGGGGAGATTGAGGGCGGGCAAAGCATCATTACTTCAGTTACGTGTTTGTAGACTTCAAGGGGCTAGGCTGGGCGAATGTAGCAGCATATAATGAAAAGAGAACGGCGGAAGAGGTAGATTTTTACACAGACCCACTCGAAGAGGCAGAGGAATTAATGAAGATAGAACTAAATGGGTTATGAACTGCAATAAGGACGCCGCGACCAAGACCGGAATTAGTTGAGCATCCGTCAGCGCGAAATATACTCAAGTCGGACGTGAACAATCCATTGTTGTTAATCCCGCGAGTTAAGTTAGTTTCAGAGAATGCAAGGATGTCGTAGGGAAGTGACTGGGACTTTAAGAAAACATAAAGGATTTTAGACCGCAGCTCTCTGACGTTCTGGTAGTATAGGGAGAAGCAATGTTGGTTGGAAACTGGCAGATGGGGGTCCGTTTTGGGAGAGGAGTTGGTAGGAGGGTTAGGAGCATGAATAGATTTTCGAACCTATATGAGTTTCTTGCAAGTAGGAAATACGCTTGGAACTGATATAGGAAGCATAAGCAGAAACATCTTCAGAAACTTGTTGGGGTGGGACGTCGAACGCTGCGTAGTACTTAAAAATAGCTGGCACAAAGCATGAGGATCATTTGGGAGACCTTCTTGGTGTATATAGACCATGACATTTGTACGATTTTTGCCGTCGAAGCAGATTCTATTAGCCTTGTCGTGGAGGTATGCCAGGTAAAGTCGCACGTTATCATAGATTCTGTGTTCACGGAGAGGAAAAAGCAAATAAGAGCAGTCAGGATATTCAGCTGAGTGCTTAGTTAGCTTGACTACCGGAGGGAAAATCGATCGATTTTCTTCTGACTTGAACCTTTTTTATAGCAAAATTTCCGTCAGGTATTAGTAACAGAGCGTCGGGCTTGTCCAAAATGTAGCCGGCTAAAACAAGAAAATTAAGGCAATAATATAAATTCCAATAAACTTTTTATGAAGTTTTGCAGCAATAATTAAAATTAACTATCTGTGTATGCTAAACAAATATATGGTATATATACATTTTGTTCATTTTTCTATCTAAGATTTTTTAAGATTTTTCTCGCTCTATTTAACCTGAACAAGTTGTACCTTGTTGGAAAGGTATTAACAATTCGGACAATTTAATAAAAATAATAAATATTATGTACATAAATAATAAATATATATTTTATATACATATATATGTATATATTTCATTGTTGACATCGCTGTCGCTGCGTTGAGTTAACCAAAAGACAAAAACAAAATAGTGATATGCATACCATGGAAAATTACCCTGTACCTCCTAAACAGTTGTGAATGCCCTCGCCCCTACCTCCCTATTACACAATTTTTTGTGTGCCTAAGTCAGATGTTTCAACCCACTCATTTTGGCATGCCCACTAAAAGACACTCTGTATTGCGAAATATAAATCCAGTTTTATTTCGGAAATCGCGCTTCAGCGTAAAACATAAATTGGACAACAGCTTTCCACGACCTTCACGTGGTATACAACATCAGACTTCAGTCTAAACTTCAAATTAAACTCTTAGCCGTCAACATGGCAGTATTTTTGCTAAATAAGGTTGCACAAGCTAGGTGCTGAATAAAACCCCAGATAAATTATGGTTTCGCAAAAATCTGACATGGGAAAATCTTTGGAAGTTCAGTTTTTGTACACATTCCTACATAGGGAAAACGAAAACGGCAAGTCCCGGTATTTTCTTTGGCTATGCTGATAATACGAAAGACGTGAGAATTTGGATAAGGAAATAGAAACCTCTCGAGATGTCTTGTTCAAGGAAACTTGCCGTAAGCAACCCATATGTCACTCAGCCGAGCAGAGCGAAATCAGCACTGCAATAGTAAAAAAAAGCTTTGAGGGCAGCTTTGTTGGCAGAAGGAGTATCGCCCTCAAACAGCTGGAACCACGATAGCATTCGAATTGAACATGTAGAAGAGAATATATTACCTTCTTCGCAACACAAAAAAACGTTCTCTATATCTAATGATATGGCGGTAATATAAAGAGGGCATGCTTTCATTACCGAATGTTATAAACCAACGAGTTTCGAGGATGGAATCCGAAGATGTAGACCGTTGGCAAGAAGCCATGCGAGAGGAATTAGAAGCCTTGCACAAAAACCATTCTTGAAACCTTGTTGAAATGCACAAAATAAAGATCAGAAAATTAATAGCAGCTAATGGATCTATAATATTAAACTTAGGAAAGACTATATTCCTGACCGATACAAGGCTCGATTGGTAGCCTGATGATTTCGTTGCGAATCGCATTGGATTGGACTATTAAAGAATGCTATTCATTAAAAGATGTTTTTTATTTTGATGTTGTTTTTTTCATATACATTTCCAAAAGATATGGTATCAAACGCAAAATTCAAAAATTTACGTGATTTTTAAAATCCGAATAATCCGCAGCTCATTTTAAAGCTAATACCTTGTAGTTTTTCAATTATTATCATACCATTATTATCTCCCCAACTCTGTGAGAGATGAAAAAATTTAAAAAATTAAACTTTATTTTTTTTTAACTTTAACACATTCTCTGGACTGAAAAGAAATATATTGAGTTAATTAAATTAATGCATTTTAACTTATTTATATAAAAAATGTGCTGCTATACATCAATATACGTCACGGTCAATTCTTCATCTGCAAATATAAGTTTGTACGCACATTATTGAGATATTTACCATTTTATTTTAAGACCACAAAGTTAAATGTAATAATTAGAAAACTGAAATGATCAGAAAGCTGAAACGACTCTACACAATACTGTCGTTAAATTTAAAGGAAGCACATTTTTCTCTTTTTATCTAAGTTATAATTAAGTCAAAAATCAATTTTTTTTCTAACCGTTATTTTATAAAAAATTGAAGGATTTTCGATGTTATTACATTTTTCTTTAATTTAAAACACCTGTGACAAATTCCCAAACGTGCAACTTGCTGGAATTTTCTTTCTTACTTCTCTCGAATAACGAAAATTGAAAACAACTAAGGGATTATTTTTACAATATTTATTAAAGATTATTTCCAGAGTAGGGGCACGATAACAATTGCTCAGTTAGTGATAAATGACAAAGCTTTAAAATGAGCTCGGGCTCATTCGGATACCAAAATCATTCGCAGAGGTACAGCACTTTAAATATCACATGAATTTTTCATTTTTTTAACGATTTAATTCTTTCTTTCTTTCTTAATTCTTTTCTGAAATGCATAATATATGTACAATTCATGAACAATGAGTCATTTTTCATAAAAAAACGTATCATTTACTTCAATCTTTTGTAACAAACCGATATTTTTGAAAATCAATCATCCGTCAAAAACCAAAACATATTGATTTACAAACAATTATATGAAAAGAGTGGACGGTACCATCTCAACCGTTTGAAGTTACAAGGTGATTCATAAATTCGAATTTTATATGGTATGCATATCATTATTTTATTTTATCTTTTGATCCCCCCCAACACAGCAACGCCCAACTCACGTCAAAAATCTACTATCCTAATATCCTTTCCAAAAATATCAACAATGTTGACCTACAACCTTCCAATGAAGGTACACTCACTTTCAAAACTGTAACAAATGCTTTTAATTTTTTTATATGCAACACTTCCTAAGCTGAAATAATTAAGAAATATTCGAGTTCAATTTTGAGGAATGCGTCAATATAATTTACATTTATGGTGTAGTAATCGGAAAAGAAAGATAGTCTGTCCGAGAATACCAAACGAGATTTACTAATTGACGTTTACCCCAAAGAGGGGTATTTTCACAGACTTTCTAGAGTTTAAGAGAAACCGGAATTGGAACTTCAAATAAGTGATAAGTGATCAGGAACATCGGATAATTCTGCCAATGTCGAACAGCAAATAATTAATTGTTGGGCTGAAAAGTTCGTATCGTTTTATAGAAAAACACATTTTTTTGGCAAAATTCGATTTTATTATTTAACATAGTTGCCATCGAGGGCGATACACCGATTATAGCGATCTTCCAACTTTTCAATACCATTTTTATAGTGCGATTTGTCTTTAGCCTCAAAATAGGCCTCTGTTTCGGCGATTACTTCCTCATCGGCTTTTTAATTTCTTTCCAGCGAGCATTCTCTTGAGATCTGAGAACAAGAAAAAGTCGCTGGGGGCCAAATCTGGAGAATACGGTGGATGGGGAGCAATTCGAAGCCCAATTCATGCAATTTTGCCATAGTTTTCATCGATTTGTGACACGGCGCATTGTCTTGATGAAACAACACTTTCTTCTTCTTCAAATGGGGCCGTTTTTTCGCGATTTCGTTCTTCAAACGCTCCAATAACGCTATATAATAGTCGCTGTTGATGGTTTTTCCCTTTACAAGATAGTCGACGAAAATTATTCCATGTGCATCCCAAAATACGGACGCCATAACCTTACCGGTCGACTGTTGAGTTTTTCCACGCTTTGGATTCTGTTCATCGCGTGCAATCCACTCAGATGACTGCCGACTAGACTCCGGAGTGTAGTGATGGATCCATGTTTCCATTGTCACATATCGACGCAAAAATTCACTTCTATTACGGTTGAACAGCTCCAAACATTACTCTGAAGCATCGAAACGTTTTGCTTTTGGTCGATTGTGAGCTCGCGCGGCACCCACTTTGCACATAGCTTTCGCATACCCAAATATTTATGAACGATATGTCCAACACGTTCCTTTGATATCTTTAGAGTGTCAGCTATACAAATCAACCTCGAGTAACATCGTTGGGCAAAACCCTGAAATGAAACGAACACCGTCGCAAAACTATTAGGAGTGTCCACATCTAAAGTTTGAAAGGTTATTCATCGAGAAGGGTTGCATCCATATATTCCATTACTGGAATATTGAAATTCTGCACTTGGCTTTTGGAATGCGACATATGGTTTCTAGACCGAATTCTATGGTTGGATGAATCACAAATCACTAAGAATGGTATCCCAAACTACCACAACCTTGATACCAGGTCGAATACTTACCCACAATGGTGACATCATTTCATCATTTGGTATCATTGCAATCATTATAATTAGTAGTATCATTCATTTTGCCAAAATTGCTTAATAACCAAAATTATGCGGACTTTTTAGAGAATGTACTACCAGAACTATTTGACAACATCTCTTTGGATAATACAAGGTAAATGACCAATTTTTACTGAATGCTCCATTCGACGAGGCAGACCGATTCCTGCGATCTGCTAGGTTTGCAGACCTTACTCCATTGAAATTTTTTTTATGGGAAGTAATGAAGGATGAAATTTGCTCAAGTCCTGTTAACGCCTACAGCGACGAAAATACGGAAGAGGCTGGCTACAATACACCTTAAAGAGAGAGTGAGAAGAAAGTTATTGATATGCATCGTACGTGGCATAGGATATTTTGAGCCGTTTTTGTGAACTATTAGCAGCAACTTAAATAGGTTTTTAATTAAACAAAAAACATTTTGGGATTAATTTTAATCTAATTTTGTTAAAATTAAATTTTTTTTATTTACCAGAAAAAGATTTCCACCAATAAATTTCGAAACTTTTGTCTGTTTAGACATACTGCACCTTGTTGAAAAGGTAATTAGATAAGCAGTTCGATAAATAATAATAAATAAGTATATTAATTACATGTATTATGGAGAAAATGTGAGGAAAGCAGAATTTTAGGAAAATGAGTATCATTTTTTACACTTTCGGAAGTCAACATTGTTGGCATTTTTGGAAACAACATTGGTATAGTAGGTTTTTGGCGTGAATTGGATGTTGCTGCGTTGATATAATCAAAAGATAAAAATAAAATAATGATGTACATACCATGAAAAACTCTAATTGATGAATCACACTGTAACTACCACACGGCTGTGTGGTCGCCTCTCCCCCCCTGTCATACAATTTTTTGTTTGTTTGTTTAGATCTTTCTTTCCACTTATTTTAGTATATTTTATATAAAACACCCTACTTATTTTTTATTAATAAGTTAGCATTTTATTTATTTACTATTTTTGTACTACATTTTTAAATATTTATTTCGTCGAATAGTTATTTATATTTATTAACAATTGTAATATCCGATAGAAACGTATCTTACCCATAACAAACCAAACCCATATACATATATTATGAAAGTTTCGCACAGTTTCCAATAACACGGATACAATAATTTTTAAAATGATATAAATATTTCAACGATATGAATGTACGTAGATTATTTATCTACTTATATTTATTTATGCTAGATAGGATAAGGGATAACAAAAATTCTCCTTCAAAGCTTCCTCATCAAATCAAAAGCTATCACAACCGTATTTTTCCTAGAAGTGTAGAAAACAAGCACCGGTTGAATCGGTTGAAAAATACATGTAATGCCCCTTTATCCATGGTTATTATAAGAAAATCACTGAAATGAAAATTTCGAAACTATACACAGAACATTAATTCTCCAGGAAATTTCAACAAATTCATCTATATTTAGATCGTGTCAACAAAAGGTAGATGACATATCTTTGCTCGTGAAATTAATTTATTTTTAGCGCTAAACACCTTCAAAAGCTATCTAATTTTAGTTATTTTATGAAAAAAGCGTGAGTTTCCAGTTCATTATTTAATTACTGAACCTTTTCAAGCAAAAAAGATTCAAATTTTGTTAGATATTTAACTCATGAAACATGTTGAATTACTCAGCTGATGAGAGTTTTACATGCGAAAATTGGTAACATTTTACATCAGGTGAATTGAGTTTCAAAAATTTTCTCTGGTGAACAATTTAAACTGGATGAATATTAAATATATCTCCTGAGATTGGCTGGTGGTAAAACTTCGGACATTTATACTCACCACGATAGCACACAAATTTCATCTTCGAAAGATATATCTTTTATTTAGGATGAAGACATGTTCTTTTAAGAATTTATTAAAAATATTCTTTGTGTATACCATCACAGGGATTATTTTTATATGAAATTAACAGTGTTCAGGTTTTGGATCGAATCGAATGGAAAAGATAATATTCATTGATACAGTTTGTACTTTGTGGACCATTATTGACTATTAATATTTATTTTATGACAAGTTAATTATAATTTTATATGTGCATACATATGCAGAAGTATTCTATAACTTTAGCAGTACAGCACTCACAAAAATACCTAGTTAAAAGCGATATATATAATATTGTAAATAACTTTTTCGTTCTTGATATCCGCTGTTTGGATTATTTTAATGAGCAATTTCGTCAAAAGCGGATTGGCTAACTCTGAATGTTATGCATATGATATAAAGAAAAGCTGCAGAACTCTTCAATAATAAGAATCTGGTCTTGAGAATAAACTAAATACATAAATTTACAAACTCTTCGCATAGCAATATTTTATATATTTTTATGCTACGTATACTTTTACTACGATTTTTGCAATGGAAAGCGAACACACGCATTTTGATTTTTTGAAAAATAAACAAATTAAAAAAATTACCTATTAGATTATAAACTCAAAAAATTAAAGTTGTTTAAATTTTTTTACAAAAAAATGTTATACAAAGATATCTCAAAATTCACCGTTTAACCCTCTATTGCATGAATAATTAACAGAGAGAGAAAAAATGTTTTGTTAGCAGAAATATGTTTTATTTAGGATCATTAACAAGTACAAAGCAAAACCAAATATTAATTTTTAATTTTTAATTAAGGTTATGATTACAAATGACGTTTCCGTTAAAAAAATACGCATTAAAGAGTAAGCTCCGTTTCACAATGAATTTTATAACTCTACTTAAATGCTTTTCTAAAATCGTAGGCAAAGATAGCGAAGAAAAAACATGTTAAAATTTAAAAGCCAAATATGGCTTTGTATGCAATAGAGAATTTTGATGGCAAAAGGAAACCCATGTATAATACGATATTTACGATCTCTGTCGAACATCGTTCGGGAATTAGAGAACCCGTAACAACGATACTTACATAAAGCGACAAAAAGTATATTTTGAAAATTGGTAGAGCCCACGTACAGTCTGTTTGTTAAGAGCGTATCGACGATTTCTCAGAAATAAAGAGAAAAAGACAGAAATACATATATGAAGTGGAGGGGATGAGTATTACCTATATATATGCGAGTCATGCTTAAAGTCTCATTTTGCGTTAAACTTTCTAGTGTTAAGATCAATTTTCAGCATGAGTGCCTTATTTTATAAACGTTTTTAAGCCGTGTTTCTCTGCAATCCGAAAGGACTTAAATGAACTTATATTCAGGCAGGCAGCGAGATATATTAAATTATATTATATATTAAAAAGAATGCGACTTTTGTAAAGCAGTGGTGTAAGAAGTTTTAGGAAGAAAAAATGTCGACGACTTGCCAGGAAGGGGCAACAACAAAGAACAAGAAAAACATCAAAAAAAGGGATATCGCTATTCACAAATGACGCTGAGGCGAGCTAGAAGCAAATTAGTATCAATGTGTCTCTCTATACTATACGCCAAAGAATAAGTGAAAATCAAACACCACAGTACTACACTCAAAACACATCGAAAACCGCTTAAAATGAGGTAATGAAAATTTGAACCGCGATTGGACGTCGAATTCACTGACGAATCATCATTTTGGGCATATCAAGGACCTAAGCGAGTATGGTTAAAAAAAGGACGGCATTACATCATACGTGCTGTAAAACAACAAGTAACCAATAAACAATAAAAGTTCATGTGTGGGGATGCTACTGGAAATCTGAATGCAGAAAGGATACTGAAAAGTTATACAAACGGGTTATTAAAGTCTGATTCTTGGTTTGCAAGAGGAAACCGATTCTGGGTCAAGACGACGATTCAAAACACAGAAGTCGTTTTTGTACCGAATAGTAAGATCAAGCGGATATCAATGGAGTGGGCCTTACAAAATCCTGATGCTAATCCAATTGAAAATTTGTGGGCTCTTATGAATTTTCTTAAAAATTGTATTTTTTCGTTACAAAAAACCGGTAAAGACATTCCGGTACACCTGATATGTATAGCTATGTGGCCACTAATTTTAGTCAATTAAATAGTTGTGAATAATTTCCAATTAATCTACATTTAGCTATATTGCCAGGATTTTTAAGCGCATCGAACAAGACTATTCATAAAATATGTACACGATATTTCAGTGTTCTTACAAATGAAAGGTCAATTCATTTATTGACCCGCTAAAGAAAAAACCGCTGTTATTATGCCGAAGACTTTTTGTGATTGCAGATTGAATTTCTTTAGAATGGATCATCATTACATATCCTAACCTGCGATACATCGGATGTAAGAATGCAAGAAAAATTTTCACCAAGTGTGAATAGGGGAGACAGGGACAAATCGTGACACTTTTCAGTTTTGGTTATTTTTTAGTTTCCTATCGAAAGTAAAAATACTCTTATATGTTTGCAGACTCCAAACACTTATTTACTAAATTGGCTGACTCTTAAATAAAAGTGCATACCCTTGCCTGTAGTTATATTCTAGTACAGACATGGTTGCTGAATGACAATTCCATTTGGATAAAACGCACCATTGATGACCATTCCATTTGGATAAAACACACCATTAATGACCATTCCATTTGGATTAAATACACATATGAAAAAAAGGTAGTCAAGTTGATCGAAAGTCAAGCGAGAGAGAAGATTTGGAGGACACAAAAATGGAACGAAAAGGGGCTATTTTCATTGGTTCGTCACTGTATTGGAGAAGAGGCATTATTTTTGTCCTTTCCTTCTTACAAAGGAACAGATAATTTTTCTTATAAGATAATTTGTGATATATAATGAAAATTGTCACGCAGTATCATGCATCACAAATTACAGTTTCGAGATAATTTGTTACAGGATACGGAGCAATTCGTGAAAATTTAAGTTGAAAAATGCTGGCTCTTGGCCGATAGCGGGGCAGAAATTCATTACCGGAAAAAGATGAAAATCTTACAAAGAACATATGAACTGGAAAATAAAATTTACATAAATGATTGCAGTTACTAAATGAGAAGAAATAAACAAAAACGAAGACCTAAAATTGAGTAAAAGAAATTGAGGAATAGAAGCTTGCACAATCAAACCTTTAAAAATAAAAATCTATGAGATCATTAAATGCACCGGCAGAAAAAGCTGCAACTCTGGAGGAAGAAAATTTCAGAGAAGGGCGGCTTGAACAAAGAAAGAATTCTCAATAACAGGAGCGGAAAGCTAAAAAAAATTCCCTAAGGTACGAGGGCAGTTTGATAAGTCAATGACTGTTTGAATTTCCCACTCCCGTCAGCTGCTATCTATTAATAGACTACTGTCACTACTTTGAGCAAGTTGCGTAATTTAATTTAACGAAAATGGAAAAAAGAGAATTTCGTGTGCTGATTAAGCATTGTGTAGCCACCATAACAAAAATTCATAAATTGGACTACAAATTGCTACCATCTAGCATATTCTCCAAATTTAGCTCCCTGCAACTATTTCCAGCTTCCAAATCCGAAGAAATGACTGAGCGGTAAGAGATTTTGGGTCGAATGAAAAGGTCATGACTGAAGCAAACGGTTATTTTGAAGTCCTCGAGAAAACCTTTTATTCAAAAAGTCACTAACAAACTGCCCTCTTAGTTTGACTGATTACTCCTTGGTATACTAAATGGTCAAAACACCGAAGCCCGAATAATAATAATAAAGCGAATGCAATCATTAAGTCATTTCAATTTTTGTATTACATGTACTGTCCATCTTTAGGAAAATATTGATTCCAACCCTGAAATGCGGTTTGAGCCAACCTCTCCCTGGTACAACTTTGGAGTAATTCGACCAATATTTAGACAGTTTAGACAGTTTACTATAAAATGAAGTACATTTGTATTGGAGGTATGCCAAAAATCGAAGACGAGCCTTAACACGTCCAAGCAAAATAGCTGTCAAAATTAACTGAACCGTCAAAATAGTCGAGCCTCTCAGCTTAAGTGAGAGACATGTGTACCAACTTAACGCCACTAAAAAATCGAATATACGTAACCCGCGGAAATTCAAATTCGCGATACTTTTTGAACAGACCTCGTATTCACTGAGGGTTAAGTAAAAATTTCACTCCAAGGAAGTAGTTCACATTTAGCTAACAGATTATCGCTTATGGTATATTATTGAAGTCGTAATACGATTGAACTTCAGCTGGTTCCTGATACAACTCAAAGTTATAACTCATAGAGATGAACCCAAAAGGTCTAATTTGATGAAATAGCAACATTGAACATTCTCTCATGGTTAGCAGTGAAGAGGAAGTCAAGCAGGGGAGAGCTGGTAGCATTAAAGTATGTAGGTTGTGAGTTGATAGAGATAAGGTAAAGAGATTGGAAAAGGTATAAAAAGCGATCAGCAACGGAGTCGTGCCTAAGAAGGTTAACGTTAAAATCGAAGATGAACTTTTGTATGGAAATCCGTCACTTTAAAATTTAGTGCAATTTGGTATATAATAGGTTTGAAAAGTTGACATGTTTAAGGGTTTTAGGAAAATGAACCCTTAAGGGTTTTAGAAAAATAAGCCCTTAATGGTATTCTTAAAATAACGGAATTCCCATATAAACGTACATCACATATTTTACCCACTTAGGAGATGATTTTCCTAAACGTTGAAACACGTCATTTTTAACTTCCAACCCAAAGAGCTAAATACCAATTTTCATGATTTTAACTATAAAAATAAAGGAATTCCCATACAAATTTTCATCTAATTTTTTCGCCGTCTTACGAGATAAATTTCCACATTTTTCTTAATTTGTAATTCAAAGACCAAATATCAATGTTCATAGATTTTACTTCAAAAATTATGGATTTTCATAGAAATTTACTTTCCTTATTTTACCCCCTTAGGGGAATAATTTTTTAATGGATGCTTACGTCGACTACGTTAGTTTCAGTTTTTTTAAACGAAAGATTCGGTGGGCATCCGTAGTCTTTGTGTTACTTAGGACAAATGATACTCGTTATGCCTTTAGAATTGTTTTTTTCTCTTAAAGGATTATCTTGGTTGCTACTTAATTTCTTTGCAAACTCTTTTAACACCACTTTAGTCATAGCGCGGTGTCGTATACTTTCTGTATCTGAGGCATCGTCTACCCGACAACGTGATCTTCTCTTCCTCGACAGTATTCAGGGGTGCAGTCTTCGACAAGGGAACTCGCAACGAAATAATTCTGGTAGATTGCTTGACTTAGTCTTCACTTCCAACGTCGATCACACCGCGTTGTCCAAATGTATTACGTCTTTAGTGAATGAATCGCATCATCATCCAACTCTTCACATTGATTTTTGTATTTCACAATGTCTGATAATTAATGATTCTGTTTCTGCTATTTCATTTAATTTTCGTAAAGCTGATTATTTAAAGTTGAATGACTTTCTGTCTGGATGTGACTGGTCTCCTGTGTTAACGAAAAGTAATGTTAATGTGGCTACTTCTAAATTTTATGAGATACTTTCTGCCTCCTTTGTTTCGTGTATTCCCATAACACTCAACAAGAACTCTAATGCGCGCCTGCCATGGTTCGATACTGAATTGATTCGCTTGAGGAACTCTAAGACTAGGGCCTGGAGGGAATATTCGATGACCAAGAATGATGAAGACTTCCTTGTGTTTTGCAGTCTTCATAAGCAATTCTTCGAAAGATCTGAGGCCGCATACATTTCTTATTTATCGGATTTGTGGAATTCTTTGAAGAGTGAGCCGAAGCGCTTTTGGAGTTTCATTAACTCTAGAAGGAGCTCTGACGGTTATCCTGCTTCCTTCTGCTATAACGGTGAGCGGAGCAGTGATCCAGCCAAAATTTGCAATTTCTTCTTTGCTCTATTCAGCTCCGCTTTTATCTGTGATAATTACGATACTCCTAAATCTTTTTACTACTCGACGAAGCTTCCATCCACCACCTTATGGATGATATATCCAACTACAGGCCTATTGCCAAACTCTCGGCTTTACCTAAGCTTTTCGAAGCCATTGTCTGTGATATTTTATACTTTCACTGCAAAACTATAATAAGTGATTGCCAGCACGGTTTTGTGAAGGGAAGGTCAACTGTTTCTAATCTTCTATGCTTTTCGTCTTTCTGCATCAATGAGATTGAATGGGGTGGACAAGTTGACTGCATTTACACGGATTTCAGTAAAGCCTTTGATAGAATTAGGCACCAGGCGTTGATCCTTAAACTGGCGAAATTCGGTTTCCCTGAGGTCTTTTTGGATTGGATATCATCCTACCTAAGAGATCGTTTTCAGTTGGTTTCTTTTCGCGGTACGTTCTCACCACCTATCCATAATACCTCCGGGCTTCCACAGGGTAGTCACTTGGGACCTCTACTGTTTATTTTATTTATAAATAATGCGAGTATTGCTTTATCACACTCTAGAATTCTTTTATATGCTGACGATAGAAAATTTTTTCGCTCTGTTCGTTGTCTTAACGACTGCCTTCTGCTTAATAGTGACTTAAATAATTTTTCAATATGGTGCGCCTCAAAGTATTTACCGTTGAATCTGAGTAAATGTACTTTGGTGTCTTTCACACGGAGTAAAACTCCAATACGTTACAATTATTTCATGGATGGTGGTGAAATTTCACGACTAAACTTGGTGAAAGACCTAGAGTTACTTTTAATTCTAAATTTGACTTTTACGAGCACATAAACATAATTATTAGCAAGGCTAATTCGGTACTAGGATTTATTAAGAGGTGGTCTAAAATTTTTTACGATCCTTATGTGACAAAAACTCTTTATACCACATTCGTTCGCCCCATTTTGGAATACGCAAGTCCTGTATGGGCGCCTTCTTATAATATCCATTCGGACCGCATCGAGGCTGTGCAGAGAAGATTTTTGCAATTCGCACCCAAAGGTTTACCTTGGGCTGACTCCCTTTGCTTACCCCCTTATAGAGACCGCTTAAGGCTTATTTCCATGGAAGCACTAGCAGATAGGCGAATAATTTCCAGGATCGTTTTCGGCTCCAAAATTTTGAGTGGTGATTGTAGCTGTTCGGAACTCTTGTCTTTGTTTGCGATATCTGTTCCTCGCCCTGGTCTCAGAGTCAATAAATTAATAAATACACCTTACCATCGCACTAACTACGGACTACATGAGCCAGTCACATCCATCGCCTATTTGTTAAATTTGCACCATAAAATTTTTGATTTTAATTTATCGTGCCAGAAATTGAAAAATCTACTCAGTTTTCAATTTTCTAATTTACATTGTAAACTGTGATTTTGGTTTTAAAATAATTTTTGTTTTTGATTGTAAATTGAATAGATATTGTATGTCTCACTGCAACAAAATACCATTTTGGTTCAACCTTAGTTGAAAAACTTCATGGTACTGAGATTAGGTTGTCATATTCTGGACCTGACTTATTCCTGAGAAGGCATACGTTTAGTGGCATGCCTTTAGAAGACTTAGGGTGGAATATATATGCATAAATATATAAATGCATACATAGACATTATGCATAAATTTGATAGAATCAAATAAAATGTTAATAGAACACAGTAGAAATAATTCAATTTTAAAGATCCTTTTTGGTTTAGAAAAATACAAATACTACTTACCGCACATTAGCTAAGGTGTGCCGTCGATTCTTGAGATATCTGCTGTGGTATTTCTGAAGGTCTCCAATTGATCCCTGTTCGGCTTGCATTTTGGGTAAGAGTAAACCACTTTGTTGAATAGAACTAATTACCCCTGAATTATTAGAATTACTAATTAAACTACCACTACCACAACCAGCACTTGCACTAACACTGCCACTCGATGTGAGTGTTTCACTTGAAGTTGTTACCGAAGCGAATGTTCGATTCCAGCCTTTTATTTGTTTTCTAAGTTTATGTTTATTGCGCGGGGAGGGCGAACTTGAATATTCTTCAACGCAACGTTCGAACGATCTTACTTTGTCGCCAGGTGGCTGCAAATGATTTCCCTCGCCCTCCTCCTCCTCTTCTATATGGGGCAGCGGGGATGTTGTCGATTGACAAACTCTACTTGGTGGCGTAGAGGTTGCTGTTTGAACGACTGCAATAGTGGAGGAGAGATCTGCGGCGATTTCCGATCGATCCGATTGAATCGATAAAGGAGATGTAACTTCCGCTTCAGCGAGGGGCGACACTGTACCAGTTTGCAATTCACTTACAATGTTGTTGAATTCATCCGACGGCACTGGTGAATTAGGGGGGCTTGTTGCGGGGGCTGCAGAGCCCCCGCGACAAGGCAGACAACACCGAAACACTGTGCCTCCCAGATTTTGTTTCGATTTCCTTTTTTTCTCGAATTTCTGCAGTTAAAATGAATCGGATGGAAATGATACGAAATGAAGTTGGTGGTGATTATATGAGTTACCAAGAATGTTTTGATTGCAGACCAACCTTGTTTGAATTGAAAACTCCACAACCGTCTTCAACTTTTTTACCACTAAAACTAATGTGATATGGTTTTCGTGTGACTCGCATTATATGTGAAATTATAGGCATTAATCCTTAATAAATGTAACAGCATGCAGACGAGATCTGAAACAAAAATAAAACATTCATTATTCCGAGAATAATAGCTATAATGAAGAAGACCATCTCTACATGGCGAATAATTAACGCTTTAATTAAAACTAGGACCTCCGAAATTCGACCACAAAATAATTGAACTTTTATTGAACAGAAAATAATTTATTTTTTATTCATTTAAAGTTATATAATTGTAAGTACAATAATAGGCGTGTGAAATAATCTGTCGATTACATGCAAAATGCAAATGCAAATGCAAATGCAAATGCACTTGAACAAAAATGTAAAACACAATCGCTTTGAATTCACGAACACAATGTATTGCATCTCATTTTATAAAGTGACCTACTCATACACTTGCCGCTATTTAATAGTTAATGCGATACAACAGGATAAATAGGTTCAGTTTGTGCTGCAAATTTGCCTTGCATCTTTACCTCTTCGCTTCAAACCCGGTTTGCATACTGCAAGGTGCGATCGCTCTTTCTATACTGTTATTGTTGCAATTTACACGCCACTTCTACTTAATTTTTACTCGTGTTAAGCTCAACATATAAACATGAAACCTATATTCTACAAATCGTTTCGCCTTTATATTTGACGTGATGTAGGTTACATATTTATAAGTTTAGTTTAACACGGGTAAAAGGGTACCACACATTTTTAACACGTCTATTAATATATAAATAAGCTTATGTGTATGCAATCGGAAATCAATCCAAAATATATCATATGCATAGATAAACTTTTTAGCCTCCGTGTAAAACAATTAACACACTTTTATTAAATATTTTATTATAAAGTCGTTGGCCTCTTGACAAACAGTCATGTTTGTTTTTGAATAGCGAAATAAGATAAAACTGCCTAATACCAACCACCGAACACCGACCCTACTTATTTTTTATATACAAAACCAAAAAACAATGAAATTAATAACATTTTCATATGTATAAGTTCAAAATATGTCCCTTATTTTAACTAAATATAGATTTAATTAACTTCTGATAATTAAATTTACAATATATTTTTAAAAAAATTATAAGTTTTTACTGCCAGATACCCTGAATCCGACCACAAAAGCTAATTTTCTAATACCGATCAAATTGTATACGCTATTGGTTACAATGAATCTATATAAGCAGCATGGCACTTAACTTGCTGGATCATGCCGCGTATATGGCAGATTTTGTTATTTTTTTGCATTATTGCCACATTTGGAGTGGGGTGAACCCAGCCCGTATTCGCGCGGAGAACTCGTCCTGGACTTTGCATCCATGCTCGGACTGGTGGTGTTAAACACCGGCTCGACGTCCACCTTTCGGCATACTGGACGATTATTGACGATTATATCATTATTATCACATACTCTCGCAAACATTCTCTACCTCTCCTAAACCTTACACGCTTTCAGGTGAATCCATTCCCTCGGTGAAATCCCTTCGAGATCTTGGTATTATCTGCGACAGTAAGCTAAACTTCCCCTCCCACATTAACCTCATCATCAACAACGCCAACTCTGGTCTAGGCTTTGTTAAACAATGGTGTAAAGAATTTTCCAATCCTTACGTTACTAAATCAATCTACATCTTAATTGTAGCGCCTCTGCTCAAGTATATCTGTCTTTGAGAAACCACCTCAACCTTTCTCCTTACGATAGTCGTCTATAATTAATAAATTTTCACGCTCTTGCCATACGTCGACATCGTCTTTGTCCATCAAGTCCTAACCAGCTGCATTAACTGTCCTGAATTCCTGCACACCATTTCTCTTAACACAAACCCTCGCAACGGCAGATCTTTTCCCATCTTTCGTCTCATAAGCCATCGAACTAACTTCGAACTCTGCACTATGCTACGGCAAGCCAATAACCGAATTCGACCACCATGGTGACAAAGGCTCCCTCAAACATGCTCTTTATCTGCCTAACCCACCTTTACCATACATTAAACCCATTCCTCACTTCCCTATTTGGTTTTGTTTTCTCTTGTTATTATTAAAGTCATTTGTTGCCTTAGATTAGTTTAATTTTAGCTCCGTATTGTAGCTTGTGTTAAATCGAATTGAAATAAGTAAATAGTTGAGATAGCCTCCCCACCCATCTCATACCATTTTGTGGTTTAGAAAGCAAACGTAAATAAAGCACACTTGGAATTGACATTTCGATCAAATTTGAATATATTGCTGGGACCTTACCATTAGCACAACATCATTCAAATATCTTCCACGGGATATCTTACAGGACTGAATTCTTCTGAGGTAATTTTCGATGACTGCAGATATTGGGCAATAGCTCGGCCATAAGTTGACGGACATTCATTTTCAAAGCGTCAAGATTTTGAGGATTGCCCGCATAAAGATAATCCTTTGCGTAACCCGGCAAAAAAGTCTTGACGATCCTGGTGGCCAATTCACATCACCAAAACTACACGTCCGAGTAATTTCTCCCGCAACAAAACCAAAAATGGGCATATTATGCTTGTGGCACTATCCTGTTGAAACCACATATATTCCACATTCAATTTCACGTAAAAAACGATCGGGAATCATGTGGTTGAAACGATCATAATTGACGGTTTTTGTCGCACCTTCGTCAATTTCAAGAAACTGAAGGGCAAATCACACCTCCAGACGACGACATACTATACAGAAACTTTAAAAATGTAATGGCTTTTCGACACTTATTTGTAAATTTTAATTGCCAAATTTCTTCACAGTTTTATTTATACAAGATGGCGCAAAATTAATCATTCAATTTTGTTTTTGTATAACTTTTTTACTAAATAAAAAAAATATTTTGAGTGATGGAAATCTTTATCTTTGGACCTTTACAATTTTTTCTGTTAAGTGGAAAAGATGATATCCGTCAAGTGGCTGCCGCCAGTGTTGATACACATTTATGCCCGTTTTATCGCATTTTCCACTTTCCGCAAGATTTCCGGTGATAACTGCTCGCATATTCCCAAAGAAAGAAGTTTGGAGTGGTTCAATCGGGCGATCTGGCTGGCCATGCCATGGGAGGTTACGCGACCAGGAAACGCTTCCTTCACAATATCCATTGTGGCTCGTGCTGTGTGTGCGCTTGCACCGTCTTGTTCAAACTACATGTTCACCAAGCTCCTCCAATTCCGGCAGTAAGAAGTCGTTTATCATGGCCCTGTAGCGTTGGCCAGTAACAGTTTCCATATTGCCTATGGCGTCCTTCAAAAAATACGGCCCAATCTCTTCTCTCGTGTGAACGCCGTACTGTCAGTGGTTTTGAGTGGATGTAACGGCTTTTCGTGCATGACACGCGGATTTTCAGTGCCCCAGAAGCGGAGATTTTGTTTATTGACGTAACCGCTTAAATGGAAATGCGCCTTGTCACTCATGATGATTTTCTATTCAAAATCGTCCTCTTCGTTGTTGAGAGTGAGAATGGCTTGATAGTAATTCACACGCGACTGACGGTCAGCAGGCATTAACTGTTGCACTGTTTGCATTTTGTACGGGAACATGTGTAAGTCTTTCACTAAAATTCGCTGTAGAGTCCGTCTGGTGATGCCCAATTGCGTGGCTCCTAGTCTGGTTGATGTTTCTTCGTTCGCGACATCGGCAGCCACAGCCGCGATATTCTAGGCAGAACGACCAGTCCGGTGGCGATCACGCCTTGCAAGGTCTCTTGTGGTTCCAGTCTGTTCGAATCGAGCAGCTAAGCGGCGGAATGTTTGTCCTGTTGGCGCGACACGATTAGAATCGACGTCGAAATGCACGCTGCGCTAACACCACCTACCGATTATTAGTTACAAAAATGGACACTATTATTCCACGCTCTTGCGGTGTATAGCACTCCATTGTTTGTCTGTTTGTATTCTGCAGCTGTAGTTCACAAATGTCAAATATGATTGACGTAAGACGCCATTTGCAATAATTATAACATCTTCCGATAGAGTGATTAATTTTGCGCCACCTTGTAGTACGCTAAGATGGACGATTATGTCCACCATGATCTCCTCGTAATGCACGAAAGTAGGTACGGAATCACCGATTTTGTAGAAAATTTTAATTTTAACAAATTCAACGGTTGTTAGACGATCGTTATTGGAAAATGGCAAATCTTTAACTAAATATATGATTCCTTGTATGACAGTTCCGTTTGTCACTGAAACAAGACTGCCAGATCCGGACCACGAAAAGGATAACTCTTTAACTTCTGGCTGCGTGTAATCGTTTCGATGCCAGCCTTCACAATTCCTCTAACTCCGCAAGCTGTAACTTTGTGTGTGCTAAAATCAAACTAACCGGAAAATTCCTGTATATACTCTGTGCATACATTCTTCCCTCACAACAACTTGAGTCCCACAAACTAACCACCGATGCGATCGATTCCATCTTCAATATCCCAATAACCAATGACCATCTTCAATGACCCAATGATGAAGTCATAGGTCTTGGCGACTACAATCTTCCCCGTCTTGAAAGGCTTCGGTCTGATGACGATCTCTACTACATCCCTTTTAATGCCTTTTGCGTTAAGCAGACTTTATTTGTCGACCGCCTCTCCGACTCTGATCTCTGCCAAAATTAGTGGAATAACTAATAATCTTGGCAGACAGCTTGACCTGGTCTCTTCCTCTGATCCTGTTAATTCGGTTTTCACTCGTATCACTCATCTTCTCTCTACCCTCGACCAATATCATCCTCCGCTCTTCCTAAACCTTGCGCTAGTATCCCCACCTCTCCACTTTACTTCTGATATTTTTTACCACTGCAATGTCCACAGGGGCGACTTTGGGAAATTAAATTACTTTCTTTACCAATCGTCCCTTCATTCCATCACAATTGATGCTCAGCTTTCCGTTGTTGAAGTCCGCGATATTTTTTATACTACATAATCTCTTCGGCTGCCTGGCCCAAAGCTTTCCCTATTAACCTTGGAGAGATCATGCCACCTACCCCCATTGTACAACAAAGAACTTTGATCCTTTCGAAGCAGGAGAAACAAACTATGACAGGCTTATCTCCTATCTCATTCCGACCCGACTTCTCCAATTACCTCTCTGCGGCTTCCTTTTCTCTGCACGCAGCGAATCCTCCTATCACGACTACCTGAATCATATGCAGTCAACCCTTATCTTATCTAGCTTTTACCAATTCATTAACATTAAAAGGAGGAGACTTCATCTCTACTCTCAAAATTAACGACACTTCTTCTTCCGACTCCCGTGCAATAGCTCATATCATAACTTCAGTCAATCCTTCAGTGCGCATACTTCCGAGCCCGACGCTAGCTATTTCCATTTCATGGACTCTCGTGCTCAGACCTTCCTTGTTTCCATCAATGTTGACCCTGTAATGGTTGCTACTGCCATTTATGCCCTTCCTGACAAACATAACCCAGGCCCTAACGGTATTCCCGCCATCGTACTGAAAAAGTTCGCTCTACACTCGATCGGACCCTCTCCTCCATCTTTTAACTATTTTCACCCAGACTGTTTTCCCGGCGAAGTGAAAAGACTCTTTTATCATCGCCGTCCATAAAGAGGGTTGCAAGAGTGAGATCGCCACCTAGCGTCCCATTGCCGAACTATCCTGCATAAATAAACTCTTTGAAAGTATCGTTTACGACACCTTGTTGTTTCCTAAAGGGCAAGTCGACTACTACCAATCTTATCGACTTCATCTGTAGAACCCTATGTGCTCTGGAGAATGGCGACGAGGTTGACGTCTTCGCTATTGACTTCAACAAAGAGTTTGATAAAATCTCACATAAATTAATTCTCGTTTAACTTTATTCCTTTGGCTTCAACCAGCTTTTAATTCCCTGGATGAATTCTTATCTTTAACAACCATTACAAAGTTCTTTTCTGTTCCTCTTTCTTAAACTCTTTTGTGGCCAACTCAGGGTCCCCCAGAGTAATCATCTAGGCTCGTTGCTTTTCATTCTGGCCATCAATGATGTCGAATGTGTTATTAAGCACTCGGACATTTCTATATACACCGTCGATATGAAAATCTCCAAACGGATATCTCTACCTCGGACTCCCGACTACTTCAGGATGACCTCGACAACTTTACTTTAATTTTAATTGTTTAATTTTTTAATTTATTATTTTTGACTTTCATATTTATCTTTTTTGTTAATTAGTTCTTAAATTTATTGTAGCTTGTAATAAACGATAAATAAATAAATAAATAGACAATTTTAGAATTTGGCGCAAAAGAAATTCTCTTGAACTTAATGTCTCCAAATGCCAATCCATCACTTACTCCCGCAGACGCCCCTCTTCTTCCCCCAGAGTTTATCCGCTGTCTGATAAACCTCTCCGCTCCATATCCTCTCTTCGCAATCTAGGTGTCATTTGTTTGAATTTAATTTTCGTGGACACATTGGCAGCGTGATTGCTAGAGCCAATTCCATGTTTGGCTTCGCGAAGCGTTAGTCCAAAGAGTTCCTTGATTCCTACGTTAGCAAATCCCTTGTCACCTTCGTCAGGCCTCTCCTTGAATATGCTGTCCAACGTAGGTTCCTTCGCTTCGATTTACGTGACCTTCCCTGGTTTGACCGTCAAAACCTTCCCCCACGAAAACCGCCTTTTGCTGATTAAGTGGCGACGCCTGTGGAAGTGGCGGGACCTTTCTAATATTACCTTCATTCATTAGCTGCTTATTGGTCAGATTGACTGTCCTTCTCTACTTCTACACCAATCCTCGTAATCTTCGTTCGGAATTCTACCAGGCCAAGGAATTAGTCCTCCTCATCCAACCAAGTATTCTCCAAAAACTATGCATAACTTTGCACTTGCGACAAAATGAATGGTTCTATTAAATGATTGTCGATGATACCAGCACAAACATTGATTCCGAATTTATGCTAATATGATGTTGCCCTTATCATACATATATAGGTTATTATTTTACCAGATATAAAGATTGTGGCAGTTTGTGATATCATCTTTAGTATATTGCGATTTGTCCGTCCACAGAATTCCTTCGTCCAATTTGAAATTACACTTCCCTTTCTCTTAACCTCTGAAAAGTCCGCGAAAATACCGAAAATTGTTTGAGGACATTTTGATCGATTTACGATTTTTACAATTACAGGGCAATAAAACAATAAGATAAATCAATTATTTACCTGAACATGTTGTACACTTTTTGGAAATATGAAGACGAACAACTCGATTAAAATAACAATTAATTTCATTAATTACATGAATTTCAAAGAAAATTCGATGAAAAGCTGAATATTATTTTTACTTTTACACTTATCTTGTTCAAAAGATAAAAATAAAATAGTGATGGGCATTTCATGAAAACTTCGAATATACATATACATAACCCTGCCTGCCATATCATTTTTTGTTTGGGTAAGTCTTTCATCCTACTTATTTTGGCATACAATAGATGAAACACCCTCTACAGGGTGGACCATTTGTAATTTGGATTTTGAGTTACTGATTTCTTGAGTGTGGCAACTCAAATGTTATTCATATTATGACAGAATATTAGGTTTACATCTTCGGTTACTGAAATAGGTCGATATACGCTTGAACAACACTGAGAAATTCTAAAAATTCACTTGCAAAATCGTTAACATTCTACTCTCTAACTCTAACAAAATTACGTTCAAAATTCAGTAGAGAAGAAGCATCTTCCACGTATTTTGTGAAACGTTCACGTGAAACTTGACCTTTATTTAATAAAACAACACATCCTCGTATTCGCGCAATGCCTAAACCGGAAACCATTGCTTCTGTTGCATAGAGTGTGCAAGAACAACCAAGCATATCAACTCGTCATCGTTGTCAGGAAAGACAAAGTTCAATTAGTATAGGAGTTAAAGCCGTATATAACCATCCGCAATGTTTTCGGTACACTAATTTGGCTCTGGAATGCTTAGAAGAAGATGAAAATGTTCACCGAAAAATTATCTTTTCTGAGCTCATTTTCATTTCAGAGAATATCGTTAATAAGAAAAATTGTCGCATATGGGGCATAAAAAATCCACACATAATTGTTAAGAGGCCAATGCACCCTCAACGAGTAACTGTTTGGTGTGGTTTTTGGATCGGCAGAATCATGGGGCACTTTTCTTCGAAAATGAAGAACGAAGATGCTTTACAGTAAGTACTACGGCACATTGAAAAAAATCTGTTTTCTATTTATTATATATATATTATTATATATATATATTATCAAATTCCAAATTAAAAATGGTCAATCCTGTACAATAATTATTAATTCTTTTCATTTTTAGGCTGCTAGATTAAACGTTGTATTAAAAGTATATCAATTAAGTGCGGTAACGACTCTCGCTAACACGGCAAAAATTAAATATTTACATCGATCGATTTAGTAAGTTCAGCATTTTCGTCAAAATAGTTATTTAGCAATTTTCACTTCTAAGCAATTTCATTAATGTGTGCTCAGGAGCATAACACAATTCACTAAGCCATCTTTAAATTTTTCATATATATAATTGAAAAATAATCCAACATCTATTTCTAGCAATAATTTTTTTAGCAGTAAATATGTAAAATTCTTATTTAAGATTAAGATAATTAGAGTAGAAAACCAAAATAATTTCCGATATCACGTTCTCGGATTAATAGATATCCTGACGTGTCAGGCAGTTTTGAATAAAGGAAACGATTTTTTTGTAGTACTGCTATTTTTCTTTTCAATATATATATTTTTTTATAAAAATTAAAATGTATATGTACGTTTACGAACTACAATATTGTGTATTCAGAATGGGCTAAATTCATTCCCGGACAAGTTTAAGATTTAGAAATAGAAGTTATTACATATGCATATACACATATATATATACATATGATCCGTTACATGACATTTGATAAGTTAGAATAATATACTATATATCCGGGAATATTTCTTATTGAAATGCTGAATCAACTTAATGTATTTTATTTAAACATTAGTATCTACAATTTAATGTAAACAGATAAGGTGTTCAAATAAGGTATTATTGCTTGCAGCAACTAATTTTGTCAAGTCTTTTGCAATGCTCCAAAAAGCACAGAGCATAATATTCCTTACATTAAAAAAAATATGTTCTATTTTTTATCTAGAAATAATCAAGATAAATAAAATCTTCTTTCATGTTCGCTAATTGACGTAGTTTCATCCCAAAATACCTCATTTTCTTTTTTTTTCTTTCTCAGATCGAGATTATGAAGAATATAAATTTTCAGACAGTATTTTAAGAAAATATTCTTGTCAATTACATGTTTTTATTATTTTTATGACACGACGTAAAAAAATGAATATTTTACGATGGCGATATGTACCTTACATACCATACACAAATACATTTCCTGCATTTTAAGTTTTGAAAATTTCTGATTGACAACTATAATTCCACAGAACTGATCAAAAGAACTCAAAGAAAAGGCAATATTTAATTAAGATAGAAAATTTGTAACTTTCGAAGAAGAGAAATTTAGAAAGATGATAAAAATAAAAGGAATCACAACACTGCGTTTGTGCGCAAAGTGTTTACATTTCATTTTTTAATTTTTTTTTTAATTTCTGCTGTAGTTTGTTTTAATTAAACATTGAAAAACATGTAAACATAAAATGAACTAGTCTTTACTTGGTAATACTGTCTATTTCATTTAAAAAAACATTGTAATTCTTAAAATTCCATATTTTGTATTATGATAACTGTATATGGCCTTATAAACATATTGGTTAACTCCAAAGTGACGTTAGTATATGTGTATGTTAATAAGGATTACTGGCTTATTTACTTGGAAAATATAATTTTCGCTATTTTTGTTCTGCAAATCAGAACAGAAAATTTGCCTAAATACAACAGATTTCACTATTCATTGACCATCTTTTGTTTCTGATATATAGTATAACAGTTTAAAAAAGTATTCTGGAAATCAATATCGAAAAAAAGACGGACAAGTGCGAGTAGAACTCGCGTTTTGGGGGTTCTGTGCCTTTTATATTACCTTACCCTACCTAGTAAATAGTTACTATTTAAATTGAATCATCTATCACTTAAGTAGTCTATCATTTGATGTAGGGGGTGGAGGAGGAATGATAAATTTCCATCTATTTTTTAATAATTTTAAACTATTTATTTTAAAATTTTTAAAAATATATTTGAGACCCTCACATCTAGCCCTTTGATATGATACGTCCTTACGGCACAGTTTGCAAAACTTGTTTTTTTAATTTTTCCATTTGCGTTACATGAGCCTGCTTGAGTCATAGAAATTCATATGTATACCAAACTTCAACTTAATCGGTCCAGTAGATTTAAACGAAATTGAAAAAACAAATAATTAGAACAGCCGGTAACTTTATAGGGAATGATCATACCCACAGAGCTTTCTGCCGACTTTAAGCGGCGATCGTACCCAGAGAACATTTAGTGGATGTCGATTATAGTCGGGAAAGGGTCAAAAATCCAAACGATACTGTAAAAGCAGTATGAATGAATAATTTTTAAAATTTCTCTAAATACTCTTGTTGACGTTTGCGCAATTGATAAAATAACAAAAACCAAAAATTACCGGAGCTGAAATTTTAAGTTTATTCTGTAGAATCTACTAGAAATCTGGCTATCCATAGCATACTTATAATAATACCATTTTTTTAAAAACTTTTTTTGTTGTTAAATAGAATACTACAGTTGATGAAATAATAATAAAGTTAGTTCTTAATGTTCGATGTTTTTGAATGTATACCAGGTGTCGAACGTAATTCCTGTGGGTTTTGTTAACAGATGGCGTCACTGAAGTATATGTACATTGTCAATTCGACGTATGTGCTACTTCGTAGAGCTGTGAATAGGTTATCGGACAGCGTATGTTTGTTTTTTTTTAGAAGTGAACTATTCATTCTGTGTGTTAAGCGAAATATGTCTAATTTTGAGCCGACCAAAGAGCATTTGCCGCACGCATTGCTTTTGTTCTATAATTAGAAAAAAACTGCAGCTGAGAGCCAGCGTTTGCTTGTCGAAACCTATGGCGACTTTGCTCCACACATTTACACCTGTGAGATGTGGTTTAAATGTTTTAAAAGTAGTCAATTTGATGTGAAAGACAAGGAGCGTCTTGGTCAACCAAAAAAGTTCAAGGACGCAGAGTTAGAGGCTTTGTTGGCAGAAGATAGACGCGCAAACTCAACAGTAGATTGCAGAGCAGTTTAATACAAACGTTTGAATGTTTGAAGGTCGGAAAGTGGGTTCCTCACAAACTCACTGATAGACAAATGGAAAGGCGCAAAACAATTTGTGAAACTTTGCTTCAACGCTTCGAAAATCTTTCTTGCACCGCATAGTAACTAGCGACGAGAATTGGATCTATTTTGAGAACCCAAAGCGCAAAGCATCGTGGGTTAGTCTAGAACAGCCATTAACTTCAACATCAAAGCCAAGTCGTTTCGGGAGGAAGGCCATTATATCTGATAGGACCAGAAAGGTGTGGTGTATCGAGAGCTCTTAAAACCTGGTGAGATTGTTAATACACATCGGTACCAGCAGCAAGTCATCAATGTGAACAACGCATTGCTAAAAAATCGCGCGGAATGGGCGAGAAGACACTGAAAAGCAATTCTCCTCCACGACAACACTCCGTCTCATACAACAAATGCGATAAAACATACGTTGAAAACACTAAATTGGGAAATTCTACCTGACCCGCCGTACTTACCCGATCCTGCCCCGTCCAACTACTACCTCTTTTCATTCATGTCACATGCCCTTAGAGAGCAGCACTTCAAAACTTATGAAGAACTCGAAAATTGGGTTGATGACTGGTTGGCTTCGAAGCCGGAACAGTTCTATTGGAAGGGAATACATAAGTTACCCGAAAGATGGGAAAAATGTATGTATATCTAATAACGGTGCATACTTTAAATAAAGAATATTTAACAGTTTTTTCACAAATATTGTTCATTTTTTGAAAAAAAACCCACAGATATTCAGTTATATTTCTGGTATAATGCAAGTATACTATGTTGCTTAAATATGAAGATTAAACTTATCTTATGTCTTATCCACAATTTAACAATATTATTTCATGAAATTTCATTATATTTTGTACAAAATGTTTAAAAGAGCAGTGAAAAAGAAACCGAATTTAAATAAAGGAAATTGTTGGGGCCTATAATATACTCGTTTATGAAAAAATATGTTCATAAATATAAAACAATAAATTAAGAAAAGAAGTTGAATTTATAAAATAATAATTCAAAAGAAAATAATAATTGATAAACGAATGCATAAAAAACAATAATTCAAAAAGAAAATTTGAAAGTTATCCCAGCGTTTTATGAAAAAGATCGTTCTATAGAAATGCATTTCGGCAATTGCGGAATATATTTAGTAAACATAACCGGCCATCTCAGACAACATAAAGCCGACTGGAATGACCTAAATTGGATGATGGACAATAGAGATGCGTATATAGCCTAACTTCCCGGGGTGGGGAGGATCATACAGGAAAAATAAAAGCCGCACTATCACACATCTATATTCCCTTCACGATTTGCGATATCAAATCGTATTTTTCGGTAAATACGAGAATTTATTTATATTTATTTGCCTGAACTTAAGAGAAAGGAATTTAGTTTTTTCACATAAAATTCATCATTTGTCTCTTAAGGGAAAATTCAGTATACACTTTCTTCTACTCGTAATTCCATTTATTTTACATATTTTCTTTTTTATTAAGCTAAAACTAATTCTCCGTTTATCCGTTTGTTTGCTTCTTTCTTTGTCTATTTGCTTGTTTGCTTGTTCGGGGTGCAATAATAAATAATTTTTTGACGAAAAGTGCTAAAAACTTGATATACACGGTGTTTTCAGTGGGTATACCAATATAGGTGAGATGAAAGATCTGACATAGACAAATAAATATTGTATGGCAAGGGGGACCATCTCAACCATCTAGAAGTTGCAATTTTTTATGGTAAGCACATCACTATTATTTGACTTTTATTTTTGATCTACACAACGCGTGACATCGAACTCACTCCGAAGATCCCAATGTCCTTTCCAAAAATGTCAACAATATTGCAATCCACCACCACCCACTAAAAACACACTCACTTCCGAAAGTGGGAAAAGCGTCTTTCCTTTCCTTAAAATACACGTTTTCATCGAATTTGCTCCGAAATTCACATAATTAATACACCTACTTACTAATTTTATCAAATTACTTTTCTTATTAACTTTCCAAAAAGGAACATGTCCTTCAAATTCACGTAATTAATACATCTATTTATTAATTTTATCAAATTGCTTATCTTAATACCTTTCGAAAAAGGTAAGGTTTAAATAGACGTAAAAAAATCAGTTCATCAGTTCATGTCGCATTCCAGAAGCAAAACTCGAATCTTCTCTCTGCGTCTCCTTCCAGAACTCCTTGTAGTGAAATATAATGATATGGATGTGATCTTTCTCGATGAAGAACCTTCCAAACTGTATATGAAAAGACTCTTAATCGTCTTGCGACTCAACTTGTGCTAGTTTCAGGATTTTTCTTGACGATGCTGATTATTTGCTAATCGACTTCGGCAGAATCTAGCAAGATCTCGGCTCCGATCTATTTGAAGTTACACTTCCGGTTTCTTTTAACCTCTGCAAAGTCGGTGAAAATACTTCTCTTTGGGGTACCCGTTAATTTAGAAATCTCCTTTGGTATTCTCGGACAGCCTCACTTTCCCGATAATTTTTGAAGATATTTGGTTCGTTTTGCGACTTTTGCAATTACAGGGCAATGAAGCAATAAAATACCAGTCATAGTTAGGAACAGATTTGTCACCTCTGTTTAACCTGGACATGTTGTACCTTGTTGGAAATATAATAATATGAACAATTTGATATAAATAATAAATAGGTATATTATTTACGTGAATTTCAGAGAAAACGTGGTTTTTAGGAAAATGGAAAACAATTTTCCATTTCTACGTGGGTGCTAGTGGGTGAACATTGTAGATATTTTGGAAAGGACATTAGAATAGTCGATTTTTTGCGTGAGTTCAATGTAAAAGTAAAATTTTAATGTAAACACCATGAAAAATTGGAATTTACATATCGCCCTGTAACTCCCAAGCGGTTGAGATGACCCCCTGCCATACAATATTTTAGTTGTCTTCATCAGATCTTTCATCCCTCTCACTTGTTGTTATATAGTACTACATTAATGTAATGTTGTCAGATTAAAATAAATTCAAGCCATACTAATTACAACGCCTAACGAAAATCTCTCAATATTTATTTATATACCTAATAAAGTGAAAAAAAATATTAATGGCAAAACTATTGTTATTTATATATAAATTTATATAAAAAAAATCAAAAGTAGAGGACACATTCTCAAAGTCCTATAAAAGGACTTTAGTAATAGAAAAAGTTAAGCTGATAAATTGATTGAACTCATTTTTTTAAAACAGGTCAAAACTTACTGACTAAATAAAGCATAGATACTTTTTTGAGAAACAAACAAAGTCATCATTTTGATATGTCTTTCGTGCAACCAATGTAGATTTATAAGTGTTTTTGGAAAAGATATCTATCTATATATAATAATTCAAAGTAAAATTATAATGCGAACTCGTGATGATGACTCCGAAGAGTTTAAATCACATCATCTGAGCAATCCCAAGCGTTATTTACAAACACACACTGAGTGATAAAAGTCAAGTATTGCACAGAGCCAAGAAAGAGGAAACCTAGTGAAAAGAGTTCATCGCAGAATGGAAATTACTTCACTCCGCTACAGCCTCTTGCGGACTCTGGTGATCATTCATTCTTTATATCGAGCGTGGTACGATAACACTTAAGGAGCTTCGTGAAAAGTGTGGTATTAGAGGGTTTATACTCTAGTTCGGAAAGGTGGGAATTTCATAGAAGACTCCAAAAGAAGATAACACAATGTTAAAATTGTTAGATGTTCGGCCATGGATCAAAACGTTGTCGTTTTAAGACTTTTTATGCACATTGCTGTGGAACTCTTGCAACTGCCGAATGTAGCACTAAAGAATACAAAAAATACAAAAATACAAATCATTGCATCTGAAATGTCCCAGTCGTCGGAATTATTTATATTTTCCATCCATCCAAAACCAATAGAGCTGGTGGAGTTGCAATCGTTTCAAGCAAAAAAATTGAAAGTCAGTCAAGTGCAAAGTGATTGAATCCATAGGTGTACAAATCACTTAATGTATAAACAATAAATTAAAAATTATTTGTGTGTATTTTCCATTTATCAAACAATCTTATTAAAGGATTACTGTGAACAGATTACTTAAAATTGACTCTTCCACCTATAAACTGTAGACACTGGTCGCAGGTTTGTGTTAGAACAAACAAACTCTTAGGGAAACATGCTGTATGAATTAAATTCCTACTTATATATTCCCAGGTGTACTAAATTAAATCCCTCAGCGTTAGACCTTTCCCTTACAAATTGTCCTGAGCTTTTTCTCAACCAGTAGTGGTAAACTATCTATCCTCGGATCTCCTGCCGGTATCTCTCGACTTAATCATAGATCACAGCTTCCAAGGTGAAAACAGATTTAACCTAAAATCAAGGAATTGCCTAAGTTATCACAATTGTCGCTTGCTCTTATTACAAGGTTCAGAAAAATAGTTACATCTTTTATCAATATTATCAAGGAATGCATCAAAGCTTTTACTCCACGGCCTCATAAACCAGACAAGCATCAAAACTTACCCCAACATATACTTGATATAATCATCCAAAGAAATATTGCTAGGAGAAAGTGGACACGATATAGGTTACCTTCTTTCAAATACTAATTAGTTCAATTAAATAATATAGAAAAACACTTAATTACCTGGCACAGAAATAGGAAATGGAATAAACTATTGCAAGAACTGGAGAAATGTTCAAAACCACTTTGGAGGATTACAAAAATAAATTAAAAAAATGAGAATCTTTTGCCTCCACAGTTGCAAGGCGTCAGAAATATTACTTGCAAGGAAAAAGTAAAACTGCTTTCAAAACACCTTGCATAAAATTTCAATATTTCTGCCAACCTTAGTGATCCTATAACAAAAGCACAAGCTGAAAACTATGTAAATGTCTCAGTTCTAGTAGTTACAGTCTTATGACTAGCCTGGCTGGTACATTCGCCCTAAATTAATAAGGAATATTATAAATTGGTCCCGAAACAAGAAATCTCCCGAGCTAGACGGTATACCTAATTTGGCCTTAAAATTGCTCCCTAAAGCCGGACTTGTGTACTTCATATTTATAATCAACTCTTGCTTTAAAATGCAATATTTTCCAAATCGTGAAAAGCTGCTTAAATAATTCCAATTCTAAAACTTGGGAAATCTACAGATGATCCAGACAGTAGGGATAGATTTAAGTATATCTAAGTTAGAGTTCTTGTATTCTGTGTATTAGTGGTTAAGTACTTTACATGCTTCATGGCCTTTTTATGCACAATTTAATTTCCTCCCAAATTTCAAATCTCAATTTAAAACAAAATATGTTTGCTAGGCTGCCTTTAAAATATTATGGATGAATGAACTTATATTCTGGCTCTAATTATAAGATTCTTATTGTATAAATGATTTGTTCATCATCTTTTGAAATCTATCTACCAAAATCAACTTGATCAAAAAACGGTCACGGTCGGTCACGCCCTTTTTTGCAAAATTCATCACTAGAATATTCCTTAACTAAAGGCGACAACTAACTAGCTTTGAATCTACCTTACTCGGCTCCTTATACAAAAATTTCGGTATTCCTTACTAAACCGATAGCGGGACCTCCCTCCACTTACGTTTAAATTTTATAATCGATGCCTACAGCTCGGTCGCCCTGAAACAAGTAATCGACTCGATTACATATTCATAAAATTCACAATTTTCAATGACGTATGTATATAATCGTTTTAATGTAAGTCTATTGTCGCAGCCGCGACATAAGTTAGCAAGCAACCTAGAATCAAAAAAAATTACATTATTATTTATTTAGAACTACAACAACAAATACAATGTTGTGCTCATGCTCATAACACCTCCATTCAGAATAGTAATAACACATAGCTACTAAATACCACAAAATTAAATATAAAAAGAGACGCAAACAGGAGATTCTCATTCTGATTCCGATAGGTGAAACTATTCACCATAGCGACTACTGTTCGAATTGGAATCTAAGCAGGTTTCAACAGCCAGGTAGGTCTCAACTAACAAATTTGGCGTAATTGAGGATTGCGTGTGCCGTTTTAATGACGACTTACATCGAATATATGATTGGAGTGTGCGTAATTGCCTACTAGTTTATCCATCAAAATGCAATGCTCATGCCAGTTACCGAAATGTTACTGACCCTGGAACACTGGCACCAATCATATTCAATGGTAATAATATTGAATTTGTTGACTCCATTACAAACCTAGGTAGCGTAATCAATAATAAGATGATCTGGTTCACTGATGATTAAGGGCCTGTTCGAAGAGGGGAAGGACGGCTGGAGATTAAATTTTTCCCCTATGGAGCACGGGAGTAGCGGAAGACGTAATGCTGACGATTGCCATGGCTGTGGTCCGAGAACGCGTGCCCCTACCTGAATGTGGGATATAATGTACCCATCGTGTATTTATTATGGATAACATATCTTTTGGAGAAGATGGCGCGGGTGCTCAGATCTCTGGTGCTCCAGACGCCGGTGGCTCGACCACATCTACGCGAGAGCTACGTGGATCTCTGTAGAGAGTCAGCTGCCACTAAGGCACGCGCTCCAAGGGAACAGGCGAAGTGTGGCGGCAGGCAGGACACACCCGTCGCTGAGGAGGCTAACAGGTCTCTCCCCGAGTCAGCCAGGCTCGCGACCAGGCGAAAGCCTGAAGAAAGGGTTCCTGGAATCATGAAATACAAGATGTGACACTATAGAAGCCCAAAGCTTTAATCCATATGCAATTTCTAAAACTGCCTAGTGACAATTTTCCCATTAGAGAAAACAGCAAAGAACTACTGATTCCCATACCTTACCTAAATTCCAATAAGGACGAAAAAAATAAGAATAGGCAGCCAAATATTCCCATCTACAGCACTTACAATGTAGCCAATAATGAGCAACGTTTTTTTATGACGGATTTTTAAAGGCGGACCAAAGTTTCAGGCACGCCGTGGGCCTCTGCATGGATGGTGTTAGTGACGTCAGCATAGGGAAATTCTGAATCGAGAATGGGAAACAGGCAGGTAGCACACTCAAAGCATATCTACGAATGCGAGCTGTTCACATTTTTTACTGTGCATTTTCAAACTCGGGAAAGCATTCGAACGTGCGCGCTGCTCTGGGTGGTGAAACGTGATTTCAATTTTCGTTCCGCCTCCCCCTAAAATTTTTGTCTCCCTCTCACACTTGAGCCCTTTTTTACTATCTATGAAGAGATGAGGTGGTGGGAGCGAATCACTTCACTTCACAGGGTTTAGGTTTAACACTTTGCTTTATTATCAATTAAAATTATTACAAATTTTACACACACAGTACACAACAAATAAGATATTAGTTTACTTAACTTTAATCAACTACTTTACATATAAAATTAATCAACACCACTTTATATAAAGAAAAACCTAGATACTTGAATAAAACGACACTTTAACGCCTTTAAGTTTAATATATTACCAAAGCTCCCGGGTTGCTTCGTTGGGGTGTCGATAGCCGTTCAATCGCTGATCAGGCAGGCACGTGTTTCCTCCTGATTGCTGACATCATATGAGTTTTCCGAAACTAACTGGGTTACAGTAGTTGATTAGGCTGATCGTATTTGGTGAGGTCATTGCGCTTGACAATGAACTTTCACGCATGTCGTGAACATAACGGCAAGCCTTGGAATCTTATGGTTTCAAATTTTTAGAGATAAAAGTTGTTTCTTGTAGAGGCATTTCCTCCCCTCGCAAGAGTGCCATCCATCGAAAAATAAGTTACTTGAAGGGCGCTCCGACTCGGCAGAAAGGAAATGCAAGGATGAAAGGTGTGAGAGTTAGGAGGAAGAGTGAACAGAATTATTTGGTTTACATAGATTTACGTCTGTAACGATGGATAAAGTGTTGCTTTCTGGCGCGTTCTGGAGTGTTAAGAGTAATAGGTGCAGCATTCCTTTCAAGCTCGTTGGGTATAACAGATTCGGTTGTCTGATTTCTGTTATCATTAATTGTGACTGTGGTGAGATTTACACTCGGTTCTCGCCGATTATGTCGATGAACAAGGTACCTTGCAACAGTGTCTCATACCGCTGCTAGTAACCACCAGCTCCATCCGTGAATATTCTGGATTATTCTAAAATTTAAGATGAGTGATGTTATTGCTTTGCCGATACGTACAGAAACCCTAAAACGCAGAGTTGCACTTATATTTCCGAGTTGATTGAAATTACCAATTCTTTTGGAAATAGTTCGAAATTTTGGACATGTGGTCAGAGGAAAGTAAATGGAGAACGTTGATATTCTGCTAATCCATGTCATGTCCGATGAGGGTTCCCCTTAGTACGTTTTCGATGGTTTTCCTTTCCGATGGATACATGGTTTGTCTGCACATTTTATGAGTGGTTTCGTAGCTATAGATACCGGACTTAATGAGATCACGCATATCCTCGTTCTTCCACGGAATATCTTCAGATGGATGTAATATTTCTAGAGGCTCTATTATGTGGCTTTCGATAGTGAAGCCAAACCTTTTACCATGTAGGAGGTAAACGGGACTCAGAGCTGTAGTGCACGGTATTTCTGTGGCATATTACTGTAGAAGGTGGATGGATGGTGCTATGAAATAGCTCTCGTTATTGTAAGTGACTGTTAACTCATTATAACATCGGTGAGTTTTCCGGACAGTTACTTCCCTACGTGTTACAGCTGTATATCCTGATTTTTTCATTCTCATGAAAGCGAATTCTGCAAGGTGATGATGAGCAACAGCTAACTGGGTCTCAAGGACTGATCACTCTACTTCACATTTCTTATGCATCAAATAAACATAGAGGTTTTCCATTTCATCTTTGATATGCATCTCGACGTAGACAAATTTGCTGTTAATAGATGTGAAGAGATCAAGATTTCTTGAGGATTTGGTTTTAAAGATGTAATTCTTATCGATTCTGGTGATGATAATGAGCCAGGGATGTTCCGTTTGAAACGCAGTATAATGACAAGCGTTGGTGGTTTTTATTCCTTCTCAAACGAAGATCGTCGAACGTCGCCAGTGTTTACGGTATATATTACGCGAGGCTGTTTCTCAGTCGAATCAAATGTTTGAATTTTGGTAGCGTTGCGTTGATGTGTCATACTGTATACGGGTATTTCAATGTTTCGCACGAGGTACTTTGGATCATATCCCAGAAACTCAACACATACTCGGGGTCTATGCATTTACCTTTCAAATATGGACAGAGAATATTGCTACGCAGGACGACTTTATTGTCTTCTAGCCGAACCGTGCTGATGTAATCTGTTATGATGATTTCCATGGCACGGATTACGATAACCTTATCCCACCGCATTACACCGTAGGAAAACGACCCTCCAATACAATTTCTTTAGCATTTATGGAACCCACAATGGTTTCCGTGTATCGGGATATAGCATTTTATTTGATGTTCTATAGATATTTGTTGTTAGCTAATCTGTATACGGTATATATTGCTGCATTTTCATGCATTCTTCTTGGGACAAATCTGCAATTAAGGCACTTAGGCCTCCCGCCGCTAGGACAAGTGGCTGAACATGTCAAAAATATACGGATTGTTGCACGTTGATTTTGCATTACTAGATATGAACAAATGCTACATCTGCTAGTTCCAATAATTGAATGTCTTGTGTTTCTTGAAGGATATTCGGTGATTCAAACTTGCATTTTTTTGAAATTCGGGTCCGGTTAACTTTCTCATGGCCGCAGTCGTATGCTATGAACGCTAAAACTCCTTCAACTAATGCAAAAAGAAGAATAAGCTTTTCCATGTTTAAATTGTCTGTGAAAAAAGGTTAAATTCTGCTAAGGATACGTTTACAAAAAAAATTGCTATAGAGTTAGAGATGATAATCAACGTTAACTTAATGTAACTACGGGTTTTGATATGGAAGACGGCATATTTTTGCAATAGACCTCTTCAGCTGAGTACTTGAAATTCGAAGAGTTATCACTCGAACTTGATTATCGCTTCCTTTGTGTAGTTCTGCAATTCTTGCAAGTTTCCAAGTTGAGGGGGGATGATTTTCATCCTTTAATAGGACAAAATCTCTCACATTCACAGACGGCTGCGCATACTTCCATTTCTGACCACATTGCAGCCGAGATAAGTATTTTGTGGACCACCTCTTCCAAAAATCGTTCCTCAGTTTTTGTAAATGCTGCCAGCGTGATAAGGGAGTTAATTTTTCGTTTTTCCAGTCGGACTCTGGCAAAGATGTTAGGGCATTTCCGATGAGACAATGTCCTAGTGAGTGGAGATAAGTCATCTGGATCTGCTGATAATTGGCTGAGTGGCCTTGAGTTTAAAATTGCTTCTATTTGTAATAGCACCATATTTATTTCTTAAACTTTTAATAATGTTTGCCCTAGTATTCCGCGAAGATGATGCTTAATAAATTTGACCCCAGCCTCCCATAAGCCTCCGAAATGTAGGGCTGCGGGGAGGTATGAAATGCCAGGTTACATTTTGAACGGCGAAGACATCTCTTGCTTCTTGGACGTTGATTTTAATAGCTTAATTAATTTCCCTTTCAAGCATGCTCAAAGCTCCAATAAAATTCATTCCATTGTCACTGTAGATTTCTTTAGGAATGCTTCGCTTAGCAAAACATCGGCGTAACGTGGCCACAAAGACTTCAGAGGTAAGATAACTTACCGCTTCGATATGGAGAATTTTTATCGCAAAGCAGACAAAAACTGCAATATAAGAATTTGCGGTTTTGGCATTACGCTCAATTTGATATGAATGGGGCCAGCAAAATCTAAGCCTGTAGCAGAGAACTATTGTTCTAAAATAACTCTCGAAGCAGGTAGATTTCCCATTATTTGATTGGGTGAGTTTATAACTGAAGGAATCAGCCTTTGGATTCCAACGGGTTCCTAACGCCTTAATTGTTGAATCATCGCTGAATAGTAGTTAGGCTTCTTGGGTGATATTATGCAGTACAGCGGGATGATTGGAAGAGAATTTACGTAAACGAAAACCACCCTGTTTTAATGAGGAAATGAGACTGTCCCTTAAGTTAACTGCCTGCTTGATGCTATGATGTCCTGTTAATACATCGTCTATATAAAAATCATTTAAGAGACATTTTGATGCTTCGGGACAATTGCCTTTCTCATCATCTGCTAATTGATGAAGAATTCGAATCGCTAAATACAGCGCACACGAAATGCCAAAGATGATTGTTAAAAGTCGATAATCTTTTACGGCTGTTGTTCTTGCCGTCTTCATAAGATTCACCCAGATACAACGATACATTTTTTCTATGTCAGCAGAAAAGACGAACCGATGAAAACGCCATTTCAACAGAATAATAGTAAAATTACTTTGCAGAGGTGGCCCAGTCATTAGTAACTGATTCAATAATATTCCGGAAGACTTTTTACAAGAAGCATCGAAAACTACTCTTAATCGAATAGTGAAGCTTGCTTCCTTAAGATGGGATAGATAATTGCTTTTGCATTTAATGATATTTTCATGCGTCGCATCTTCAGTCCTTTGCAGTGGTTCTATTTCTTCCATTTGATTTGTGAGGAGATATTCTTGGAGAACTTCATTGTATTCAGCTAATAAACCTTTGTTTCTAGTAGTTTTCTCAGTAGTAGGAAGACGCTTCATGGCAATATTGCGAGAAGAACCTAAACAGAGCTCGCTTATAGATTTGAATCGTACGATATATGATCCGTCAGACTTTCATTGATGTGTAGTGCGAAAACTTTCTTCGCACAAGCCATCTTCTGCACTTTCGCAACGGGGTGGAATTGGCTCTTCTAACTCCCAAAACTTTTTGAGATTGAAATTTAACTCACGGGTGTTGACGAGCGACATGACTTCGATTTTCGATGTTTTAGAAGAATCAGTGTTAATTTGACTTGATAGAATGCAAGCGAACATCGTGTTTTAACCTAGAGGTAAGCCAATGGGTCCAGTTTTCACTCCGTCCCGTATAATAGAGGGGTAAATATCTGCTCCTATCAGGATATCGATCCGATTGGGAACATCATAATTAGGGTCTGCAAGCGGTAAATTTTCAAGGTGCTCCCAATTGCATGGCATCAGTGCTTTGGAGGGCTCTAAATCCGTTAAAGTGTTTAATGCTTACATTTGCTTCAATCCCTTGATCGGTATAGCGATATCTTAAATCTAATTTGACTACTTTCCGTGAAGTTGCTGCCTCAGTTTTTGTCAGGCCCATAATTCGGACGAGAGTACTATTCATTTTTAGTTTTAAACGTTGGCACAAAGAATGTGTAACAAATGTTACTTGAGATCCCTGGTCGATCAGAACTCGTGCTATGTGAAAGCCGTCGGAAGTTTTCACGTGCACCAGAGTAACCAACAAAAATTGACGGATTTCCGATAAAAAAAGTGTGGATACTTTTGGAGTTAACACAAATATTTTATTTTTCTTATTAAAGCAGGTCAGGTTAGTAGGAGATGTAAACTTTGATGACTGGCTCTCTGGGATTAAAAGCGGCATGTAGCAAGGTGTAGTGTTTCCCACGACATTGAGTGAATCTCGCTGTGTTTAAGCACTTATTGGCAGTGCGATAATTTCCCAGGCAATTGATACAGCAGCCCTTAGATCTGGCAGTCTTGAGACGCTCTCCATATCCTAATTTGATGAAATTGGGGGCAAGAACGTATGGAATGATTTTCCATTAAAGGTTCAAAGATAAAGATTTCCATCACTCAAAAATTTTTTTTATTTAGTAAAATAGTTATACAAAAACAAAATTAAATGATTAATTTTGCGCCACCTTGTATAAAGAAAAACCTAGATACTTGAATAGAACGACAATTTAACGCCTTTAAATTTAATATAATACCGGCCGATGACGCCAGGAGACTGTCGGTCCCAAAGCTCTCGGGTTGCTATCGATAGCCGTTCAATCCCTGATCAGGCAGGCACGCGTTTCCTTTTGATTGCTGACATCAGATGAGGTTTCCGAAACTAATTGGGTTACATTAGTTGATTATGCTAATTGTATTTGGTCAGGTCATTGCGTTGGGCAATGAACTTTCACGCCTGTCATGGACAATATACTTTTCGCAAAATCTGCAAGGCCGGTGTGCTAACGGGACCAAGGTCGAAAAAAGATAAAGAAATACGTCACGAGTCAGCAGTCAGCTGTCCAACATTTCTAGGGTGGTGAAGGATGGTCTTGGAAGCTAGACAGCCAGGATGCGCCAGGATGCCGAACGGCCGTGGCCAACGGATGGCCATAGCGGATTACGACGAGAGGACTGCTAAAGGCGGCAACAATAAAGGTCGGGAGGATGCGCAAGTGGGTCATTGCGGGCAGGTTCTATAAGCCTGCGGGGGCCCGGACCAGATTAGGCTTTATTTCGGATGAGGTGGAGCGGGGCATTCTGCGAAATGATGTATCGTCGAACCGGTGTGCTTCCTCTGCACGGAGGTGACGGAGCATGTCACGGGGTCGGGGAAGTGCGAGGTCTTCCGCAAAGCCCGCAAGTTACCCTGAGCCATACCAAATCTAAATAATGACATCTGTGCTTCAGGGTAACCTGAACGAAAGCAGGTCGGCCTATGACCTGTTTACTCAGATCCGTCTCGAGAAACACGAGACGTTGTTCTTCTCATCAGCGAATAGTGTCGGGATGGTGACGAGCCAACGTGGTTTCGTGATATCCTTGGCACGGCGGCAATCCAGATCCCGGATCTGCGACACTTTAACATCGCGGATGATATTGCGGGCACATTATCATATCGCTGTATAAAGACTTCTGGAAGGAGATTCCGAAAGAAGTTTCAAATTTTGCACTTCGATTCTAGAATGCGACGGATAGAACAGGGCGTGTCTAGGCCAAATTCTGTGGACGGATGAATTGTAAATCACTAAGGATTGTATCACAAACTTCCACAACCTTCATACCTTCAGATACTGTCCCAGAGGACAAGAGGTACATAATTTCAGCATAAATTCAGTGTCATCAGGAATCATTTAATAGAACCATTGATTTTGCCACAAGTGCTTAATAACCAAATTTATGCAGACTTTTTGGATAATACAGTGCCCAAACTACTTGAAGACATCTCTCTGGATAATATAAGGTCAGATAAAATTAAATAAACAATTCCCTGAACGCTGGATTGGGTGAGGGAGGTCGATTTCTTGGCCTTCTAGATCTCCAGACCTTACTCTATAGGACTTTTTCTTATGGGGAACGATGAAGGATGAAGTTTTCTCAAGTTAATTAGCAGAATTGGGGGTGCAGCGACGAAAATATTGTAGATGCTGGCTACTACACATCTTAAACAGGGCGTTAAAAGGAAGTTATTGGTATGCGTAGAAAGAGGCAGAGGACGATTTGAGCAAATTTTGTGAGATATTAGCATTAACTTAAATCCGATTTTAATGCAGCAAAAACATATTTTGAGATTATTTCAAAATTTGATTTGTTTAATTTACCAGAAAGAGTTTTCCACAAATAAATTTCCATATCTTTACTTGGACATGCTGTACCTTGTTGGAAAGGTAATAAGACAGGCAATGCAATAGAAATAATAAATATGTATATTAATTATATGAATTTTAGGGAAAATGTGAAGAAAGCTGTATTTTGAAAAAATTAGAAACATATTTTCCAATTTCAGGAGTGAATGGTACCTGCACTGGGATAGTTGATTTTTGGCGTCAATTGAATGTTGCTGCGTTGAATTACTCAAAATATTAAAATGGAAAAATTATGTCCATACCATGGAAAATTTGAATTTACGAACCGTCCTGTAACTCTCAAAGAGTTGAGAAGAGGACAGTAGATTTTTATGTGAGTTATATGTTGTTGTGTCGAGTAGATAAAAAAAATAAAAGATGGAATTGGTTGATTGCCATGAAATAAATCATCTTATATTTTCCATGCTACATTGAAGGCTCCATATTTTCCTTATTACATTAAAAAAAAGCTTCGCATTTATAATAAAATCAATTAAATTTTGAAGGAAAATTTTCTATGAAAAACTGTCAAAAACTATTTTCTTGAAACATGAGAAGCATTTTTAAAGTACGAACTAATTGTTGTTGTTGTGCATTAATATGTATGGACGGCTCATATTGTACATTGTCCTTTATTAATTAATTTTCAATAAATTTATATTATATTACAGAGTCTGACGTTTATGTCTTATAAGACATCAAAAGGAATACATTTTATAAGTGTTTATCATAATTATATGGACATCAATACTTAAAATACTGCATTCTTTTCATTTCCATTAAAGGATGAAGTAGGTCGGTCGCGAACGAAAACAAAAAATTAGGTATACAAAATTGAAATAAGCTGCAATAGAGCTACAGACTGGATATAAAAAGCAAAAGGTTATTTTATTAACACCAAATTAAATCGAACAATACAAAATAAAATGTTATCTTTTTGTGACTTATAAGGTACTCGTATATGGTAAGCATAAAACGTGGTTTATTAAACAAATTTTACAAAATTGCTCTATAATGATCAAATCTATTTTCCCAAATGGAAATCGAAAAAAAAACTAAATTAGTTTGAGCAACAGTCCCCTCAGCCGCGTCGAAGAATCGATACGGTTGTGCATGTATTGAGTTCACGTGAACCAACTTCCTTTCTATACATTACAGATAACTTTAAAGCGCAAGTACAAAATCCTCTGACTTGACCTAAGGCCCGTGTAACGAAGACTAGAAAAGGGGAAAGCAAAGCAACAAGTTCCCATGAATACTGTTTGAAATACAAGCTTAGTGCAACTAACATACTTTCTCACTATTTCGTTACACAGCGAACTGTCGTTGAATCATTAAATATACAAATTTCCGATGTAAACATTTCAATTTCTGTAGATATTGCACATTTCGTAGAAACTTCTTGTTACTTCCTCCCACAAGTAATTGCTTTCCTGACCATTGAAATGCTTAGTAAGGCATTTAAAAGATTAATACGTTAAAGCTCTGAGCTTTTTCAAAAGATACCAAGTCTAACATACCCCCCCAATTACAAAATCAGTGAAATATAAAGGACTTTTGTTGAGTGCCAAAGCATTTCGACTGCTGGGATATTTTTAGTCAAGAAGAAAAGCCTCGATATATCCTTAAAAGTTCGTCGGTTTGATTGTGGGCACGTTACTTTAACTGAAGACTAAAATTTGTACAGGTTCTATTTTTAGCGTTTTCCCAATGCCTCTCAGAAGTTTTCAGAGAGAAATTCCATACGACTGATATGACAACTGACTGTAATAAATCTCTAGAATAACTGGCAATGGCAATATACCTACTTAAAATAAAATGAATAAATAAATTTAGCAAAAGGTTATTTGGTTATAACAGCTCGATTCAGTAAGAAAGTTGTTATTGTAATTTTGAATCAAGAATCGAATTTTATTTGTGTATTCTCTACTGTTTTTAGATAGTTATGTGTATATAATGTAAATTTATTGTGAATCTTGTTTTCTAACAAAAGTGTGATGTAATTAAACATTTGGTTGACGCAATTGATAGTTCTGATAAGGAAATGTTTCCCTCCCATTTTTAATATTTTCTATCCATCAAAATGTAGGAGACACGTATATTTTATATTTGGCGGATAAACTTTTCTTAGGAGTAAAATCACTTCAATCAACCATCATCTTTTGTTTTTTGTTGTTCAATTAAAACTAAACGATTGCTTCTATTTTCCCTTTTTGACTAAATATACAACATATTCAAACTTAAAATAATAAACTACTTTTTTATTTCCTCGAAGATTACCCTTTGTTGATTTTCGAAAATATGTATTTTAGCAAAAGCGAACCCGGTTATTTTCTTTTGATTGACAATTACTTAACTTTTCATTTCACATGAGGAAGACTAAACACATAACCTTAAAATCTTTTTGGCCATTGCTTTAGAATCTACAATAAAAACTTGGAATTTGAAATTACTAACATAGAATGCCTTTGAATTTTAAAAAATGTTAATACAAATTAAAATGCAAAGCTAAATTGCTGGCATTAATTTAGCGTTTATTATCAAAATTTGGAAATTCAAAATATCGGATCCAATATAACTCCCATTAAAATTATAACTGAGGGTACTTATATTGTATTTTCTGTCAAAATTTGAAAATTCAAAATGGCAAATCTAATAATTCTGTTTTTTAATTTAAAAAAATTTTATGAAGTTTATGGAAAGGATTTTTAAGTTCACTAAATTTAAAATAAAAATTGAAAATAAAAGTTATTAAAACCAATATACATAGCGACAAAATGTTCACGGATCAAAATAACATGAGAAATGATATTAGAATAGGTTTGTTAATTTAATATCAAGAACTTAATATTTAGTATTTAGATGTGCAACGAATTTCTGTTACGAATAAGCATTCGTCAGATAGTGCCTTGGGAGTTTACTAAACAAAGCGACAGGTGAAAAGTATGCGGCTTAAAAAACTAATAACTGGATAAGGCAGTTAAAACTTGGTTTGAAAATTCCATGACTATGACAAACACAAAGAAAAAAACATGAGTACCTCTCTTATATATACTTATTTAATACCTTGCAATAAAAATTTACTATATGCAGTGGTTCGCACAAATAATGGGACAGGCTAAACTCATACAATGAAACAGTTGTACAAAGCAACAAAAATTTATTATTTCCAATATGTGACACATAAAACTTCTTCGTATTTGGTGTACTTTTAGAATTTATTATCACATTTACAAAAACTAATAAAAATACTAAAATCCATTTTTTGGCTCGCAAGAAAAATGGGTCAGAAGAGAAAGCAATACTGTTAAGGTCCGTGAATAAAAAGACCAGGTTATTGAATAACAAAAGCTATATTGAAAATTTAGAATATTTGAGAGAAGCATGTGAACAACCCAAAAGTAATGGCTCGTGCAAAAGCGAAAAACCTACTCGAAAAACCTAGAATGCGAATTTGATTTCAGGGTGGGCAAATTTGAGTTTAGGAAGTAAATTGGCTTAAAAACACACTTTTTTGCCAAAGTCTTTTTTATTGATACCAATGTAAAGTACATAGAAATATGGAAATTAATAATGGAATATGATATCGGGCAAATGTCCACCTCTAGCACGTCGGCAGACGTCCACTCTTTTCGCAAAATTTTGAACCACTTTTTGCAACAAATCTTCGCTTATCTCGTCAATGCAGCGCCGAATTTCATCTGCGACAGTTGTTTGTGGTTTGTTCACGTAAACCCGGTCTTTCAAATGGCCCCAGAGAAAATAGTCCAGTTTTTCGAACAACCAATTCACAAACATTCAACGCAAACGACGGTCGGCCGGCTTTAATTCTTGAATGAACTGAACTTTATAAGCATAAAGATAAAGATCTTTATGCAAAATGTTACGCAAAGTGCCTCTGGTGATGCCCAATTGTTGCGAACGTCGACGAGTTCATGTTCTAAGCTTATTCTCAATACTTTGCTGTACAGTGGCTATGTTTGCATCACTACGGTCACTACGAGCGTATTGTTTTGGTCTATTGTCAGCAACAGTACTGTGAGCCTCAAATTTAGCGATTAAATTACGCACAGCGGTCTCAGAAGGAGCCTGATTACGAGGAAAAGCTGCTCGAATTTTACGAAGTGATCCAGTAAAATTTTCACCATTTGGATAGTAAATTTTCACAATTAAAATTCGTTGTTTAAGAATTTAGCGTTCCATGGTTAAAATTTCCCAAGTTTTTACTAAATAAATATCAAAGGATGACCGCTCAATTCTTGACATTTCATCATTTGACAGCCTATTTACTTCCTAACCTCAAATTTGGTCACCCTGTATATCTAACACGCCTTCTTCAAACTCGATCTTTTTACATTCTCAACAAACATTCATTTCCATGCTTGGTATGTGTTTAAAATGCCCTGGAGCTGGTAATGGTTTCGTCAACATTTCAGCCGGCATTTCCTCAGTCGGTGTGTGTACCAACTTGAGTATATTTTTCTGGATTTACGAACAAAATGATATCTAGTTGCAATGTGTTTCGTCCTTGCATAATACACCGCGTTTTCAGCTATTGCTTTAGCCCCTCGATTATCAGTCCCAACCGTTACACACGACAACTCTGGCATTTTCATATCAAGCATCAAGTTTCTTCTTCTTCAAGTATTCCTTCTCGAGATGCCTCTGACAGCACTACGTACTCGGCCTCTGCTGTCGAAATCGTGACAGTTTTTTGTTTTCATGACCGCCATGATCGCCGCACCACTCAATACAAACAAATATCCCGTCTACGATATTCTGTCTCTGTCCGCGTTGCGTAATACGCGTCTGAGTAACCAACTATTCCAAGTTTATTTCTTTTATACACAAGCGCTTAATTGTGTGTACCTTTTAGATATCGCAGCACACGTTTTTCTGCTGCCCAATGTTCTTCATCATACTTCACATTGAATTATGCTAATCTATTCATAGTGAATGCAATGTCTGGTCTTGTAACGACGGACAAGTACATCAACGAACCGATTAGCTGTTTATATGATATTTCCTTTTTTTTATTATAGCTTTAATTAGTTTACATAAAAATCAGGTCGGTATCTTATAATACTCTTATAATACTCTAACTCTTAAATCTAATTTTCCTCCTGTTTTCTTACGGCCAGTGCCAGTAAGAGATTTTGGGTCCGTGCAAGATGCTGTTCAGGTTGCTGCGTTGATAGCTGCTTCGGGGTTAGCTCGGTCCTCCAACGTATCTTTTCTTCATGTTGTGCCAAAGACTACAGACTGATACCGAAGAGATACTCCCACCAGAGACATGAGCACGATGATGATTGTTTGTATCTGGGTTGACACGATGTCCGCTGGGTTGATGATGATGGAGTTGATTACACCTGCATTTTCAACTTTCTTGGTTTGTGTACTTGGTGAGTTTTCGATGGTTGAATTTATATTGTCGATCGTTGTGTCTGCGAGGCGATTTCAAGTAGGTCGTTTCTTTTTAACCTATTAATTTGTTGGCGTGTAGAACCAGCTTCGCTGTTTTGTTCGAATGCTTGTGCAATCTTTTAATGTATTAGTTGTTGCAGAATTTTTCGTTTCGTCCAGTAATATTTGTTGTTGAGTTATCTGTGTGCCTCAAGATTTGACCTGATAATTTTTGTTTGTATACGTTGGATTATTGCAATGTTAGATGCTTTCGCCGAGCTCCAAAGCTGAAGTTCATATGCCCAGATCAGCTTCAGGATGGCTCTATAAATTACTATTTTCGTACTGGTGTTCAGCTTGGAGTTTTTATACAGCAGCCAGGAGAGATTACGGAATCTCTCCCATTTTGATCTGCTTTTCTTTCTATGTGATTGTTCCATGTTAACTTTTTGTCAAGGTGAATTCCGAGGTACTTGACAGAATTTACTAGTTTAATTTCTTTGCCGTTGATGGTCACAGGCTTGCAGCTTGCTGAGCGAGAACGTTATCTGTTCTGTGTTGCTTTCGTTTATTTTTATTTTCCATTTGTTGGTCCAGTCTATAATCGTATTGGCATATTCTTGAAGCTCTCTTCTGACCGTGGTTGGATTGGTTTGGGTGAAGAGTTTCGCGGTGTCATCTGCGAAGGATGTAAAGTTAGAGTTACGCTTCCGTGCGCACTCCAACTTTGATAGGGTAGGGTTTGCTGAGACTGCCTTTGTATTTCACTCTGAAGGTGCGATCTTGCAGATAGCTGAAGAGAATTTGGTGGTATTTCCAAGATAGCATTGGTGAGATTGTGTGTCTAAGGCCCTGATGCCAGACCTTGTCGAAGGCCTGCGCAACACCCAGGAACAGCGCTACGCAGAACTTTGGTCTAGAGCGTTGTTTATTTTATTCACAATTTTGGGGACTTGATCTATTGTGCTGTTCCTGAAGCCGAATTAAAGGTCTGGGATTAGGTCCTTCCTGAATAGGATAGGTTGTGTTTTTTCTAGTAGGAGCCTTTCGAAGATTTTAGACAGTATTTGTAGCAGGCTGATTGGCCTGTATGATTCCAACTGCGTTTGCATTTCCTTTTGATTCTCACTTATTCGCGGCACTCCAATCGGCAGATTTGCCCGCGGTTCGCTCGGTGTATTCACGAGATCCAAGCCAAACTTTTTCAACAAATCTCTCATGCAACAACCGCATCTAGTTGAAAGACTTGAAGATTTTCTTTTGCTGCCAAGGCCATCAGTACTAATCTTACTGAGTCTAAGCGAGCTACAGGCGCGAACGTTTCAGGAAAGTCAATTTCCTTACGCTGAGTGAATCCGGACGTGTAATGTAAATAAATGAATTTTGAGTATAGGGGTCACTTATGGGGGGCGAATTAGCAAATTTAAAAATAAAAAATTTTCCAATCGGACCGTGTGACATATCAAATGTAAGGGATTGTAGTGAGGGTCTCAAATATATTATATATTTTTATAATTATAGAATAAATAGTTTTAAAGTTATAAGAAGTCTATAGTCTTAAAATGAGATTTAACTCAAAGCTGATGTTGGCTCCTGGAATTGCTCCTCTTCAGACAATTCGGATCTAGTGCGCTCACTCTGCGCTGATGTCAAAAATCTGCTAGCCCGCCCTGCGGTTTCTGCTCCTCCTGCCGCTCCGGTCGTGGTCCGCCCAGAACCAACATCCCAACCGGTACGCGCTTCGAGCCCCCCTCACCTTGTACCAGAACTGGGACCTCCTTCTGCCCCGGCTCCATCGATTGAAATGTTCGGCACAACGTGGACCAAAGAGGATTGGTCTCACCGGATCTCTAAACTACGCAACAACAGCTTCCTCGTTCAAGACGACCCTACACCATTCATCTTAAATGGTGCACCGCGTTTCTCTGATGCTTCCTGGGTTCGGAACTTCTTCAAGAAACACCTCTCTTTTCACCCCGTCAGCTGCACCAAAATTTCGTCAGCCGGACAACCAAACAGTTTCCGCGTCCTTGTTCCCTCTAAATACGCCTGGCTTCTCACCGACCCATCCAACCGCAGTATCTCTATAGGTAACGTCCGTATCTCTAAATTTTGTAATAAGTCCTCTAAGTCTGTTAAGTTTAGCCCTAATTTACCTAAGTCTAACACTAGCCATACTGCCAACTCTAACAATCGTCTTAGATCTATTACTAAACCTAGTTTACGTATCTGTAATCCAGTCCCTTCCTCCCCTAAGACTAGCATCAACTCCATTCCCTCTAAGCCCAAACCTTTAAAGTCCCCCAAACCTCGCAGCATTCGTCAGCGTAAATCTTCTCCTCCCCCTGCCAGCAACTCCAGTAACTGGCAACTTAAAGCTAGCTTATTCCCAAACTTTAAACAAGCTACTCCTTTAAAGTACCCCAACTTTGTTTACTCCCACACCTTGAACCCCTCTACTCCAAACCCTCCTGCAACAGCTATAGCCCCCTCTGTCTCCTCCCCCTCCATTTCTAAGAAGGGTACCCCGTCGTTAACTTCCTCCGCTCCCTCTCTCACTGATAGAAACCCTTCTTCCGTTTCCACTTCGATCTCTCCCCCTTCTACCTCTGATAAACCCTCCTTTATTGACCCTCTCCTCCCTCCGGTCGTGAAGTTAACTCGGCTTTCGGCTGAATCCCCTGATGGTCGTTACTTGCTTTCTCGCCTTCGCGATCGCAGGATTTACGACAATGTGCGACTTTTCCTAGCCTACCTTCATGACAAAGCAGATCACATTTGCATTGAGGGTAAAACTCGTACCAACGTCTTAGTCTCCTTACACCAAGAGGGACTCCCGACCGACCCCACTGTCCTGCGTCAGCTTTTCCTTAAATTCCACGCAGCATTTGACGTCCCTCCCCAACAAATTTCCGACGACCTTTCTGCCTTTGCCTCTTACCTTAACTCCAAACGCATTTCCCATCTGCAAAAAAGTCGAACCGACTCGAAAAACTACTATTCCTCCTAACCCCCCCGCCTACTCTCCCGCCACACCCTCTCCCCCCCCCACCTATCCTTGCTCTATCTGTTATAGCTCTGTACTACCAAAATGTCAGAGGCCTCCGTACTAAAACCGTCTCGGTTTTCAAGAACTCCCTCTCCTTTCCTTTTGACATCTTTGCCCTTACCGAGACTAACTTAACCCCTAGCATCTTCAGTAACGAACTTTTCCCCGCGGCTTTTTCAGTTTTCCGCGCCGATGCTTGCGACGACGGCTCAACCCCCTCCAACCGCGGCGTACTCCTTGCCGTGCACACTCGCCTCGGCGCCAGCCTCCTCACTTCATCCAATTCCTCCCTCTCCAATTTTGTCCTCGTCAAAATCTCTACTTCTGGCAAATCCCTGTACGTACTATGTGCATACATTCGTCCCTCCCAACCACTTGAGGCATACCGTCTTGTCACCGACGCGATAGACTCCATCTTCAGTACCCTTGGGCCCAATGATGAAGTTATCGTTCTCGGTGACTTCAATCTCCCCCGCCTCGAATGGCTCCGATCTGACGATGACCTCTACTTTGTCCCTTCCAATGCCCTCTCTGACAAGGAGACCTTATTTGTCGACCGTCTCTCCGACTCCGGTCTCTACCAAGTCAGCGGCATTACTAATAATCTGGGCAGACAGCTCGACCTTATCTTTTCCTCTGACCCAGTCAACTCGGTTGTCTCTCAGAGCTGCCACCTTCTCTCTACTCTTGACGAGTATCACCCACCACTACTTCTTACTTTTGGTCTCGAGACCCCTCCCCTCCACTCTACCTCTGAGACCTCCTACCATTACAATTTCCGTGGAGGCGACTTTGGCAAATTGAACTTCCTACTCTCCCAGTCATCCCTTTTTTCCCTCTCACCCAAATCCCAGCTTTCCGTTACTGATGCCCTTGACGCTTTTTATTCGGAACTCTTTGCCTGCATTGCCCAATCTTTTCCCTATCAACCCCGCAGAAATCATACCTCCTCCCCTCCTTGGTATAATAAAGAACTTCGATCCCTCCGGAACAGAAGAAACAAACTCTGGCAATCCTACCTAGTTTCTCGTTCCGATTATGACCTCTCAAATTACCTCACCGCGGCCTCCCTCTTTTCCGCTCGTAGTGACTCTTCTTATCATGACTATCTATGTCATATGCAATCTGCCCTTATCTCCGATCCTAAACGTTTTCACCAATTTATTAATATCAAAAGGAAATCCAGCGGATACCCCTCTTCTCTTAAACTCAATGGCAATTCTTCCTCCGACCCCCATGAAATAGCTAATCTCTTTGCTCACCATTTTAGTCAATCTTTCAGTGAGCCTATTTTCGAGCCCGACACTAGCTATTTCCACTTCATGGCCTCCCGTCCTCAGACCTCCCTTGCCTCCATTAATATCGATCCCACAATGGTTGCTTCTGCCATTGCTGCCCTTCCCTCCGACCATAACCCTGGCCCTGACGGTATCCCCGCTCTTATTCTAAAAGAGTGCGCCCAACACCTGATCGTCCCCCTTTCCTTTATTTTTCAACTCTCCATCTCCCAAGGTGCTTTTCCTCCCAGGTGGAAGGACTCCTTTATCATCCCCATCCATAAGAAGGGCTGTAAGAGTGAGATTTCCAACTACCGCCCTATTGCTAAACTCTCCACCATACCTAAACTTTTCGAAAGCATCGTTTATGACTGCTTGTTCTTTCATTGCAAATCCATTTTTTCCCCCTCCCAGCATGGCTTCCTTAGGGGCAGGTCTACTGTCACGAACCTTACCGACTTCATCTCAAGTACCCTGTGTGCCCTCGAAAAAGGCAACGAGGTTGACGTCATCGCCACCGACTTCACTAAGGCATTTGACAAAATCTCGCACGCTTTAATACTCTTCAAACTTCACTCCCTTGGCTTTAATCAGCTTTTCTCCTCCTGGATGAAGTCCTATCTCGAACATCGCCAGTATAGGGTCCTTTTTTGCTCCTCTACCTCCAGCCCTTTTGTAGCCAACTCGGGGGTCCCCCAAGGCAGTCACTTAGGTCCGTTGCTTTTCATTCTGTCTATCAACGATGTCGAGTGTGTCATCAAGCACTCAGACCTCTCCATCTATGCTGACGACATGAAAATCTCCAAACGGATATCCTCTACTTCTGACCCCTGTCTTCTTCAGAGCGATCTCGACCAGTTTAGCATTTGGTGCACAAAAAACTCCCTTGAGCTTAACGTCTCCAAATGCCAATCCATCACTTACTCTCGTAGACGCCCTACTCCTCCCCCCCGAGTCTATCGTTTGTCTGACAAACCCATCCCCTCCGTCTCCTCTCTTCGCGATCTGGGTGTCATCTGTGATTGCGAACTCAACTTTCGCGAACACATTGACCATGTGATTGCAAGAGCCAACTCCGCGCTAGGCTTCGTGAAGCGCTGGTCCAAGGAGTTCCTCGACCCTTATGTTGCCAAATCCCTCTTTGTCACCTTCGTTAGGCCTCTCCTGGAGTACGCAAGCCAAGTTTGGTCTCCCTCCCAATCAAACAGTATAAACAGGATTGAGGCTGTACAACGCAGGTTCCTTCGTTTCGCTCTTCGTGAGCTTCCCTGGTCAGTCCCTCACAATCTTCCGCCCTACGAAAACCGCCTCCTTCTTATTAACCTGCAGCCCCTTTGGAAGCGGCGTGACCTCGCCGATATTACCTTCATTCATCAGTTGCTTATCGGCGAGATCGACTGTCCCTCTCTTCTTCAACGGGTCCCCATTTACACCAATCCCCGTACCCTCCGTTCGGCCCCTCTTTTTCGCCCTGCTCATCACCGCACCAACTACGGCCTTTCTGAGCCCCTCACGCGTATGCTTCGTAAAGCCAACTCCCTCCCATCCTTCGATTTCCACCTGAGTAAGGCATCACTCAAGAAATGCCTTAATAACCCCCCTTAAGCTCTGCCCGCCCCACTCCCTTTCCCTACTCTCCTTTCTTTTTATTTTTGTTAATTATTTTCTAAGTCTAGTTGTTAGTTAATTAATTGTTTTTTTTTTTTTCTTTTTAAGTCCTTATTTTATGTAGCTTGTATTAAGCGCAAATTAAATAAATAAAAGATAGCATATTGATCGTAAGGAACTTTCTCCACGCGAGTTTAACACGCACCTGTCCGGTGTTTTATTTAAGCAATCTTTTCAGGATGTACAGAGTTTACAATTCAATAAAATAAAAATAAATTGTTATTTATTGATCATTAATGTTTGAAAAACAAGACTAACAACCAATGCAAAAAAGTAAAATATACTAGAGTGACTGCACTTGTGGTCGATCAAGCTCTAGACAATCTCAAATGGAAGTTATAGGGTGATTCGTAAATTCCAATTTTCCATGGTATGTACATCACTTTCTTATTTTTCTCTTTTGATCAACTCAACGCAGCGGCATCCAATTCAAGCTAAAAATCTACTACAGTAATGTCCTTACCTTAACGTGTTAACAATGATCACCTACCACTAGCCTCTTGAGATTTGGATTCCAAAATTGAAAAATATGTCTCTCATTTTCTTCAAATTGTAATTAATATGCCTATTTATTATTTTCAGCAAAATTCTCATCTTATTACCTTTCCAACAAGTCACAGCATGTTAAAGTAGAGAAAAAATATGGAAATTTATTCCTGGAAAACTTTCCCTAGTAAATTAAAAACAAAATTGAATTTTAAAGAAATTAAACTAAAATTACCTCCAAAATATTTTTTGCTTAATTAAAAGCCGATTTAAGTTAATGTTAATAGCTTACAAAAACTGCTCAAAATGTCCTCCGTCACTTTCGATTCACGCCAATAACCTCCGTCTAACACCCTGTTTAACCTCTTCAGGGATATTGCTACATATACAAAATTTAAAAACAAATAGTATCTAAAAATAAACTAATAAATATGTGAAATATTTGCCAGCAAAGTGCTATTAGTACAAAAATAAAAAACCTAATTTTACAAATGATGTCGTTAAAATAAAGCAATAATTAAAACTAATTAAATTTAACACGATTGGTAATTTATTTATCAAATATTCACGATATTTTTCCAATAAGCAAAAAAGAAATATTGAGACAATCAGAGGCAAATTTGAAATATTTTTAAAGCGGTGAATTTCGAGTAGAATAAAATATCCGTGATTTTATACTATAAAGTTTTTGGCTTTATTGATGAAAGATAATCTAGTGTAAATTTGGGTAATAGATTGTAATATTTTTCAACAACACGTGCAAATGATAAAATTGTTTTATCAAAATGGGTGTTCTGTTCGGTCAACGTTCCGCGCGCTTCGCTTTTACGGTCTCGGCTTGCCGAGAGGACTATTCGCAGTGTGGTAGATAAATTTGAGTCCACTGGTTCAGTAAACCATCAACCAACACCTGTACGTCAACGAAACGCAAGATCCAACGAAGACATCGCCGCTGTCTGTGAGAGTGTGCAGGAAAATCCGAGGCAGTCGATTTCGCGTCGCTCACAAGAACTCGGCCTTTCTTGGACCACAACTTGGCGAATTTTGCATCGTTACTTGGGCCAGACCATGGGCTCTGGAGCAGTTGGAAACTGACCATTTGAACGATGTAATATTCCGTACCTAATGGCATCGATAAACTTTTCAAACAAATTAAAAATTTCGATGATATCTCACACAGACTTTGTTTTATTTAAATTTAAAAATAGGAAGTGCTTAATGAAAGACCCTTTATTTCAACTTAGAATACCCGCTTGGTTTTTCAACTTTGATCAATGTTCTTTCTGACTGACCCTCTTTTATAGCAAAATTTCCATCAGGTATTAGTAACAGAGCGTCAGGATTGACCCAAGTATGGCTAGCTATGAGAAGCTCATTACGGCAATAAAATAAATTCCATTTACTTTTTTATGGCATTTCTACAGAAATAATTTAAAGTAATTACCTGTGTATACTAAAAATTTCCAAACTGCAATATACCTGCAGTGCGCGGTGGTAGGTCAAGGTTAAAATCTTTGGAAAGGTTATTAATATACTAGATTTTTGGCGTTAGTTAGATGTAACTGCATTGAGTTGATCAAAAGATATAAATAAAGTAGTTATGGTTATAACATGGAATTTTGGAATTTACGAAGCACTCTGTAAGTCCCAAATGGTTAAGATTGCGCCTCTCCCCACCCCTAAGATACAAATTTTTATTCTGTCTAGGTTAGATTTTTCAACCCACACAAAATTAGCATGCCCACTAAAAAAAACCCTGCATACTACTGCATAGTACTGAAATGCCGATTGATGAATTAAAAATCAGACTATTTTAAGTAGAAGCCAAACCTGGTTTAGGAAGCTTATGCCAAAAAAAACCCAATAAATTATTATATTTCAAATAACTTAATGTTAAAAGAGAATATATAAAAAATAAATATTTATGGTCGGAAGAAAAAAAGAGTTAGATATATGTAAGCATATTCTGTTTCTGTATTGACGGCAGGATGAGATAAAATGACTTCTGTCAAAAAATTGTTTCAGTTTTGAGAAGCGATTTTATACTGGATCAGCGGTTCAATTTATTGATATAGACTATTTTATTGTAGAAGCGTTTTTAGTCAAATTGGTCTGCTCTTAGTGTTGTAACTATTTACATTGCACTGCTCCATTTCTTGGATATTTGGTACTAATTTTGTATACTTACTAAAGTTAGTAGTGTGCATTATATATGTATATTGAATCTACAATATATTTTGTAATATTTATGTGATTAACAACTAAACCGAGAAACGGAAAATGATTTTCAGTAGTAGATCAACATAATCAAAAACTAAATTGATTTAATTTTAGATTATTTATGAAATAGAGACCTGAAATGTAAATTAGTCTATTGTTTGGCTTCTACTGTATTTCAGGTTCCCCAAAATGAAGGTGCATTAACAAAAAAACAAACACTGAAGAAGATCTCTCAAATGCTATTCATTAAACAAATGAAGGGACGAGCTAAGAAAGAGGCCAAACAGTTTACCGTATTTACCGTTATCAAATAAAATTAAAGAAAAAAGTCCCAATTCGAGAAAAACTAGGATCAAACGCTTCACCTCAATAGAACTAAGCAAGATTTGTTAATTAAGTAAGTCATAGCTAATAACAAGATTCATACATGCATAGCATCAAAAAAATTCTCATACAGTCGATGTACTTAGATCGTTTGTCATTTATTTCGTATAAAAGACGCATTACCCTTACCTGCTAGTTATAGTTCAATTACTCATGCCAAACTCTAAAACAGATAAGGACAACCTTTGACCCATCTCCCTTCTTTCATAAAAAAGTTTATTGCCTTAAATGCATACTACCGAACTCAAAAAATTGTTAACTACTGTTAACAGCTATTCAGTCCTTATTCGGTTGCACAGCCGCTCGCGTTGATAAGTCATTTCAAAATGGCCAAGTCTAATCACAAGGTACCGGTTGATGCGAGAAAACTAATAGTAAAGTTAAAGGAGGAGGAAAAAGCTGCATGGATATATCGAGGATCGTACATAGAACACGGTCAACTCTACAAAACGTACAAAAAAATTTAAAAAAAAAGTTTTGAAAACCGCGCCAGGCAGAGGTTGCAAAAAGATTATGGGTGAACGTTTGGAGAGAAAGATCAAACGGCTTATAAAGGTGGATCCCAAAATGAACGTTCCTAAAATAGCCGCTAATATTGAACAACGTTACGGAGGATCACTGAATCCACAAGCAATTCGAAATTGTCTTCACACGAATAGTAAATTCAACATATTTTCGTGCACGCAAGTAAATTTAACATATTTGGTTTTGATGGGCGGCAATTTGTATGGCGTAAAGCCAATAGGGCTCTGGAACCTAAAAAAAATTTGAGAACCCAATAAGGCACAGTGGCGGTAACGTAATGGTTTGGGGGTTTGCTATTCTATAATAACCTGAAACCCAGCGCTTAAAAAATAGAACTACTCAATAAGTTTCCATTAATACAGGAGAACGAACCGGAGGCTTCTTCCGACCTAGTACGAGAATGGTTACTGTACAATGTAAAATCTGTTCTCCCTCATCCTCCCGAAACCCCAGATGTCAATCCTGTTGAGCATCTGGGGGATATCCTGGAGAATAAAGTGCGAGGACAACACATTTCTAGTATCTCGCGCTTAAGAGAAGTGATCCTAGAGGAGTGAGATAAAATCACACAAAATATGTTACAAAAAAATTAGTGCATTCTATGAAGAACCGTCTAGGAGAAGTAACACCCGCAAAAGGACAACACGCACGCTATTGAAAGAAATCAGTGTTGCCCATAGAAGTATGCGCAATTTTTTGATACGCTTCTTCTTTATTTTATTATTTTTCATTACAATTTTATAAAATCAATGGTTAGCTCGGCGATATTTTGCTTCAACTCTAAGCATTTAAGAGTATATAACCTAGATATAAAATATTAAATGAATTATACTTTTCTTTTAGCAATTATCTGAAATCGTAATAAATTTCAACGATTGTATGTGCAATTTTTTGATGCTGTGTATAATACAGTCAGGGCCAGTATCACCAAGGCAAGTATGCCTCAAACAATGGCTCCAAAACCTAAAGACCTACTTCAAAAAGGAAAGCGTTGCGTATATTCTGTTTGACTCTTTAAGAATTTTCAACAGTGATGAAACGGGTTTCACACTTTCCCGAAAATTGCTGTTGAATTTGATTATTTCTATGAAGAAGAAGAAGAAGAATGGTAATGAGAAGGAAGCAATAACGATATCAGGAACCTTTAGCACCGGCGAGAAAATTGTATCATGGTTACATACTATATGTATTTCCGTTGCAGATAATTTCTAGGAGTATCACTCAAAATGCCAATCCGGAATGGGCCATTCATTAGGCGTTCTAAAAATGCTGAATGACAGGAAACAATTATTTCGAGTACATTACGAACATCTTCAACCCGTGGCTTGTAAGAAATCAAGATCAATTTTACTACTTATTGATACCCAAAGTTACACCTGACATTAGCCGAAAATGTGTTATTCTAACACTGCAAAATCAAGTGTGTTATGTCAACTCAATAACATAAAGTATTTAAAAACTAATAGTCTATTATTCTAAACCAATATTTATTTAAGTGTGTTAAAATATCCATATTAAGACTAATTATACATTTACAGCTTACCACGTTTTAAGATTTACTCATGCCGAATGTAACGCACTAAAGATATGTAGAAATAAATTCCTAACATTTTCTCTCAATATAGTTCACTTGTAGATTTTTCTGTACAATTAAGAATTCTCAAATTGCATTCGTATTTTCGTACACTCGGAAACTAAGCCCCTATGGCACTTTCTGTGCGTTATTATTTTTTATTAGTTTTTTCTTCCTTTATCTTTTTATTTATTTGTTACTTTCAGCTTTGTTATTATTTTTACTTTTTAACTAGGGTTTTCATATGGCAATCGAATCCACCACCTCTGAATTGCATATGCCAGTACACAGGGTATTTTTTAGTGGGTGTGCCAAAATAAAAGAGATGAAAGATCTGACCTAACCAAACAAAAAATTGTATGGCAGTGGGGAGAGGGGAATCTCAATGGTTTGGGAGCTATACGGTGATTCGTAAATTCCAGTTTTCCATGGTATGCACATCGCTAATTTATTTTTATCTCTTAATCTTCTCAATGCAGCATCAACCAAATCAGGCCAATAATCGGCTATCATAATGTCTTTTCCAAAAATGTCAAAAGTGTTAATATACCAACTTTTTATTTTCCTAAAATTCATATTTTCATCGAATTTTCTCCGAAATTCATGTAATTAATACACTTACTAATTACTTTTATCGAAATGCCCATCTTATTACCTCTCTAAAAATGTCCAAGTAAAATAGAGATATAAAAGTCTTAACTGCTATCTCATTGTTTTATTGTCCTGTACTTGCAAAACTTGTAAAACGAACAAAATGTCCTCAAAAATGATCGGAAATGTTTGTTTAGCGTGCATAGGTAATTAGTTTTAATTATTACTGCAGAAAACTCATAAACCTAGATGTATCTTGACGCTCTGTTACTAATACTTGACGGACATTTTGCTATAAAAGAGGGTCAGTAGTTGAAAAACCAATCGATAACTATCGGTGTTCTTAGCCCTAGTCCTGTGTTTATAGATCAAAATTGCCCAACGTGAACTTCATAGAAGTCTGACTGTAATAATTCATGCATGTAAGCCCCTATTTATTAGTTCCGTTAATTTTTGTTTATTAGTCGCAGCAGAAAAGGTTACTTTTTTTGCTGTTATTGGGTCAAATTTGCCAAATATATAAATATAAGTTCATTAAGTGGAAATGATTATATTATTGTTTTTAACTTGTAATGTAGTATTGTAAAACTTCGATGAAAAATGAGAAGCAACGTAAGTTATTTAAAGGTTTAATTTTTCAATTATTGTTCACTATGACGTAATAGGACAACAAAAAAAAGTCGGAGGTTTCAGAATTATATAAGCGAAAGAGTAACGAAGAGGAAAATTCGTCTAGTGATTTTTACCCGTCAAAAGACAATAAATTGCGCTGGCGCGCAAATCCTCTTTATAGTGCTTCGGTTGGAAGATGTAGTGCTGAATACATGAGGAAGACTATATTACACAAGTATTGCGCTTCGACGATCGTAAAGATAGAAATGAAAGCCGAACCCGCAACAAGTTACCACCAATTAGAAACTTATGGAACAAATGGGTTATAAATCTTAGAAAATTAGACAACCCACTTGAAAGGGTCACCGTAGATGAACAACTAGTTGCTTTTTGTGGCACATGCCTATTGAAACAGTGTATACCTTCTAAACCATTGAAGTGTGGAATAAAAAAATGGGTTCTCTTAGATAGTCAAACAAAATATACTTCAAATTTACACAGGGAAAGACAGAAATTACAAACCTAGCTAAACCAAGGAAAGCAAGTTGTGTTAGATCTCGCTAAGGCCGCAGTGTTACGTGAGACAACTTTTTCACTTTCTTTGACTTAGAAGTTAAACTTTTACGTCGAAAGCTTACATTGGTCGGTGATTTCGGAAAAATAAGTCTTCCACTTCAAGTATTAAAACTTAAGAATAAACCAGTTTATTCCAGTGAATTTTTCTTCAAATATAAGCGAAGCACTACTTTAGTAGCTGAGCCCAAAAATATTCGTTGCGTTTTATTACTAAGCATTCTTCACCACGATAAGCTCATATCATCGGATCAGCAGAAAAAGCCAAATATAATAGAATTTTATAATTCAACGAAATCAGGAGTGGATACGTTAGATCAACTAATTCAAACTTACATAAAAGCGAAAGACTAACCAATGACCCGTGGCGCTCTTTTCGAACATGATAGGATCATATATCAGCCTGTAATGCATTTATCATCAGGATAGCAATAAAATAAGCCGTTCAAGCGTTGTGTTAAATTTATTAATAACAAATAAAATTCAATTGGGCTGATTTGACCCATAAACTCTTTGAATGTAATTATTTTTTTTTTTTTTAAATAGGGTTAGGGTTAAACTGAAATAATTAAAAAATGGTCGAAATCACTTTTGAGGAATGGCGCAGATATAATTTACATTTACGAAAACGAAACAGAGGCTATCCGAAGGAGAATCACCTAATTGATGAATACCCCAAATATTTGCGCGGATTTTCCAGAGGTTAAAAGAAGCCGGAAGTGTAACTTCAAATAGCAAGGAATTGCGGTCCGAAAGATCGGAACAGCGTAGAACAGCAAATAATCAGCATCATCAGACAAAACGCCGAAACGAGTACAAGACGAGTTGTAAAATGATTAGGAGTGTCCTCGGCTAAAGTGTGGAAGGTTATTCATCCAGAAAGATTGTAAAGATTAAAAGATCATCATATCCCAGTACAAGAACTATGGGGATTCCGAGAGAAAGTTGGAGTTCTGCACTTGGTTTCTGAGGTGCGACATAGACAACAATTCGTTTCTAGACCGAACTCAATGGCCGGATGATTCGCAATTCACTACGAATGGTATCACATACTTCGCATTTCGAAAGCTTGTCTATTGCTGTTCGAATTTTTTTCAGTGAAGTAAATATTTATATGTAGTAGTAGCCAATTAGCCAATACCCAGTGCGCTCGGCTGCACCGAAACAAATTGCTAAACATTTTCGTGTCATGTACATATCATGTGCCATGTCATATCGTATCATGTCATTAAACATGTCATTAGTCATATGTGTCATGTTATGTACCAATATTCACTTCACAAAATGCACTAATTGCGTACTTAGCTGCAATGAATAGCAACCATATTGATTTTGTTTGAAGCGTCCTCTTACGGAAATCTTTCAAACCTTTTATTAGCCCTAAACCAGCTCATATTTGAAATATATACGAGTTTACTGCCCAAAATTTGATAATAATTGATAATCGGCTCAGTAGTTTCGGAGTCTATACAATTCAGACATACAACAATTGCTTTATAAATAGATTATAGATAAATTTCTCCTAAGTATTGATGGATTGACGTTTTTTTAATTCCGGTTTATTCGGATGTCTATCATACTTTTGTCCCTTGCATTATTTGATCAAATTATTTATAGTATTTTGGACTTTATTTTAGGGAAATAAAATTTTTCTTTAAGTTGAATTTTGTTTTCGGGCGCATTAAAACGGGCTCTTCTACGCACCCTTAGTATTTCTTCCTCTAGTCTTTCAGCATTAGTGAGAACTTCGATCTGAATTGGCGTAGTAGTATAGTTAGTTAATTTTTAAAATAATTGGTATATTTTTCCGTTAAATTACGCTTGGATTAAGGTAAGGTAAGGAGAAATGGATTTTGCTACTACATTCATCTTGCCAGGTTTATATTTTAACTCATAATTATACTCTCCGAGTATTGCCTTCCACATTTTCTTGGAGTATAAGTTGGTGACTGTTGATCCGTGAAAATTTAGACTTTTGCAATGTCGTATGGGTGCGTGTAATTTCATAACCAGTTGAGGGCCAGATTAATGCAAGCATTCCTTTGTTGTACGTTACGTAGTGCTTTTCAGTTTTATTGAAAATTCTGGATATGAATTCAATTGGTCGCTTCTTAAGCTAGTATCGCGCCAATTGTATAATCTAAGGCATCTATTATTAACTGGAATGACTTGTTAAAGTCAGGCAAGCAAACTTATCTAGCTGGACTGAATAGCACGAAGTCGTCGATGTAGGCATACCATATTTTGCCGACATGCATAGGTGTATCGTCAAGCGCTCCCTAAATTTCGGCGGTGCATTTTTTAGACCAACGAGTAGCCTTGTAAATTTGAATTTACCGTTATTAACGGAAAAGGCGGTTTTATCGATATCTGATTTCTTGAGTGGAATCTACTATTTCAGAAAACTAGTTGGGTTAGAACCTCGGTTATCTCCAGAATTTATCCGAAAAATTATTGGTGTTCAATTTGCGGTAATATACTACCATTCTATACTTCATACCAGATGCGGCAGCCTTCTTTTGCACTATCCCTGCAGGGGAATTGAATGGATTATGATGCCGTCATCTAGGATAGAGGTCTCCAAAGAGTAGTACTGTCCTCTCGCGCACACAAAATTATAATTCCAAAACACTTTTTTGTGGAATTTTAAAACAACAATTTGAAAATCAGTATTAAAACCAAAAAACACCATTTTTTAAAACAGGCTAAATGAGTGGGTTGAAAGATCTAACATAGCCACACAAAAAATTATACTATAACAGCGGCATGGGAGACAGTCTCAACCGTTTGGAACTTACAGGGTAACTCATGAATTCTAATTTTCCATGGTATGCACATCACTATTATATTTTTATCTTTTGATCAGCTGAACACATCGAAATCGAACTTACGCCAAAAATTTACTATATTAATGTTTTTTCCGAAGATGTCAACAATGATGGTCTACCACCACCCAATGTAGGTACACTCACTGCCGAAGTTGGAAAATATTTTTCTCACTTTCCTTGAGCCTTTCCTCACGTTTTCTCCGAAATTCATGTAATTAATATTCCTATTTATTATTTTTATCGAATTGCCCATATTATTACCTTTCCAACCAGGTTCAAAATGTTAAATAGAAATAGAAAAATCTGTTCCGTAGAAAAGCTTAACTGGTATTTAACTGTTTTATTTACCTGTAATTGCAAAAATCGTAAAACGACCAAAATGTAATACACAGGTAAAGTCATAGAAAGATTAATGAAATTTAGGTTCTAAGCTGAAATATTTAATAAATGGCCGAATTCACTTCACGTGGAGCATGCCGATATTTACATTTACGGTGTAGTAGACGGAAACGAAATTGAGACTGTCCGAGAATACCAAGGCGATTCCCTAAGCGATGGATACCTCAGAGGGGGTTTTTCGAAGACTTTGCAAAGGTTTTACAGAAAAACCGGAATTATAACTTTAAATAGGATGGATCCGCGATCAGGAAATAAAATATTGATATGCGTAATATGGACAATTGGAATTTACGAACCACCCTGTAAATCCCAAATGGTTAATATGTACACCGCCCACTTCACTATTTTCTTATTTTATAATTTAAAAAAACTTAATGGTGAAATGTGAAAAGGTGGAGATGGGTAATTCGATACAAATAATAAATAGGAATATTAATTACGTGAATTTCGGAGAAAATGTGAGGAAAAGCTAAATTTTAAAAATATGAGAAACATATTTTCCAATTTCGGAAGTTAATGTATCTCAAGTGGGTAGTGTTGTTGCCATCTTCAAACATTGGTATAGTAGATCTTTAGCATGAGTTTAATTCACAGCGCTGAGTTGATCAAAAGATTAAAATAAAATAGAGATGTGCACACCATGGAAAATTAGAATTTTCGAATCACTCTGCAACTCCAAAACGGTTGAGATTACCCCCTCTCCCTGCCATACAATTTTTTGTTTGTCTAAATCATATCTTTCATCCCACTTATTTTGGCATGTGCACTAAAAATATCTAGTGTAATGACATGGGTACGCTATCAATGACAGTAGAACTATATCTTAATTTATGGCATGTATGCTTTTAATTCTGTTCATGACTTTTATTTGCTAAAAAACCGTGCAATAAATTTTTTTTTTGCACATAATAACCAAGATTCCGTGCCCAATAATTTCCCATTCTCAGCATCACGGATCAGTTATTTTTAAACCGAAAAATATTTTATTTTGAATATATGCTTTCAGAGTTTGACATTTTTATTAGTAAGAATCCAAAATTTACTTCATCATTTCGTGCACAATTAATAATTTTCAGAGAATTCCACTTGACTGTCCGAAATCGTCCACAACTCCCAACTCCGCACTCCCTAACTTGAGACTAGCTCACACATAGCTTTGACTCATAATTTTCAGCCGGCAGTTGAGATTGAGCGTGTAATTATTCCGTACATCTTTATTCTTGGACGCGCTCTAATATTCTGATATCTTATTTATAGATGTGATCAAGGGAATAGTATTTAATGAAATCTGAAGGGCAATTGCTCTTAAAGAATAGTTGTAGTGTAAGGGTTCCCTTAATTTTGACTCATGCGAAAGAGATGGAAACACAATTTTTTTTTAGAGATATGTATATACATATATATATAGACCGAAGAAGATTTGAGGCAAGATGTTTCAAATTGAACTCAATTATTCTTCATTAACTTTTACATCGATTTGACAACTTTTAATAATTATTTGTGCAAACATACTCGTATTTGAGACATCCACAGCGGCACATTTTAATCGTTCTGCATTGTAAATGCTGCGTATTAAGGCTGGAGACCCATAAACAATTATATGACGTCCATTATGACAAGTTCGTTCGAAGATAAAAATTTTTAGAATCCAAACAAACGGTGACGTCTTAGATTTTCGAACTCGGGCGAATAGCCACATTTGACGCGAAATGATTCCTAATGTGCTAGAAGAGGTACGCTCTACCTACATCAATTAAAAATCAACACAACAACTACGTAGTTTTTGAAGCATCGATAAACATACGCAATATTTTATTTCTACGATATTTTGATTCTTAAAATATACATGCTAATTAAACTTTTATCTCTTTCCGTACAAATAAACTAAATGATATTGGGATATCTTTTTATTATATTGTACTTGATTGTTTGAAGAATTCTGTACCTTTTACAGCTAAAATAAAATGGGTCCAAGGCTCCGTCCTGGTTAGGTTACGAGCTTAAACAAGTCAAGATTAAAAAAAACAAAAAATACACCCGTATCGGATTAGTTTCTGATTATGAACATTTTATTATTTTAAGACGACTATTCAATATTTTTTCTGGGATAAATCAACGCAAATATCTTGACCATACTTAACCTTGCTATAGTTGTAGTTGACGAGTTTACTGTAGGAACTTATTTTAGTTGTTCAAATAACAGTAAATCCCCTGGTCCAGCTGGCGTTCCATCGTCTGTGCTAAAAAATTACTTCAGTTCCTTTGGCGATCCATTGTCATAGTTGTTTAATTTATCTCTTATTTCTCTTATATTCTCTTTTTCTCTCTTAGGTATATGGAAATCGTCATTTATAATAACTCTTCACAAAAATAGGAAGCGGGATGTTATATCTAATTTTTAGGCCTGTTGCCCAGTTATCAGTTTTTCTAAAAAATTTGGATCTATAATATACGACCGCTGCTACTACTGTTGTAAATCATTAATTTTTGTTTAGCAACACGGCTACCACGATCTCTAATTTAGTCTCTTTGATTTCATTTGCTCTGCGTATGTATGTATCTACACCGATTTTAATAAGAATATCGATAGGATTTCTCACTAGCTCCTTTTATCGAAGCTTTTGTCTTTAGGAATTCTTCCTGAATTTATCGGCCAGTTAAAATCGTACCTGTTTAACCAATCGGTCATTTTTAACAGCGTAATATCCAGAGCAATCTTGGCGACTTCGGGCGTTCCCTTTCATCTAGGTCCACTGTTATTAGCTTTGTTCATTAATAATGTACAAAATATTGTAACTGACTAGAAACTACTTATTTATACCGATGATATTAAGATTAATCGTAATAAGAGTACTTTGTGCTTCAACAACTGCCTTTTTTGCAGAATGATTTAAAGCATTTTGTAGATTGGTGTGCACTACACTCACATGTCACAATCTGTCGGCAAATGTGGCAGGTATGAACGCATGAATATTTTTAAAAATTTGGTTAAAAATGTACCTTTTTATCCTCCGTCTCTTAAAATTTCCTTAATAAGTATATGCTTTAAAAAACATAAAAAAATACACTCTTAAGATATCTTTCAAATAAAATCTTTAGTTCGTCAAAAGTTATTAACATTTTTTGGAGTCACTAGAATACTCAAATGGAAAAAAATTTCCGCTATTAAACTTAAGCGTAATCGCTTCTGAAATTTCATATGTTTCAAAGCTCAAACGGTCGTTTAAGTATAAATCATCAATCATGTTACCGTTTGGTGCGGTTTCTGATATGGTGGCATCATCGCACCATACTTCGTCAAAAATGAAGAAAGACAAGCCGTAACTGTGAATAGAGAGCGCAATCAAACGACGTTTACCGAATTTTTCTTCCCGGAATTTGAAGACATTCTCGCCGACAGCATTTATTTTCAACATAACGTCGCATCTTGCCACACAGCGGTCCTTACAACCTAACCTAACTTAACCAGCATAATTGGGTATATCCTGACGGTCTGTTACTAGTACCTGACGGAAATTTTTCTATAAAAGAAAATCAGACATCAAGAACAACGTTATAATTGAAAAGCCAAGTAATAACTACGAGTGTTCTAAGTCGAAATAACTAAAAATTCATTTTTGAGGAATACGCCGATATGATTACATTTATGGTGTAGTTGACGGAAAGAGAGGCTATTCCGGAATACCAAAGGAGATTCCTAAATCGACGGGTAACCAAAAAGAGGTATTTTCGCGGACTTACAAATAATAAAGAGGCCTATTAGTTACGTGAACTTCGGAGCAAATTCGGTGAAATGGTTAAGTTTAGGAAAATTAAAAAATGTGTTTTCCACTCTCGAAAGTGAGTGTACCTGACAGTGAGTGTACAGTGGCAGATCACGTCTTCCCCAAGTCTTTCAAACAAGTTATCTTAACACTGGTTTAGTGTACCAGTGTGTCAAAGATATTTTATATGTAACCTATTCGGTTAGTGTTAACGTAGGAGCAACAAGCGAGGAAGTCTACCTTTCGATCACTCGCGGGACCAAGAACCGACATCCCCTGCACATATACATCACTATGTGAAATTAGATGGAAAGTGAACAATGTAATAAGAAAAATACCAGTAGTCCTTTGCTTAATTACTTAATGAAGGTACCGAATAATATAATTTGGTTGGTACAGTCAAATGACGTTGTCAATGTGCCATTGAAATAAGAAAAGTTAAATTCCTCAACCTACGAGCAAAAAACTAAAAGTACAAATTGCCAAACTGGCATTAATAACCTAAAATTGACAATTTCTCCACAACTGCGATTTTTTCTAAGCATTGAATATAATAAATATAAATCTACTTTTTTTTGCTTTAGTGTTTAAGATACTTCACAGCTCTTTAGAAAAATTGTCCAATGATTTCACATTACCACCATCATCTCTTTTTCTTTTCATCTGGTCAATAAAGATGTTGAAGGCATAGACTTAAAAGAATCTGAAATGGAAAGCGACATTGAATGAGTAGAATTATCGCTAAATTCCAAATTTCACCAATTATCGGACTCATATCAATTGTTTTCTGCATGGTGGATGCACTTCCCACTGTAGGTGTGCTTCTTCCGACAAGACAATTTTTCTTTCGGGAATATGAACCACTAAAAGCCTTTTTTTATCTGCAATGCCTTGAGCATTTTAGAATTTCTTTCACGGATAAAATGATCCTGCTAAAATGTTCACTCTTTCTGGCATGTACTTTCTGGAAATTTAGCACTAAATGAAAACTCAATGCGTATCTTTATAAATAAAAGCGTAACTCTCTTCGTGCTGTGCGCGCATCACGCTTAAACTACTAGAGATACAGTTTTTTTTTAATTTTTTGGTAGAAGCCAGTGCTAAGTATAAGCTATAATATATGTATAATCACAATGCGACCACAGCAAGTCACCTAAATATATAGTGAAAGATACATTTCGTTTGCTATGCTCACACAACTCTGAATCAAAATCCCACATTGAATTGTGAAATTCATTTTGACAAATTCAATTTAAAAAAATGAAAGGGATTCCTAAATATTATTAATTTTAAATAGTAATATCTCTTTTCACAGATACAATATTATTGATCGTCTAAAATGATGCGAATTTATGTCTTCTGAAACAGCACAAGTATTCGGTTAACGGCTGATAGAGGGCGTCATACTCGAGCTCGAACTGCGATAAATTTGCACCACGAGTCGCAGTCAAATTCCTCATAAGTTCACTCGAATACCATTGAAGAGCTTCCATGGACACATAAATGTAAAAGTGAATTTCACGACAATCATGGACATATTTGCGCAATGACAGAAGTATGTTTATACTGTCATGCTCGAAAGTGGAAAGGTGAACCAAAAGGCATATGCTGTGCTTCAAGAAAGTTACGTTTGCCTTCTAATAATATAGGGTATCAACTAATATTTTGAATTATAAATTTCAACATCAGTTCCAATTTTCAAGCTAATATTTTTCCACGCCTTCGCTTTTAAGGCATCATTTTTATAAATCTTGAGCGTTTTACCGTATTAAAAGGGGTTTTCCTAACAGCATCTATTAATTTTCCCTCCATGATTGCTTTTGAATACGACTTTTCAATTTCTATAAAAAAAAAAAACCGACAATTGACATTTGTGAAATAGTAATCCTTGTTTTCATATTTTTGCTAAAACGAAACAGAAAGCGGAACATGGATTGGACATGCTGCGTCGCAAAGTTCCGCCGAACTTTGCGATGCAGCAAAATCAATACGCACGCATTGTATAAAGGCAGGCTGGTTTTCGTGTGATCGAATTCATTTGCCGTGTGACGAAAACTTGTTGAGTTCAGTGCATAAATTTGTTACCAAAGTGGAATTAATAAGAAGTAATGATAATTGTTCATTTTACGAGTAGTGAACTAAATTACAAATTTGTTGCCAAAGTAGCATTAATAACCGAGAATGTCAAATTCTCCGAGCAGCAAACGAAAATTACAAGATTGCTGCCGAAGTAACATTATGTTGCTTTCGAAGTAATGACCGATAGTCTTCCAAAGTGCGAGCAGTTCTGCTTAGTAGCTTGAAGATTTAAAGGTTACATACAATAAGTGGTGATATGGTCCGACGCACACGCACATCTGCAAGACAAAGAGGCCTGAATCTTCAAATGCCCATAAGGTATCTGATGAATAACTTAAGCATGGAAAAAATTGGCGTTGACTTCCAAACTAAAATTCGTATGCAAGAACGACTTCCAGTCGCAATTATTCTAAGTTATCCTTTTAATTCGTGATACTTTTTACCATATTTTTTATAATTATGTAAAATTTTTAAGTTCAAATCCAACTCTATAGAAAACCGAGCCCCAGACCACTTGCAAAGTATACAGCGAGAGAACATTTGGTTCCGAAGAACCGAAAAATTACTGCACTTTCCCAGAAATTAATTAATTTTTTGGCTTGTATGGAGTGAACGTCCCTGGCTTTAATTTTATAAGTTTACGGCTATATTTATATAAAAGATTTTGACTCATCCGTATATATATATATAGGTCCTGTGGATGGGTGGCAATAAGTTACGCGTACCAAATCTAAGATCCTTTGAGCTAGAGTTGAACTTTGAGTTGTTACCTAGTAGAACAGCAGTTGATATTGAATATGCGGAGGGAACGCTTTAGGGAAATGTGAGGATTTCCGAATCCGGGAATCAGTGTGGCCTCCTCGAGTCCAGTCAATTTTTCTCGAAGATCTTCATTCTTGCTTTATTCGCTCTGGTCAAGTTTTCGTTTTAATTCCTCGTTTTAGTGGCAGCTATGTAATTTCTACGATAATTTAATTAAATTTAGCATTAATATATCACTATAAATTTACTGTCCTATTTCATGATCAAATATTAAATAAATTTATATAGGACAACCCTGAAGGTACATATATCTTTCCTATTTTTACGAGATCTCAATAAAATGAGAGACCACCACTATTTACCCGCCATTTTGAGTCATCAAACGTTAACCAAGCTTATATGGGACCACCTCCGATTTGGAAAAAAAAGAATAATTAAAATGGGGGAAATGAGGGAAATAGCGCGAAACACAAAGAAGCCTGAGAACCTCCTGAATATTTTAAAATCGGTTCAGAAATTAGTAAGTAATTATCGTGTCTTTTTAGGTCATATGCTATGCCGCACGGGCAGATTAGGCGACAGTTATGCACTTCGTCAGTAGGTAAGAATCTTGTTTTCACTTGCGGGGCCTTATAGGGCGCATAGCTACCACTGTCCAGATGCCTAGACGTAGTAGTAGTAGTAGTAGTTTCTCTACCTCAACCTGCGTGTTAAACATTTGTTATCCTCTATAACTTGTTCAAAAATATATAAATTTATATATTTGCAAACATTAAACTTTTTGAAATTGAAACTTCAAATTTTATACCGAAAATGTCACTATCTGCCATAATGAAGATTTTTGGTGTGAATGGAAACTTTAGCTTTATGTAATCTTTGTTGGCATGGCAGCAAAATCACTTGTTATTGTATTAGACTGAAAAATATTTGTTTTATATAATTATTTAGGCATACCTTTAGAAAGTAGCAGGTTAGTAAATTAAAAAGTCAGTCTGTGCAGTGATTTAAAACCGAGTAGTTGTTTTCTTTAAATAATTTAATTTAAAAGGCTTGAAGAGTTAACACCAATTATTCATATAGTTGCTGTCCTAACTGTTAAAAACAATAATAAGAAGAATAATACAGTGCTGTCGGAAATTTTATGACCAAACGTTGTTTTTGCTAAAATTAGTACAGGAATTAAAACATTTTATAAAATAATTAAGGACAGACAATGACTTCATGTACACTCGTCATCGTTCCTCTTCTCCTAATTAACAAGTGATGAGCTAAGGAATAGAATATATGCTCAAAATCAACGTTTAGTTCTAAAATTGCCGGCAGCACTGTACAAACTAAGGGGACTTAATAAATCTATTGAAGATTGAAGGAAGAGAGTTTTACTCGAAGAAAGCGTTGAAAAGTTTCTGGCATAAGCAATAAATTTTAATATGTACATTAACTGAAATATATGTTCAAATCAAATAGCAATAATATATTATTGTATTGGATCTACTGAACTAGTCACATAAGCTGCATTTTTTGCGTGTATTGAAAACAATAAGACATTTTTTATTGATCGTAAGCTTATTAAAGGAAGAAGAAAAAACTTAAACGTATTAAAGAATTCATACTTCAACACAATTTTTAATATTTGATTAGAAAGATTTTGAATTTGAACAAAGATGGTACGGGAGTGCATTTATTGGAGTTGGGTTGTAATATCAATTTTCATAACGATTAGCAATAAAAAAATAAAAACGTTAACACTGTAGGAGAAAGCAGCTATAATGTTTAGAATAAAAGGTTGTGAAAGCAACAAGAACATTGCGTAAAAAATGGGAGTATCACATTCTACAGTAATTTAGTTGAACAAAATTTCAAATGTACTATAATTTGTGTCATTATGCTGGTGTCACTTGCTTGGCATTTTTGACATTAATAATTTCTCATCAGCTTAACTGTGAAATGTTAATGACATATGGTTTTAGTATATTCTGAATTAAACGATAGGGGAATATTTAGCGAAATACCATCGAAATTTCTAATACCGTATAATCACTTGACATCTAAAAACATTAAAGTATACATGGATGAAATATTGTGGTCAACTCGATTTATAACATTTTTATACATATTTGAAAGTTTTCGAAATATTTTATCACATTTTGGTAGGTAGTAACTAATTAAGTATTGATATACTAAAACTTATATTCTGTATAATTAATCAACAACTTTTAAGACTATTACAAAATCCTATTTTTCTCTATTTAAAGAATTTAGTGTTTTTATCCCTACCTATAAAGCGGCCGTTATCCGGAAAACACAAATTAATACACGTACTGTTACTGAAAACAATCATTTTATAGCAATAAATAATAATGAATCAGAGTAATTTGCACATATCATTGTAGGTAAAGAATAAATACGTAATATAAACATAAAATATCTACCATAAACTCTTATTATGCACATTTATTTCATATAAAACATAAATGCAACTTTAAGCAATTCTCCATCATAGAACTCACTTTCGGCGCCTTTTTACGTGATCGAATTTTTTACACTAAATTATAGTTTGTTGAGGAAATTACCAATGACAATATCATTTCGATGTTACGATATTTTGAAAATTGAAAACTTCAGTCACAAATAGTAATTGTCACAGCAATATAACCACGGCTTGTTTATTTATTTATTTATTTATTTATCGCTTATTACAAGCTACAATAAATTTTAAAACTAATTAACAAAAAGATTAAAAGGTTATAATTAAAGTAAAAATAATAAATTTAAATTAAAGTACGGGAATAATAATGGCACATTACAAGAGAGAAAAGAAAAAAAACAGGCAACATTAAGAAGAATCAAGGGCAGTCCTGAGAGAAGATTTACTTAGGTGGAAGTCAAAAAAGGGGTGGGAGTTGGCTTTCCGATACGGCTGAGAGACGCAGAAAGTCCATAGTTGGTACGGTGATAAGCAGGGCGAAAGAGAGGTGCCGAATGGAGGTTACGAGGATTGGTGTAGATGGAGATCCGCTGGAGTAGGGAAGGACAGTCAATCTCACCGATAAGCAGTCGATGAATGAAGGTAATATCGGCAAGGTCACGTCGTTTCCACAGGGACTGCAGTAAGAGACGGTTTTCGAAGGGGGAAAATTTTGATGGTCAGACCAGGAAAGGTCATGTAAAGCAAAGCGAAGGAACATACGCTGGTCAGCCTCAATCCTATTGATTCAATTGGATTGAAATGGTGACCACACTTGGCAAGCATATTCAAGGAGAGGCCTGACGAAGGTAACAAAGAGGGATTTGGCTACGTACGGATCAAGGAACTCCTTGGACCAACGCTTCACAAAGCCAAGCATGGACTCTAGCAATCACGCTGTCAATGTGTTCACGAAAGTTGAGTTCGCTATCACAAATGACGCCAAGATAGCGAAGGCGATAGATTCATCATATAGCCGTTAAACTCTGGGGGAAGAAGAGGGACGTCTACGGGAGTAAGTGATAGATTGGCATTTGGAGACATTAAGCTCTAGAGAGTTTTTATTACACCAAATGCTAAATTTGTCGAGCTCAACCTGAAGTAATCGGGAGTCAGAGGTAGAGGATATCCGTTTGGAGATTTTCATATCGTCGGCGTATATAGAAATGTCCGAATGCTGAACAACACATTCGACATCATTGATGGCCAGTATGAAAAGAACGGCTCTAAGTGGCTACCCTGAGGAACCCCCGAGTTGGCCACAAAAGAGTTGGAGGAAGAGGAACAGAAAAGGACCCTGCACTGGCATTGTTCCATGCTGGAAAGGGGAAAAAATCGATTTACAGTGAAAGAACAAGCAGTCGTAAAAGATACTTTCAAAGAGTTTAGGTATGCAGGAGAGTTTGGCAATGGGACGGTATTTGGAGATCTCACTCTTGCAACCCTTTTTATGGGTGGAGGTGATAAAGGAGTTTTTCCGTCTGGGCGGGAAAAAACCCTGGGTGATAGATTGTTGAAAGAGTGAGGTCAGGGGTCCAATCAAGTGATGAGCGCACTCTTTCAGTACAGTGGCCGCAATACCGTCAGGGCCTGGGTTATGATCATCAGGAAGGGCATAAATGGCAGTAGCAACCATTGCAGGATCAGTATTGATAGAAACAAGGGAGGTCTGAGGACGAGAGTCCATGAAGTAGAAATAGTTAGCATCGGGCTCGGAAGAAAGTTCACTGAAGGATTGACTAAAGTGATGAGCAAAGAGATTAGCTATTGCACGGGGGTCGGAAGAAGAAGTGTAGTTCAGCTTCAAAGTGGAGGGGTAACCACTGGATTTCCTTTTCATGTTAATAAATTGGTAAAAACGTTTAGGCTCGGAAATAAGGATTGACTACATACGGTTCAGGTAGTCGTGGTAGGAAGATACGCTGCGTGCAGAGAAAAGGGAAGCCGCAGAAGGGTAACTGGAGAAGTCGGGGTCCGAGAGGGATAGGAGATAAGCCTGCCATAGTTTATTTCTCCTATTCCGAAGGGAACGAAGTTCTTTGTTGTACCATGGGGGGAGGAAGCATAGTCTCTCAGAGGTTTATAGGGAAAGGATTGGGCCAGGCTGGTGAAGATTTCGGTATAAAAAACATCGAGGGCTTCATCAACGGAAAGCTGAGTCAGTTGTGATGCAATGGAGGGACGATTGTCAAAGAAGGAATTTGCCAAAGTCGCCCCTACGGAAACTGAAGTGGTAAGAAGTCTCAGAAGCAGAGTGGAGAAGTGTGGGCAAGAGCAAGGGTGAGGAAGAGTGGAGAATGATACTGGTCGAGGGTAGAGAGAAGATGAGTGCTACGAGAGACAACCGAATTAGCAGGATCGGACGAGCAGACAAAGTCAAGGTGTCTGCCAAGATTATTAGTTATGCCACTAATTTAACAGAGACTAGAGTGGGAGAGGCGGTCGACAAATAAAGTCTCCTTATCAGAGAGGGCGTTAGAAGGGAAGTAGTACAGATCGTCATCAGATCGAAGCCATTCATGACGGGGGAGTTTGAAGTCACCAAGAACGATGACTTCATCATTGGACCCAAGGAAATTAAAGATGGAATCAACCACATCGGTGACAAGTCTGTAGGACTCAAGTGGCTGGGAGGGGGAATGTATACACAGAATATATACAGGAATTTGCTGGTTAGTGTGATTTTGGCACAAACAAAGTTACAGGATGAGCCGCGATTACCGGGGGTTAAGTCGTCGTCGCAGGCATCGGCACGAAAAACAGAAAAATCTACGAGAAATAATTCATTACTATAAATGTTGGGAGTTAAATTAATTTCGGTAAGGGCAAAGATGTCGTAAGGAAGAGAGTTCTGAAAAACTGAGGAAGTTTTGGTACGCAAGCCTCTGACATTTTGATAATACAGGGATAGACAGCTAGGGGAGTGGGCGTAGCTAGACGGGTGGACGGCTGGCGGTAAGGGAGTGATAGGAAAAGGAGAGCCGGTCGGGTTAGGAACTAAAATAAGATTTGTGATTATGCCGAGCTCTTTGGAGGTGGGAGATACGCCGAGAGCTGACGTAGGAAGCGAAAGTGGCTAGATCAGAGGACACTTTATTGGGAGAAATGTCAAATTCAGCGCGAAACTTGAAAAAGAGCTCGCGAAGGGTAGGCAGGTCAATGGGAAGGCATTCCTGATGAATTGAACCAACACATTGGTTTTGGTTTTACCGTCAATACATACAGAGTCTGGTTTGTCGTGCAGGTAGGCTAGGAGAAGTCAAACGTAATCCATAGATCGGTCGCGAAAGCGGGACAACATATAGCGTCCTTCGGAGGACCCAGCAGATCGCATTGTGAGCTTAACAACAGGAGGGAGAAAGGGGTCAATAAACGAAGGTTTGGTAGGAGACGAGAGGTCGAGTGAGTTCGGATGGGAAGGAGGTTGAACCGAAGAAGAAGAACGGGAGGAGGGGGGCCGATTTAAATTAGCCGGAAGTGAAGGATTCATAGTGTGAGATTTAACAAAATTAGGGTATTTAAGAGGAGTGGAGAAGTTGAAGTTCTGGAAAAGGCCTGTTTTGAGCTGGCAGTTGGAGTTAGCTGAAGCAGTGGCTGAATAGGGAGAATTGGAGAATTGGAATTGTCCTATTATTGTACATATTAGTCGCGTAGTATAGTGAAAAAAAAATTGAGGAGGGAGTTAAGTGATCTGTATTAGGCGACTTGACGTAATTAAAATGCATAAATACATAAAATCATTGATTCAACATAAACCTTATGAAGGTTTTTCCTTATAGTGATGGCATTTTCTTAAATGGACGTGAATCTGTGCATTTACCCTAGTATCTGGAAAACCGTACGAAATATAATTTTTTCAATATTTTTTCTTATTATGATAGAATCCCTGTGTACCGGAGAACTGTAAACACTTAAGCTTAAAAGGGAATTTGTCTTTTCAATATGCTCATTGCTCTGTTTGTTCGCTTTGACGTCACTATTCAAAGTATAACAGAAGGTTCATTAAGGTTCATTCATAGCAAGCAAGAAATCCTTTTTTAAGGCAAATAAAAAATGTAAACTGCCTGCGATTGCACACAAAGCAAACACGAAACAAAAATACATATTTAACAATTATGCATGAAGCGAAATCATCTCCTGCCCTGAAATATAGATACTCATATGTATATTCTGTCTTAAGTGCTTAAAATCTGCAAGTAGTGGAAAGCAATTACGAAAGGAAAATCTTATCTCCTTGCGAACTGTTTTCCTAGCGATATCCTGTATCCGAAAGAAGAAGACATGCGCACGCACACTTATATAACGAAATCACTTTACTACCCTCGCAATATTTCCTTTTTTTCCTTATAGATAAACGTGTAATCAGCTGGAAGACCTAAAAGCGGACTTAAAGGAATAAAAATAACAACGAAATACCTTTAAATCAAACCGAAAAAAAACTTGACTTAGCTTACTTTTATATAGATAATAATATTCCACGATTGCCAGTGTAACACCAGGAACCAATACTGGGCTAACTCGTCAGAGATTAAAATTGTAGCGACGAAGCCAGATGGAACTTTTTTTCCAAACTTTTAACACTTTTTACTTTTACCCGAAAGATTTTTCAACTGAACACATTTCTATCGAACATATATATATTTTTAAATATATAAATAAATATCGCTGAAGGAAGCTTAATCGCACTGTAACGAGGATCGGGAGCTCGAATGAAAATAAAAGAAATCACTAACGGAACTTTTTTACCCCTTCGTGTCTCGCGTTAGAATCGCGGAAGGTCATACAGAAATTAAGTTTCACTCCTGTTGTAATCTGATAATTTTTATATATTCATATATATAAAGCAGGCAGTGGGTTTCAAAGGAAGAATATCATCCTGTTATGATATTCGTGAAAATTTAAAACTGTAAATAACGACGAACCATTTTCTTCCAACGCCAAGGAAATTTTTCTTTTTGCATTTAAAACAGCGGGTACTTTGATTTTGTGTAAGATTCCGTCCAAATCACATATTTTTATTAATTTGTTTCTTCTCTTTAATAAATTTTTTTTAGTATTGTAAGTTAATAGTGGTGACAAAATCAATTTTAACACGATTTACATTCTTGATATAAAATTAACCACAAACTAATGAAGATATCGGTCTCCCAAAATATATAATTCTGATATTACTATCGCAATTTTTCATATCGTCCTTTCGGCTGCGGCACCAGCGTCTGTGAAAAACCAATAAACTCACTCAAATCTACTTCTTTGGGGCTCTCGTACGCTGTCGAACCCTTGAGAACATGTAATCTGTTTACACTATACCACCAGAGCACATCCATCCGACTTTTGAGACTTCACTATTTTTCTCAGCTGCGGTACAGCGCCAATCGTTCCGCTGACTGATACTAGCTCAAACAACACGCGACGAGAGAGCCAGGAGAACTGCCCCGAAGCCAAAAAGGAGCTTAGCGTTCAGCGAAAACGTCAATGGAAATTGAAAACTCCAAGTCTATCGAATGCAGTGCAATCCTAGGTGAGACGTATCAAAACCGCCGCAACGCAATTCGACTCCCGCGGGCTGCGCTAGCCCTCAACCGAGCGGAGTAAAGCCAGAGCCACACAGCCACCGCACTCGCCAGACATGAGACAGGGCAGCAGCAGGAGAAAGAGTTAAGTTCAATTTCACAGGAACGGGACTCTCTTTACCGTTTGCTAATATGTAAAGAAAAGCGCGAGTGTGGAAGAAAATTAGAATTGGTGGACAGAAAGCGGAGAAGTCTTTTCTACAAGTCGATTTCACTTAAAATATATCTGCTCTTTCACGCAAACGCTTTGAGTTGTTCGATATTTCGAAATTTTCCGGAAAACTGGCGCTCTTCACTGACGGTTACTCATTTCCCTGCAACGAACAGAGCTGTTGCTGAGATATCCAAACTTACACAACCAAAAATGAAGCGAAAAACAAAACGCCTTCTACCCGCCCCACTCTCTACTTGCAAAAGCTCTTGCTTTAACTTTCAATTAATGGAACTTTTTCAGCAAGTAAAGGATGTGACGACAGCACCAGCTCCAATCCAATTGTTAACAAGCAACACGAAATTAAAAGCGCATAAGCTACTGTAATAAAACGGCATTGATGAATAAATAGTCCAATCAGCAATTCTACCAGAGGTCATTATAAATTTGGAAGTTCTGATTTTGTTGATCTGAGTATTTCTGTAAAAATTAAATCTAAAGCTTATAATTTTACAGCAATTTGATCATAATCAAATGTATCCACAAAATTCTTTTTCTCACGTAATTTCCATAAAAAAAAATTTCGCAGGTTTTCACAATATTAACACGAGTCGAGTCGATTTAATTCGAAATGTAATTTTATTCTATTAACCTTAGTTTTTAATACCTACTCTCTGGAAAGTCCGCGAGAATAACTTTCTTTGGGGTACACGTCGATTAGATAATTTCTCGGGCAGCCTCTCTTTCGTTTCCATCTACTACACCTTAAATGTAAATTATTATTTGAACTATGATCGATATTCTTTTATAGCACTACTTTCGTCAGGTATTAGTAACAGATCAATAGTAAAATAATAAATAGGTGCATATTTATATAAATTTCGGAGAAAATTCGATGAAAAGTGAACTTAAGGATAATGAAAATCATGTTTTACCCTTTCGACAGGGGCAGGTGGTAGGTTAGAAATTACATTAGGGTAGTCGATTGTTGGCGTAAGTTTGATATCGCTAATAGAGTAAATCAAAATATAAAAATAAAATAATGATATGCATACCATGAAAAAATCAAATTTACGAAAGGCCCTGAAACTCCCCTACCATACAATTTTTTGTTTGTCTAGATCAGATCTTTCATCCTACTTATTTTGGCATAGCCACTCTGAAACACTCTGTATAATAAAAATTGATGAAACTTAGTGGCTGTCTTCCTAACTTATCAATATCTTTTAAATCTCTAGATACTCGGCTAAAATTTTAAGTCTAAAATTGAAGAGGTCAATATTTAATTTTTGTAAAGACAAATTTTTATCAAACTTTTATCAAAAGAGAATTTATCATAGCTTACGAAAGCTTCTTTTGAATTGAAGTTACATAATAAAATTTCAAAATTTTTAACAAATTTATTTCAATGATTAAAATAATTTGCGAGACATATCCAACCAAATTATTTTAAAGCTTGTTGCGGAAAAACCAATTAAAGGTAAAGGTGAAAATTAATTTTTTAGAATTTGATGAACTTTATTAACGAATTTTTATCCAAAAGGGCTTTTGTAAGCTCCTTTCAATTCGATCCGAATGGATACAAGAATACGGACCGATATGCATATAATCTAAAAGGAAAACGTGAAACATTGACACTTTTGTATGATGTTGGCAATACGAGAATTTCCTAAATTACTTAAATGAAAGCTTTAGCGCCTTTACATTTTAAATTAAATCGTTTACTATGGAAATTAACACTAGAACTACCGGTGCACAAGTCTGTAATTTTAGTAACTTTCTGCACCTTTAATTTAATACTCTTTCAAATTTGAATAAATAATTATTAATGGAAAAATATTATCGAATATGTCGTAGTTCTTAATTCTATTAAACTTTGGCATAAATCAGAAGAGAATTACAAAAATATACAATTAAATGAAGGAAGAAATTGACTGGTTTTGGTAGTTCTAGTGTTAAATCATTTAGTAAGCAAATTCCTTAAAAATTCGGTATATTGTGAGGTATTCAATATCCTTCCGAACTTTATCATTCCAAAAACATTAGTTTAGGTATATTGGCCAAAAATGAAAGTGGTAGCTTTTTGACAGTAAAGCCCAGCAATATTAAAAATCAATTAAAGTTCACTTTCTTTAAACGAATTGTAATTGAAAGAAATCAATCAATGATTTTTTGATTTCATAGTTAATATACTGACCCATTCCGCTAATCTCTTTTTAAAATTTCTATCAACAAATTTATAATATAGTTAGTTATGATAGTTGTTTAGTTGAACAGTTACTGTTCGATTCCGAAAAATTATCATTTGACATACTCGTATTATTATTGCAAAACAAATAACAGTCATCAATGAGTCATATTGAGAGTGAGATTGGATTAAAGTTTTCATTAAAATTACTTTCATTCGTATTAAAGTATATTGGATTATTGAGGCTTTTTGAAAAAATTGCATTAATTATATTCTTTAACTCCTGGCGAATATCTATAAGACTCATGTACATTAATGCTAAATTCTATTTTATTATTATTTAGAACCGTAGATAAAAGAATGGAAATACTTTTCAACGAGTATAAATATTAATATAAATTAATATAAGGTTCATAAATATCAAATATTTGATTTTATTTACTTACTTTGAAATTGTTTTCATAGATCAAAATGTTCTGTATTAATCTTTAAACAATTTTAGCTCATTCAACTCACTTCACTGACTGAACTAACAAGTGTTAGGTACTTTGCAGAAAACTGTCTGAACTCACTTTTCTACTTCGCTTACGTATTTTTTATATTCTAGGAGCATTTCAGATTTATTAAATTATAATTACAAGATGGGGCAAAACTAATGCCATAATGTGAATGTGCCATCATTTTTGCAAATGGCGCCAAATATCATTGTGGTTTAACATTTATGTCGTGTAGACAGATACATAAATAATTAGTTGAAAACAAGCAATGGAGCGGTACACACTTGAAGAATACGAAATTATTGTTACTGCTTATTTGATCAATTTCCGGTCTGTCGTTTTAACACAGTGTGAATTTTGTCGTCGGTTTCCACGTCGTCCTACACCATGTGCGCGAACAATTAAGCTTTTCGCTGAGCATCACGTGCAAACTGGGTACACTAGTGGGGGCATCTCAACCGTTTGGAAGTTTCAGGGTCTTTCATAAATTTGAATTTTTCATGGTATGCACATCATTATTTTATTTTTATCTTTTGATTTACTGTACTAGCGCTATCCAACTCACGCCAAAAATCTACTAATCTCATTTCCGCAAATGTAAACAATGTTGACCTACCACCTGCCCCTGTCGAAAGAGTGAAACATGTTTTTCATTGACCTACAATTTACTCTTCATCGAATATCTCCGAAATTTATATAATTAATGCACATATTTATTATTTGACTATTGCTCCGTTTCTAATACCTGAAGGAAATAGTGCTATAAAAGAGTCTCAGTCAGGAAAAATATCGATCATAATTTAAAAATCTATCGGTAACTATGGCTATTCTTAAACTGAAATAATTAAAAATTGCCGAATTCACTTTTAAGGAACACGTCGGTATAATTTACATTTAAGATGTAATAGATGGAAGCGAAAAAGAAGCTGTCCGGGCTGCTCTCATCGACTTGTACCCCAAAAAAAGGCATTCTCCCGGGCTTTCCAGAGATTAAGAGAAACTAAAATTACAAGCAATCGCGATCTGGAATATCGGAAGAACGTATAACTGTAAATAATCAACATCGTGAGTTCCGCCTACACATTCATAGCGATTACAAATATTTTCGGTATTTAAAAAAGTTTTTCTATTAAAATCGATAATAATCCCTCTAATAAAATAAAGCGAGACCACACTGTTTATTTAAGTGAAGATGACTCTAATGAGTCCATAAATAACAAATCACAAATTTAAAAAAAAAAAAACGGATCACCTTGCATAATGATTACACCAAGAGTGGAAAATTAAATTTAACAAAACATAGCGACAAGGGAAAACGCTTGTTAGCAACCCAACTGCTAGCTGTAGTTTACCTCAGAGGACGAATTACTATGCACCATTGCAAATTTTGAATCATAATTCCCAAAATAAAGACGGTAAAGATGATATGGATATTAATAAAGCCAAGGGCCCTAGGCCTTCACCAATCAATGTTATTAAGAGCAATAGAGATTCAGTCCACAGTATAATGCGTAATAACAACATTGAGGACTATGTTATTAAACGCATGTCAATCGGAATCATGATCATTCCAAAGTCTAAATCGGAATTTGATAAAATAGGCAAAGTATTAAAGGGAAATAAGTGCGAATTTTACACACACAGCATAAAAACGGAACTTCCATTTAAAGTTGTGCTATCTGGTCTAGACTCTACACACTAACGAACTTGATGCACTGAAAAACAACTTTGCCACAAATGGTATTTAGGACAGAGCCATTAAGCCCGTAACGAGGAAAACGAAACTAGGAGCAGTGACATTATTTATAGTTTATGTGGTACGAGGAGCAATAACACTCAAAGAACTCCGAGAAAAGTTTAGTGTCATCAACAGAATAGTTGTGAGATGAGACTACCAAAGACGATTTCCAAAAAAATCACGCAGTGCTACAACTGCCAAATGTTCGTTCATGGGTCAAAGCACTGTCACATTACGCCTTTCTGTGCCCACTGCTCGGGAAATCACGCTACTTCTGAATGTAACTCTCAAAAGAAAATTAGATGTGCGAATTTCCACAGAAAACACAAGTCTATTGATCCTAACTGTCCTACCCGTAGACACTATATAGAATTTCGAGAAAAGTGGAGTCGAAATCAAGAAAACCAACCAGCTCTTCTACTAATCGACCTTACATTCCCTTACAAAAGGTGAACGTATGTCACTAGTTCTGAGAAAGCTGAACTACTTGCAGAAAAGCTTTCAACAAATAGTGGAGTATCAAATAACCTAGCAATCCCCTAACCATTGCTCTTATTCAAACTTCTATAAATAAATTAAACAACGAAGATATCCAAATTATACCTGGTTCGTATGTTAGACCAAAGCTGATTAAAAGTATAATAAGAGGTCCTTGTAGTAATAAAGCACCAGGAAGGGAAGGAATAACAAATAATTGCTTAATACCTTTTTCTCTAGCTGGTCTTGTATATTTGACCTTTATTATAAACTCGTGCTTTAAACTGCAATATTTCCTTAAAATATGGAAAAGTGCAAAAGTAATACCTGTATCTGAATGTATGGTAAGCCAAAAGATGACCCGTCTAATAATTGAAAAAGTAATAAAATATAAAATCTTGAACCATATTGAAGTAGACAATTTAAACCGAACCAAAAGTTTGGGCTTAGAGCTGGTCATAACACAACAAAATAGGTCACTTATAGTGTTTATTGGGACAGTATTTTCAACTGAACAATACGTGACATCAGGTGAACCTCAAGGATCGGCCTTAGGTCCAATTCTATACAACATCTATACAGCTGATTTTCCAAATATAACCTATTGTTATAACTCAACTATATTCGCTAACGATGCATACACAATTCTTAACAAAATATTCTAATAAAAGTTTGGTACCCTTAGCAATAGACGACGCTGCGTTATAAATAAAATACTGATGTACATACCATGCAAAATTGGAATTTACGAACTACCCTGTAACTCCCAAGCGGTTGATATGGCTCCCTCTCTGCTATATAATTTTTCGTTTTCCTAAGTCAGATCTTTCATTACACTTATTTTATCATACGATAAGTGAAACACCCTGTATAATATAAATAATTTTTTATTTTTTTACTGAGGTAATGTTGATCTTTTATATGCATTTAATTTAACAACATATATTTTATATGCAATTTCATAATGCTTGAGAATTTGAGATGATTTAATTTCAGGCACTTTTAATCCATGTTCCAATTTTCAAGTAAATTCAGATTTAACCCTGTGAATGTATAGGCAAATTTTGATTGAATTAGATTAGGAATTGTAGCGTGCTAATAAAAGAAAATGTAGATAAAATAAAGTGGTTCACCTAAATTTAGAAAAGATTTTTTTTCATAATTTATGTTACCAAGTTTTTTTAAGTGTAGAAAGCCTGTTAATAAAAATATTAAGACTTACAATTATACTACTGATCGTTAACTGCAATAACGAAGTTAATGATAAATGCTGAAATTGTATTGAAATTTATTATTACCTGAAGAACGCTCGAATAGGGAAATCGACTAGGAATCGATCCAATTGTTAGTCCCTATTAGGAAGTTGTAGTGACATAAATCAAAAGAATATTTCAAATATTAAAAACAAATTCATAAATTTTGAAAGAAAGGTAAGCACACATGTGTTCAGAGAGTTTTATTTTTGGAGGAGATAAATTTAAATAATACGTTCAAAGCAGAAAAAAATATTGTGCAGACCTGAAACTGTGTTTACATATTAAATAAGATAATTTATTTATAGAAATTATTTTATTTTTATTCTGATGGTCGAATGAACAGTTCTGAAAAGTCGCGCATTCACCTATATATAATGATTTTATTTGAGATTAATTTTTTTTTATTCTCTAAGCTAATTACGGACTTTAATTCACGTATTTATTGGAGTATAATATTATAACAAGATTATTTTTCTTAATATTAATAATTAATTTTTCTAATTTATTTATATTTATATTATATGGTATAAAATATTAAATTTAATTTACTTACCTATTTTAATATTTTTTAAGTATGGCTCTGACAGTGAACCATCTCTTTTTTATTTATTTCTCTTAATACAACCCACAATATAAGTTAAACTAACACTAAAATAAGACTTAAAACTAGCTGCACTAAGGAATAACAACGCCATGCAAATAAAGAGGTAAAAGAAGGGAATAAAGGGGCCAGCTTAAAAGCAGATAACACCCAGATCTCGAATGGAACAGGCAGCTGGAATGGGTTCGTCGGCATAAATTAAAACTTCAGAATTATTAATTATTTGCACGACATTGTTAATGGATAATATAAAAGATTAATGGGCCGAGATGACTGCCCTGTAGAACACCGGAATAGAATTAGAAATCACAAAATCAAAGCAAACTTTGTGTTGGTATTATTATTATTTTATTAAAAGCTCAGTAGTAATAGCATCAATAATTTTGTATCACTTTATTTCCTTACAAGGTGCGTGACACAAAGATTACCAAGATCGTACTCGTGGACCTGCCTTTGAGGAATCCGCTTTGAGTAGAAGACTAAATGGACTTACAGTGGAATGGCATGCAGTCATAAATAAGATTTTCGAAGAGTTTAGGAATGCAGGAAAGTTTAGCTATTGGCCGATAGTTTGATACATCGTCCTTGCAATCCTTTTTGTGGAATGTGGTAATATACAAATATTTCCAAAGACAGGGGAAGAAACTTACTAAGAGAGACAGAGGAAAAATATAGCAAGTTGATTTGGCCACCACAATTAGCTGCATTTATCACATGGCGACCGTAACAGAGGCAAGGCAAGGAAAAGAATTGGAAGCCAAGACGTCTGCATAGTGGACCAATAACGAAGGACATGGACAGAGCCTTCAAGAAGATCTTCAGGGTCATAGAGTACGCCTTAGCTGACGCTATATCCAAAAAACAGTGCAGCCGAATCTTACAGGGCGATACCAGGAACTTCGATAGATCCACCGGAATATGCACCGGGACCGAAAAAGCTGACCCTGATGAGTAGAGAAAAAGAAAGCAAGATCAAAACACCAACCAGACTAAGCCTAAAGTGAGCCGCGAAGGCAAGCGTAAAAAGATGTGGATACAAAAAACTTTTGTAAATAGTCACCCCCAGACAAGAAAATATAAATAAGTTCGATAAAAAATCTACGAACAATATTTTATTATCGAATAAGACCTTGAGTAATTATTGAAAAAAAAGTAAAAAATATTTCCTCGAATGGCCACGAATTTCTTCATCCGAGAAACACTCAAACTGGCCTACAAAAAAGTAGAAAATCAGCCTACATCATATTGATAACTCGCATAATAATATTGATAATTATATTTGATAAGAATTTTCCGTCACTTTTTCTTCCATGGATAAATAAATTATTTGGAATTAGGAATGGGAAAAACACAATCAAAGAATGCAACGAAATCGTAAATAACGTTATTATCGAAGATGCAGTTAATATTGAAAACAAACAAATAGTATTAATAATTGCCATTGTCAAGTTAGCTGAATTTGCGTACCAGCTGCACAAAGATCATAAGAAGGGTCTGAAGAAACACTATCTGAATTCCCCAGCAGAAATCAAAATGGTGTAAGGCTAATGAATGAAAATTTTGCAAGATACAGCAAAAAAAGTGAGCAGAAGCCCAAGTTAGCATAAGTGCACCAACGACAGCAGAAACAGCACTTCAATCGAGAACAGTCTAGAAGTAAATCAAGGAATTATCAAAAACTATTTACAAACTTATAGACTGCCAAAAACAAAATAATAGCGACATAGCATTCGATATTAAAAAACACCTGCCCTCGTACAATCCTTCAACGGAAAACACGAGGAAACAAAAGCTTTTATCGAAGTGATTGAACTGTTAGATGAGCTAACTACTGCTGAATACATGATCAAGTTCATCAAGACACGTGTTACAGGAAAAGCAAGACACACAATATCGAAGTAACAAGTTAAGACAAAACTACAAGTTAAGACCAAACTCAAAGAAAAATTCTCAACAAACCTATATTCGGACACAATACTAGCAAAACTGAAGGTCTGCAAGTAAGGCAACAGGAAACTAGAAGATTTTAGCGAACAAATAGAAAACCTATTAAGGCAACTATCGAGCGCATTTATCGCAGAATATGTAATAACCGGAGAAACAGCAGAAAAATTACCAGATGCTTTTTCCACACACGATGTAGGCGACAATGATCAAATTCGAACACTGCAATAATTTTAAATGCAAGCCACCTAAAAATATTAACACAAATCGCTAAAAAAAGCCATGACAAGCCAAAAACAAACAAGTAGTGTTCTACACTTTAACGCAAGGCATAGAAGGAACCTAGAAGATAATTTCCAACAAATTAGAAACAATGTGTGGAACAGATACAATAACTACAACAGAAGAAACTGGGCAAGATAGCATGAAGCAAACAATGCATGTCCACGACCGAAACCAAATAACACATGGCACAGACCAAATAATAATTGGCAAAAAAATAATCCGAGACAAACAACAATAATAGTCAGCCATATGAGTGTAACAATGGGCACAAGCAAAATGACAACCAAACCCACAGCAATAACAGACGCGTAAATCATTATGGACCCCCAACCCAGTGTAGAAATAACTCGGTTGGGGGACATAACGCAATAAATAATAATAGCACGATTCAAGGGGTGACCAAAGAAAATAACAGTTCACCGGGGCTACTAGCTTCAAAATACACTTCAGTGATCAAATCACAATCGAGAACACATTCCAAATCGTAACGGAGATTTCGCCATTGAAGCCGATGTAATATTAGAGTTAGATTTCTTTTCGAAGTTCAAGGCTAACATAGATTACGATACATGGACGATCTCCACTACTATAAATGACGAATCACTAATACTACCCATTTCAAGCGGCCAAATTCAATTGTTATACCTCCTCGCTGTGAAATTATTCGAAAAATAAAAAATTCTCATGTAAGCAACACTGACAATTTAGTCGTTCCAAACATGGAAATTCAGCCCGGTATCTTCATATTAGGTACCATAATTTCAAAAAACAACCCATTAATAAGGTTCTTAACTTCCACAAGCAAAATAGTAAAAATGAAGGAGCCAGAAATAAATGTACGTAGAACCCCTAACACATTTTCACATTGCCAAAACATCCCCAGAAAGACCCAATAGAGCGCTTATAGTAATATATAAATTAAATTTTAATAACATCCCAAACTATGCAAAGGCACAGTTTGAAGATACATGCCGCCAATATCATGATGTACTTGCCCTCGAAGAAGAACTATTACAATTGCAATTACAAATACTTCTGGTATCTAAAAATCAACTACCCAAGAGAATAAATGGCGACTCGCGGTAGATTTCCGTAACTTGAATAAAAAAATCCTTACCGATAAGTTCCCACTCCCATGCTTAGAAGATATACTCGATGAAATGGGATGAACTACATAAATACTTCTCCACTTTATACCTCATGTCAGGCTTCCATCAAATTCCACTAAAAGAAAATTCGAGAAAACTCACCTCTTTTTTCACAAATCAAGGTTACTACCAATATACCCGACTCCTATTCGGACTTAATATAAGTCCAAGTAGTTTTAAAGAATGATGACTATCGCCGTAACTGCGCTAACCCCAAAAATAACATTTTTATATATTTATTTATTTATTTCTCTTAATACAAGTTACATAGAAAAATAACAACAAACAATAACAAAACTAAATTAAGTAATTTAAATTAACCTACTTGTAACTAGATCAGGGGACGTGGAGTCTAAATCTGCGTTGGACAGATTCAATCCTAATAATGAGTGTGATCGTTTAGCATTTAGAAATATTGAGGTTAAGAAAGTTTTTCCTGCACCAGGTGTAAAAGTTATTTAGGAAGAAGAGACGAGTCAGATGCATTAGAAATTTGTTTGAAGATTTTAATACCGTCGACATAAAATAGAATTTCAGAATGATTAATTATTATTCTCAACATTGTTAATGGACAATAAGAAAATTAAAGGATCTATGTAGCTATCTTAGGGGACGTGAAGGGGTTAGAAATCGAAGAATCAAAACGGACTTTTAAATGGTGGTTATCGAAGTAGGAAGAAATCCGTGAAAAGATTCGGGGAAAAAAGCCTAGATATCTAAGTTTTAAAATGATAATTTTGTGAGAGATTTTATGGAAGGATTTGCTAAAGTCGGTGGCTATAGCGTCAGCCTCTGCACCGTTTTCCACAGCAAAGCTACGTGACACAAATGTTAATAAGTTGATAGTGGTAGATTTGCCTTTGAGGAAGCTGTGTTGAATAGGGAATAAAATGGATTTGCCGTGGAACGACATCATAGATAAGGCTTTCGAAGATTTTCGGGATGCAAGATAATTTGGCAAGACGACTGTAATTTGAAATATCGCTTTTACAACCTTTCTTGTGAATAGGAGCGATGTACGAATTTTTCCATTGATTGGGAAAAATCCCCTCAGAAAGAGAAAGTTGGAAGAAATAGGTGAGGAGCTGAAGCAGATAAACAGCACACTTCTTTCGAACAATGCCGGAACCGGGCCGAAATAATCGACTATTTTAGCGGCGACTGAAGAAGGGTCGATGTCGATAGAAGTTGAAGAGATTTGCGCACAAATTAGCATGTAGGAAAAATATTTACGATTAGGTGTGGAATCGAGGTTGTTATAGGATTCACAGAAAAATTCAACAAAAAGGTTGGCAATTTCAGCATGGGTTAGATGAGGATGAGCTGTTAGATTTTCGTTTTGCATTAATGAAGCTGTAGAACTTTTTAGACTCGAAAATAAGTTTGGATTGCATGAAGGATAGATAGTTATTGCAGAAGGATTTGCGCCGTTCGGAAAAAAGGGAAGAGATGGCATCGTAAGAAAAGTGGCCAGCATCGGACCCTGATAGGAGAAAAAATGCCATAATTTGATTCGTTTATTTCGTAAAGGACGAACGGGCGGTGATGAGGAACGACTTTAGGGGTTCGAAGGGAACACATTGGGACAAGAAGCTGAAAATTTTAGAGTAAAATAAGGTGACGCTGTTATTTATTGATAACTGGGAGCTGGATAAGAATGTGAGAACGTTGGAATGATTGAGAAGGAAGTTAAGCTTCATAAAATCGGTTTTGCGGAGGTTTAATGAAAGAGGATTGCAGAATTAGTGAAATGGATTGACAATTCATAGAAAAAAGAAAGGAAAACTGGGATGGTAGTGCGAATAAAGAGTGGAAAGAAGATGGAGGCTTTCGGTAACGATCGAGGTAAATTAGTTGGAAGAGAAAACAAGATCAAGCTGTCTGCCAAAATGGTTTTTCATGCCACTGATAAAAGATGGTTAATAATTAATGACTCAGTGGCAGAGGACACATTAATGGGGAAATACCAGGAGTCATCACCATGAGGGAAGAACCAGAAGAGGCGGAAGAGGAAGGAAAATCGCCCAAAACTATAATATCGTCGAGGGGAAAGTGAGGGCAGATAAGGCATCTCTTCTTTCAGTTACGTGTTTGTAGACTTAAAGAGGCTGGGCTGGTTAAATATAGCAGCATAGAATGAAAAGGGAACGGCTATTGAGGTCGATTTTTACACAACGCCACTCGAAGAGGAATGAAGAGGAATTTATCAGGATAGAACTAAAATGGTTATGAACTGCAATAAGGACACCCCGACCAGAAAGCGGAATTAGTTGAGCATCCGTCAGCTCGAAATACATAGAAGAGAAGTGACTGGGTCTTCAATAAAACATGCCAGATTTTAGAGCGCAGCCCTCTGACATTCTGGTAGTATAGAGAGATGCAGTTTTGATTGGAAACTGGCAGATGGGGGTTCGATTTAGGAGAGGAGTTAGTAGGAGGGTTAGGAGCAAAAATAGTTTTTCGAGTTTTTTGCAAATAGAAAATACGCTTGCAACTAATGTAGTTAGCATAAGTAGAAAGATCTTCAGAAACTTGTTGTGGTAGGACGTCGAACGCTGCGTGGTACTTAAAGAATAGCTAGCGCAAGGCATAAAGGTGAATTGGGAGGCCCTCTTGGTGTATGGAGACCATGACGTTAGTACGAGTTTTGTCATCGAAGCAGATGTTATCAACCTTGTTGTGAAGGTAAGCCAGGTAAAGCCGCACGTTATCGACGCTATTGACGATATTATTGAAATAGGATGCATCACTCATAAACTTGATAGCGGTATTTAAAAGACTCTGTGAAATAAATGTCAAATTAAATCCTGAAAAGTCTAAATTCTTCCAAACGGAAACTCAAAAAAGTCAAAACAAAAAGTATTAATTTATGAGGATTTTATGCAATATTCCTTAAAATGGAACTACTATCTTTCTATAGCTGGATTATATCATGTTTAAAAGCAAGTGGAATTTGAATCACTGAAAATATTAATTACAAGTAAGAAATTACAGAAGCGATTCTCTGTAATGTACGATTGAAGGCCTTCCAAAGCAACTTACTGCTAATCGATGTTTTCAGGAACAACCTCGCAATAGTGAAATAAGCCCTTCCGTGTAATGTCTCTTGTAAGTACTTACCACCCTAGGACATCTACGTGTAAAAGTAATCGATTCTGTAATTGGTAATGTAAGCTATTGATATTACAAATCGACACTACTCAATCGATTCGGTAATGCTTACATTTCCTACTGGGATATTTATAAAAAGCTACTACTACTACTACACTACAGGCATACCTAAAGTCAATACAAAGCAAGTGTTTTTATTCTAATGCAATTACAAGACATTTTGCTGCCATGCCAACGAACAGCCAAAGAAAGACTACATCTAAACTTTTTATACACACTTTAAAACTCCGATTGGATTTACGATAAAGTCAAAGTGAAAAGCTCCTGATGGAATTCAAGTCGTTACACAAGCCAAAAACGAGATAACCTTCACAAGACCAAGGGATAATTTCAACGTTCAAGACACTGTGCATTAAAAACACCTTGAGGTACCTTTTGATCAATCGGGAAATGAAGGTTTTCTTTCAATTTACAATACTTGGAATAAGTTAACAATTTTAGATTGCATTAAGCATATAGGAGTGTCATATCCTAAAATTAAAAAATCAACGTTCCATGGGAAGTAGTGTGGCTTCATGTTGTTGAAGATAAAAATTCAAGTGCATCTTTGTAGCAAAAATATTCTGAGATAATGAGTTACCTCATACATTGGGTGGGGAACGTTTCGAAGATTTAGCTGAGGAAGATATTATTGAGATAATGGCAGACCAAGAATTAGATGGAGATGACTTATTTGAAATTGTCAATCAAATAAACGAAAGTGAAAATGATGTTGATGAATATGAACCTAATTCATTCACAGCAAATTTTGTTCGCGAGGAACTTGCAAAAGGATGAAAATTAGACAAATATTTTCAACAACACGATTCAAATGTTAAACGAGTTCTCCGATTTGTATTAACAGATCTTTAAATCAATATGAAGTTTACAAAGATTTGACTAAAAAAATCACAATTATTAATTACAGATTTTATTTCTCAGTCTTATCGAACTAAAATCAATCCTGCATCAACCCAAGCAGAGTGTAAAGAAATATTATCCAGTAATGACAGTGATATTATGCAAATTCATAAAAGAAGACTTATTATTAAAAGTGACAGTGATAGCAATTTAAGTTTAATTAAGTCTTATTCAAGTCAAGTACAAGCATAATTACATATTAATTTTCTGTGAATTTGTTATTTTTATGTTATGTTTTCTTTTTAAAAATTAATTGAATTGTTATTGCGATATTTTATGTCATCACAATGCTATTTTTATGTTTTATTGAATCAGTTTGTTGCTCAATAAATGATTAAAAAAGCATGTTTTCGTTTAACACGTTTTTCCGTATAAAATTTATATTTTCGAATAACATGGTTTTGTCAGGAATCTATGTATCTTCCGTATTAAGCGGGGAATAGGTGTATTGTCCTTCATTATTCTCGAAAAAATGACATTTTATTTTTTTTTTTACAATTACTAATTAAAAACCGGATCGTCGAACTATTTTTCATTAGAGTAGTATCGTAGCTTGTATTAAAGGAACTGAATAAATAAACGGGAATTTTGCCTTAGTGTTGTCACCTACCCAGCCTTCATCTACTTTAAAAAAGAATAACTTTCTTTTTTAATTTTGTATACGAGAAAAGTAAAGGAGTTACAGAATTAAAAAAAATGTTTAACCGGATAGACTTGAATCTTTAGGCGTAATTGCTAAAAGGATACAACCTTCAGATAAAGTTTCGAATCTTGTTTTAGTTGAGAAAGCTAATGATCTTAGAGTTTTTCTTGATCCCTTTGATCTCAATAAATGATAAAATGATTTACATTGATGATTGATTTTAGCAGCGGAAACAGTCGAAAACACGATAAAATTTTCCGAAAAGTAGGAAAAGGATAAAATTAAGCTTCGAGTTAAGCAATAAACTACATAGCTTGCTTTTTTCAGAAAAGGGTTTATATGTCAATAAAAATAGAATTAAGGTTATCAATGGTTTTGGAACACCGCAAAATAAAAAGGATGTTCAAAAATTATCTTTGAGAGATCTATTTAAAACTAATGTTTTATTTGAAAGGCAAAGTCGTTATACAGCTCCTGTTCTTAAACATTTTTATTGCATCGTTCTTATTCTAATGCCAACAGATAATAACCAAAATGGTGTAGGCCAATCGCATTTGCATTATGGTAGAAAAATTCTTATTAAAATTAATCATAAACCTTTTATTATTAGATATTATAAAAAAAAACATATCTGAAATAACGTCAGCGAATGAGGATAAAACTTATAGTAGTTCGCTCAATTAACACTTTAATTGCCGCACATTTACACAGTTAATCTTCGCAAGGAACCGGCAATATTTTTGAAGAATAAATTAAAAAAAAAAAAAAATTGTTATTTAATTTTATTATTTTTTTTATTTTATTATTATTATTTTATTATTTATTATATCTATTTGTTTAACTCTCCTTCAAATGCCGCTAGTCGTTACATAAATAACTGACAGCACCATTTTACCCCAGCGTGAAAGCCGGGGTAAATTGGTGCGTCACGATTCGCCCTGAGTGCTGTCAAAAAGTCATTAAACAATAGACATACATATAGAATGGACCGCTCAATCTGTCTGTCTCAAGCGGTTTCAATACGGAATTGCTGAATGATGACAAAGATATTTGAGTTTAAATGTTCGTGGAACAAAAAATTATAAAATGTTAAATTCAATAAATCTTAATAAAAATTATTATTAATGCATTAAAAATGCTTTTAAAGCTTTTTCCCTGCCAGATTACCAATATTTTCAAGAATTGTGAATTGTGTGATTGATAAATTTTAAGTCGTGAAAACGTTGTAATATATACATATTAATATTAAATGTGATTGATTGAACAATTATTGTGTTTTAATTAAAGAATTTCAAAATAAAAGCAAACTTTTTAATCTTTTAAGTGTCAAATTTATGTAATTGGCATACCAAATTTGAAAGCTGTCAAGAACTGTTTATTCACTTGACTGAAAACGACGAACAAAATCTTTAATATTTTAAAGGGAATTGTTTAGTAATTTGTGTGGCGATTGATTTAATTTCTGATTTGTTTTGTAAACTATTTTAAAACATTTCAGTAATTTTCTAAAATATGTGTATACATTTTAAAATTAATTGATTAAATTGTTTTTATTATGAAATTAATTAAAGGACATAAAGAAGAAATGGACTCTTGTATCGTGTCAGAATCCCTTAATGCACAAAAGACTAAGAAACCACTGTGTCGCACGGAAATTATCATAAATTTTTCTGCATTAAAGAAATTTTTGGTCATTTGATAGTTCTCCAGAGAATTGTTAAAGAATATTTGTAACGGCAATTCAGCACTCTGAAATATCTCTGACATTATAGACCGTTAATTTGACGCTTTCGGTGTTTCTCGGTGTGAATGGTGGCGCCACGCGGTGCTAGTGCAAGTGCTACTCAACAAATACACCTATTGTTTCTCCTTATTCATATTAACACTTTAATTGCCGCTCACACAACCTGTCGCCGGAACAACTGTTAGTGGCCGATCACACAGCATGTGTGTGATATCACCACTGAGGGCTATTGGCCAGTAAGACCTCTCTATTTAATGGTAATGCTACCACCGAAGATTATTAGTTGGCAATACCTCTCTGTCCGATGATTTCTTTAATAATGTGTATGTTCGCACGGTTCGCATGTTAAATTATTTTTTGAATTTATAACTGTAAGGGCCACGGAAAAACCAGGGAAATCCCGCTTGGTCTTAAATAAGTAAATTAAAGATTGTAGCATATCGTCTCAGCAGCACGGGTGTTTGTAAGAGCGAGCAGCAGTATAATAATCTGGAAATAGCGTCGAATGTCTGTGGTAATAAATAACTCAGACGGATCGGCACAAATAGTTTTGTTCGTAATTAAATGCTGAAAGGGAAAAACAATAACTGAACCCCTTTTGACAAGTACGATTCACATTTTGTGCAATTCTAAGAAGGGAAGCATAGGTTCCCTGTGCATGGCCATAAAGTCCTTCGCACATGTGCAATGAACAAAATAGGAAACAGGCGCCTTCTTAATTGAATATGTCCTATCATGCGCATAGTTTAGGCGCCATAGGATTTAGTTATGACCAGGTTAGAGGCATAAAAGGTTAGGCAAGATTCGGGAATGGGATTATTATCGCGGAGTACTCGTTACTTGGACACCATTGGGCGTGCTGCTGAGTTGTGTCCTGCTGCAGTTTGAATTCGAGAGTTGTAGTCTTTACAAGAATATATTTTCGCTCCATGAATTTCAGCAAGAAATCATTGCTTATAATGTAATGAATTTAGGGGAACAAGTTCAGAATAGGGGAAGTGGGCCAATTCGAATAATATTTTGCAGAAGTCTTCTGTTTGGTCTAAATCGAAAGGATCTCAAAGAATTTTTTGTCGGTCGGCTATAGTTTCCGAAATGCTCAACTTTTAACATTTCCTTTGCACCGTAATTCGCACCTTTCCCTAACGCCT